>JAWWNH010000030.1:12320000-12852500 GCA_034641385.1 Darevskia mixta
TAGTTAAAGCTATGGTTTTCCCGAGGGACCCAGGTGGTGCTGTGGGTTAAACCACAGAGCCTAGGGCTTGCTGATCAGAAGGTCGACGGTTCGAATCCCTGCGATGGGGTGAGCTCCCATTGCTCGGTCCCAGCTCCTGCCCACCTAGCAGTTCGAAAGCACGTCAAAGTGCAAGTAGATAAATAGGTACTGCTCTGGCGGGAAGGTAAACGGTGTTTCCGTGCGCTGCTCTGGTTCGCCAGAAGCGGCTTTGTCATGCTGGCCACATGACCTGGAAGCTGTACGCCGGCTCTCAGCCAATAAAGCGAGATGAGCGCCGCAACCCCAGAGTCGGACATGACTGGACCTAATGGTCAGGGGTCCCTTTACCTTTACCTATGGTTTTCCCAGTAGTGATGAATAGAAGTGAGAGCTGGACCATAAAGAAGGCTGATCACTGAAGAATTGATGCTTTTGAATTATGGTGCTGGAGGAGACTCTTGAGAGTCCCATGGACTGCAGGAAGATCAAACCTATCCATTCTGAAGGAAATCAGCCCTGAGTGCTCACTGGAAGGACAGATCCTGAAGCTGAGGCTCCAATACTTTTGCCACCTCATGAGAAGAGAAGACTCCCCGGAAAAAACCCTGATGTTGGAAAAGATTGAGGGCCCAAGGAGAAGGGGACAACAGAGAACGAAATGGTTGGACAGTGTTCTCAAAGCTACTAACATGAGTTTGACCAAACTGCGGGAGGCAGTGGAAGACAGGAGTGTCTGGTGTGCTCTGGTCCATGGGGTCACAAAGAGTCGGACATGACTAAACAACTAAACAACAACAACAAAGAGCTGGCATCAGAACTTTTAAGCATGATCTTAGCAAACTGGTGCACTTCTTGCTGGTGATGCTGCCCTAAGTATGATTGCACAATCTCTTGTAGAGACGTTCACTGAGACTACCATTAGAAGATAACAAAGTCTGGAAATATATCTATAACTTTAGGTATTTATTAACTTTATATGTCTCTCTTCTTCCTAGAGCAACAAGCACATGTATGATTAAAAAAAATACAATTAAAAATAAAAGTTTTCAGCAGGGGTCTAAAAGAGTACAGTGATAGACCACTGTAAGCAGATGAAAACATTAGCAGGATTTTAATCTCACTTGTAATGTAACAATTACTGTGGATAATATGGACGGATACAAAATATAGATTATGAAATAATATGCAGTTGAAAATGTTGACAATAGGACCTATGAAGGGGATGGAGGGAAGTCTCAAGATTTAGTGAAATTTCTTTATATGGATATGTATTTGGTATTGTTATAAACTTTCATTTGTAAAGTCAAATGAAAATGATTTCAAAAATAAAGAAATAAAAGAGTACAGTGATTATTCTTGTCTAAGGTAGACAAGACAGTAGACAGTAGACAGATATAGATATACTGGTTATATAAACCAATCTATTTTCTTAAAGCTGAATTAGGACAGATGGATATTGTAATGAATGAAATGTTATGTATAAATTCTATGAATAAACAAGATCTTCTGGAAACTCTGGCCTAGTTCTCACAATAGCAGATGAAGATTGTATGTGGACTGAATCTAGGAATGGAAAATCAGCATGTTAGGGACAAAGGCTAGGCTAAAACCTTTCTCACTGACATCTAGTTTTCTATGAGCAGGGAGTAGAGGTAGGGGAGAAATATGTTTCAGTTTGCACTTAAACATGATCCCTCCTAATCTGCAAGATAGAATAAATACATGAACTAAAACAACCATCGTTTGAAATTCTCACTTTGAATTTTGCAGGGCCGTTCTCCAACCAAATCATGTGTACAAAAATGCATCTCCTAAGGTAAAGTGAGAATCACTGTGCATATATTTCTGAAAATAACATATAGACACTCATTATATTGTGGTAAATTAATTCAAAAATGTGTATAACAGGCAAATTTTCATATGAACATGTGCATATCAGGAGAAATTCACACTAAGATACTGTTGAATTTTCAAAAGGACTTTTGTTGAAAAAAAAATCATAATGTGGAACATTGGAAACCAAAACTTAAGACTGGAAAAAATGAGAGACTGAAATGGCTGGATTCGACCATCCTTAGCAAGGAGAAGCATTTTGTCATGAGAATCCCCATCTGCAGACTGAAGTGGAACAGACTGGGTATAAGTTTACTTCCTCATCTGCTGTTTGTGAGGACTGGCCCTGAGTTCAACATCTTAAATAAAACACCCTTGTATGTCTTTGGTCATGAAATGCCAGCTTTCCATTGAAGAGATTAACATTGAGGTTTCCTGTTAGAAAAGGCTAAGTCCTATTAAATAGCAGCCCATATGCTGGTCGGGAATTCTACAGCATTAGAACATCAATCAATCTTATCACTACCCAGCTAGTAGGGAACCGGCAGACTTTTTCTTCATTATTACTTTTCTCCTTTGATCTTTCTCCCCCTTCAACCTCACTCAACTTCCTCTTACAAGCCATCAAGCTCCTTGGCAAAGGTGCTCATATCAACACCATCTGGTACCATGCAAAAAGGAAATGTTTCTCAGGTTCCCAATAGGCAATCCCGTAGTGCTATCCGTGATCTGTTGACATGATTTCTAGTTCAGTATTTGTGCAATTGATGGTATTGCCTCCCATCAATGTGAGGAGATTGAGTTGCCCTCCCATCTGTAGGATCTGAAACTATATGTCTCTTAAAAAAAAAAAAAAACCTGGATGTAAACTTGCAACGTATGAAAGTGTCATTGTCAACTACAAAATAAGAACTGCCCATTGTTATATGTATATTCAGAACAACAACTTTGTGATGATGGAAGCCAAGTGACTGCGGGGAAACCCCAGAAGCAGTTGCATGGAATGAAATATGGGAGCAAAAGTTGGTGTCTAGCTGGCTATTTATTTATCTTTTCAATGGGATTTTATTTGGAATCAGTTTCAATGAATATCTGAGAATGCACAGGAGAGAGAAAAAGGGCTGTGGCAATGACAGAGGACAAATTGAGTCAACAAATAAGTTCAAGCTAGGGTGCTCTCTTCAGAAGGAGTCCTGATGCCCGAGAGAGAGGAATTACAGAGAGGAATTGATGAAAGAGAGAAAAGGGAACCATGTAGTTTCAAATGCATCAGGTTGAGCCTTTCCCTTTGATAAACTGATGTTATTCATACATTTTTCAGACAATGCTATTTTTCCAAATGTGATTGTACCATTTCTCAGGGGAGGAGTCCGTAGAATTATTCCAGTCTCTAGAAATTGTCAGTTTTTGTTTACTGTATTATATTTTTCGCCTTTCTCTTATGTATTTTCCTCATTCTGTTGTTACTTAAACACAGCAAAAATGATGAAAAGGGGAAGAACACACATAATAACACAAATTCACTAATTAAGATGAAAAGGAAATGGATTATAATCCTAAATGGATCATGGTTGTTCTCCTGGGGCAATAAGCGAAGAGAAGATCAGTAACTATTGAGAGTTAATAATGTAGCCAGAAAAAAGTATGCATCTTGGGATGTGATCAGAAGTTTGAAGGCCTTCCTCATGGGGAACAAATGGAAATGGTGCCACAGCTTCTGCTTTTTCAGCATTGGAATTACATTTATTAATAATAATTTAGTTATTTATTGAGTTTATATACCGCCCTATACCCGAGGGTCTCAGGGTGGTTCACAGAATACAATCAAGATATAAAACCACAAAATACCTAATAAAAATAAAAACAACCATCCAATAGCGCCCCCTCCCACAAAACACATTTTGAAAGGGCAATTACTTGCTGTTCTAAACATTTAATTCAATACCACTGAAATGGAAGGATGCAACTAAGCCTATATTCCTATTCAGACTTAGCTAGGAGTCAGCCCCATTGAGCTCAGTGGGGCTTAATTCCGAGCAGATAGGATCTGCACTGCATGACTTCAATCCTATGCACAACTAACTCAATAGGAGTTAATTCTGCATGAGCAATCATATAAGACTGAGGTGTTCAAAATTTGCTAAGAAATCCAGCTCTGAATTTCAGTACTTCAAATGATGCGGTGAATTTCTGAATGCAAAATTTGTTGACTGTCAGCCAGCCAGCATTAACCAGAATTTTTGAAAATGGAGATATGGGCACATAGCCAGATGCTAACTCTCACATTTTCTTTATAACCCTTAGGTATACATTGTTATTAATGGCATACAGAGAGGAGAACCTGGACAAATTTGGTTTTTCCTTCTTCATTTCTTTTTTGTGTAGGGCAAATATTTCACAATTTGCTACCATACAATTTAGTGCTTTTCATATCCAACAATGTCCCAGTAATGATAGCCTATTAAAAATATCTGTTTAAAGTTTCTCTCTCAATTTAACTGCATGCGGACTACTCACCTACGCATATTCCCTGCAGATCGTTCCTTAGCACAGATGAAATTTATATTGGTTTGGTACTGAGCTGCGAGAGGCCTGCTGGTATAATGTCAGGGACAGCATTGTACTGTGTCAAACTCCTGAATGTGAATGAGTAGTATTATGTAGCTCAGTCTGGCTAATTACCATTACTTGGGAGACTGGTAGTCACTTTCTCTTCAAACACACAATTCTTGAGCAGCGAGAGACCTATTGCTTAGCATTAGCGAAAGGGTTCTATGTACTCAGAAACTGCAACAATTATGAGTAAATTACTGCATAGAATATTGCCCTGCACCAATGTTACAGGGAACTAAAATCCTATGGGGTTAGTTAAAGCACTCCAGCCGCACACATCCATTTACATACACCTGCAAAGTGCCTCTGCTTCGCAGGGCTTCTGTGTTAAGAATAGGACTGAGTGAGTGACGAGGTGGATGAATGGGATACTATGTAGAATGACGGTTTATTTGTTTTTTCCTAAGGTGCCAAATAAAGATCCAAACCGAGATTCCAAAGGACCAGAAAAGACTTTTTATGTATGCGACAACAGCCACACAGATGTTGCTAGCTCAGAGATGGAAGGAAGAAACCATTCCGACCAAGGAAGAATGCGGGGATATGCATAGTCCAAGTTGATGGACTATGATGAAATGGCAAAATTAACTGGGAAGCTCAGAAACCAAGAGGACAAGAACTTCAAAAAAAGAATGGGGAAAATTTATAATCTATTTAGGAGACCAGGTTTGTAAGCAGATGAAAACGTTAGCAGGATTTTAACCACACTTGTGAAGTAACAAAAATATAGATAATTTAGATGGATTAAAAATTTGGATAACAAAGTGATATGCAGTTGTAAACATTGTCATTAGGACCCATGGAGGGGATGGGAGATGGGTCCTGAGATTCAGAGTAATATCTTTATATGGTTTTTTGTTATTGTTATATGTTTATATCTTCTTAAAGTCAAATAAAAATTATTTACAAATAAAGTATAGGGATAATACATTGCGCGACCAGGCGGCGACAGTTCCAGCCCCCACGGATCATAAGGAAGGGATAAAGACTCTGACAACGTTATATGGAATTAAAATTAGGCCACAACTTTATTAAACTTCTGAATGTAGGAAGACCTTGGCTTAGGCCTTGGGCATGTATCCCTCCCAGCCCCCCAGCTGGAGGAAACTGGGGTTAATCAGGGTAAATGGGATATGGAGGTGTTCTGCGAGACGTAAGTGTAGGCAGGCAGCCGAGCCCATATCACATGCAGGATAGTTCACTGACAACCTTTCAGTGGCCAGTGACACCCATTTATGTAACCCCTTTAAGAGGGGGACCCTGGAATCACCGTCGCAGGGGGGGGGTGAAACACCACTTCATGCATGCGGCCCCCCCGCATATAGGGAAGAAATGACTAAAGGATTCCACCCAAGGCCATAACCGCCAAAGTTGTGGCGAATTGCTACGGGGAAGACAAAACCTGCCAATGCAGGAAAATTTCTTCCTGGTCCTTCAACAGCAACTAGTCAAAGACCGTAGCAGCGCCCGCTAAACAGGAAGAAAAAGTTAACCTGCAAACAAGAAACATTAAACAAAGGGAGGGCAGAGAGGGTGAAACTCCAGAGCCGACTGCCTGGCTATTGTCGGCTCTACCCCCTATTTATAAATGGGGCTGGCCCCACCTCCCAGCAAGAAACTTGATTACTGAGGCTGGGCGTGAACCTCCAAAAATTAACACTGAGGGGCAAGACAGCCTGTTTGCCAATAAGCTCCCTGGGAACTGTAGCACCATGCGCAATCCCGCAAAGGGCACCCACAATGTGAAGTGTGAGTGCTCATTATGCTCAGCAATTCGGTCCCAAGACATAACATACCACAAGTATCTTACTTGTTGGAGTTTTAGTCTTGCTTTTGGTTGCATTTCTTTGCTTTTTAAACTGTTTTTAATTACCTTATGTGTAAATCACCTTGAGAAGGTGGTTTAGAATGTGATTAATAAATGGGTAATAGCAGGAGTAGGAATTATATCCTGTTTCAAGAAGAATTGCAGCATGTTGTGAGCTGCCTTGAGCTAATGTGTATGGTTGGAAAAGTAGCATACAAGTATCAAATTAAATCATAGGACGTGGATATTGCTTGAGATATAAGCTAGGCAGGATGAAGTCAACCCTAGAAAGGCAAATTGTCAGTAATTGTCCCTGCCTTGAAGTCTAGTGAATGGTATCCAAATGTGCAATTGGTGTGAAAACAACTGATATTGTGTTCATCAGCCTTTCCACATCGTTCTTCCATCTAAGCATTGTTAAGAGTGGTGTGGAATCAGACATTTGGGCAAGTGGTTCTGACTTCTCTGTAGTAATGCATGAATCGGGCCTCAGAGACTAGATTTGAGGAAAGGAGATTATCTTTCCTGACTGAGAATAAGACCTGCTTCATCCATTACATCTTTAGCATACACACTTGTATCAAACCATAATATACAGGGGAGCCAAACAGATGTTTTAGACACTGATATTTTTAAAACTGCACATTCCAGGATGCTTGTGATGGGTCAGAGCTCCCTGCCACATGTACACATCTTTAAAAGCCTTTTTTTCCCCTTGGTCTCATGTAATGTATAAAGTGCCAAGAGGGGAAGGAGACAGAGATAAGCATACAAGAGGGAAACCAAGTGATTATTTTTCCAGAACTAGCCCAGGAAATTTTGTTGCCAAAGGCAAAGGACAAGATGATTTCCCCCTCATTCCATATAAAGCAGGAAAGCTGACCAGCCCTTAACTGCTGAGGGCCAGTGTCGTCCACATCACCTGAGGACAACAGGCTGGCTTAGCAGGTGCAGAGTAGAATGCATGACACAGAAAATGCTCTTCTCCAACACCTCGCCACTGCTCCCATTCGCCAGCATCTGCTGCCTGGCATAGGTGTCAGCTGACTCACTCTATCTAATGGTAGAACTCTCCCTGGGAACTTTCGCATTAGCAAATAGGTAAAGGTAAAGGTAGGGACCCAGGTGGTGCTGTGGGTTAAACCACAGAGCCTACGGCTTGCTGATCAGAAGGTCGGCGGTTCGAATCCCTGCGACGGGGTGAGCTCCCATTGCTCGGTCCCTGCTCCTGCCAACCTAGCAGTTCGAAAGCATGTCAAAGTGCAAGTAGATAAATAGGAACCGCTCTGGCGGGAAAGTAAACGGCGTTTCCGTGCGCTGCTCTGGTTCGCCAGAAGCGGGTTTGTCATGCTGGCCACATGACCTGGAAGCTGTACACCAGCTCTCGGCCAATAAAGTGAGATGAGCGCCGCAACCCCAGAGTCGGACACGACTGGACCTAATGGTCAGGGGTCCCTTTACCTTTAAAGGTAAAGGTAAAGGACCCCTGGACACAGTTAAGTCCAGTCAAAGGCAACTATGGGGTTGGGGTGCTCATCTCGTTTTCAGGCCGAGAGAGATGGCATTTGTCCACAGACAGCTTTCCAGATGATGTGGCCAGCATGACTAAACCACTTCTGGCGCAACAGAACACCATGACGGAACCCAGAGCGCATGGAAATGCTGTTTACCTCCCCGCCGCAGCAGTACCTATTTATCCACTTGCACTTTGACATGCTTTCGAACTGCTAGGTTGGAAAGAGCTGGGACAGAGCAACGGGAGCTCACCCCGTCGCGGGGATTCGAACTGCCAACCTTCCGATCAGCAAGCCGAAGAGGCTCAGTGGTTAGACCACAGCGCCACCCGCATCCCTTCATTAGCAAATATTACCCAGTAGAAACATCATGAAGCAGGTTACTTGAAGGCTATACAGCAAGTATGCAAAAAAACTAAGTAGTTGCCCTATTTGCCATTGCTTTGATATTTTTCTATGCAGTGATTTTGAAATAAATAAAAAAGTACACCAAGTATCAGAAGTGGGAGAGGACTATTTATCTGTTGTAGTCAGTGTTTAATATTTGACTGTATTTCGCATGTTCCATTTTTTTTAGTATTCAAAAATGGGCCTTGGAACACTTCTCTGGCCACAGGGCTTGCCACAGGCCACACTCAGGCCTTCACTGATCCTATACCCCACCCCAAGTGTTATGGCCTATCTGCAATGTAGCCTAGGACTCTGATAGTGCCTCTTGCTTATCTGGAAGGATAGAGAGGACTGCATGAGGCTGCATTCACACAGTTTGAATGTATGGAATGCCAATGTTTCCATAATTATTACATTCCACATTATATTTGAGCTTTCAATTGGCATAAAAACCACCTCCAGAAATTTAGCGGAAATTGAACATTCATTTAATTGCTTCCAGAAAAAAAAATCCATTTGCAAACCCATTAACGCATGACATCGCAGGAGTAAAGTGACAAAATTTGGAGCAGTAAACTGGCATACAGTTATTTCCTGCAATTTTCATGGGGGAACAGAAACATGAAGGCAGCCCTGTATAGAGAAGTTTTTAATATTTGATGTTTTACTGTGTTTGATGTTTTAATTGGTTGGAAGCTGGGTGCAACCCAGCCAGGTGGGGTTGCCATATTTCAAAAAGTAAAAACCAGGATACCTGGTTGTTTAGCTGTTTTTAGGAAAACCCCAAAATCCAGGTTGTCCAGGAAAATCCAGATGCATGGCAGCCCTAGATGATTATGATGATGCATGTGCCAAAGGGGTGGGGGAGTAGCAACCTAGCCCAATGGCATCTATTGTTATGTCATAGCACACCCACTGCTGCAAATGAAATTTAGTGTAACATGTCGTCCTATCAAACAAATGTTCACAGTTCCAGATACTGCAGCAGATACTACAGCATGAAAGGAATGCAAAAGGAAACAGGACAGAAGCACTAGCATTATAATTAGGAAAACTAACGAATGCCCCGAGAGTGTGTGTAGAAACTAACCTTCCATTCAAAGGTAAAAATCTACATTTGCTGCTCTGTACTTCTTTGCCTCCTCCCCACCCCCTCAACTTACCACTGGCACATGATCCTTGGGATGTGGCACTCAGTCTGTAAAAAGTTGCCCATGCCGGCTGTCGACAAAGCACGTTCTCCTTCATGGAGAGCACATGTTGCGGTGGGGGCCAGCAAGTCACCCCTCTGGTGCTGGGCGGGTACGGTTAGATGGCCACTGCTGTGATTGGACCCAGGGTGTTGTTGGGGAGATTTGTATGTTGCCAATTGATGATGGACAGCCCAGTGCATATTTAAGGGTTGGTGGGCAACGTGATCTCCCTCTTGGCTGAGTGCTTCGAAACTCCCGCCCTCCCCCCCTTTATTTAGGCCTCTGCGTTGACCTTGCTATGCCTGTCATGGGGTCGTCTGCTGTTGGGGCAGGGGCCTGGTAGGAATTTGTCCACGTGGCTGATTGGCTGGTGCCACCTGGTTTTGCCTACTGTGTAGCAAATAGTCACAACTTGTAAGGTTGGCGGTTAGGCATTGGTTATTATGTTGGTTGAAGGAGGGGTATTGTTGCCTGTGTGTACCCCTCCTATGATAATGGTGTATGGGGAATTCCGTTAAAGGAATCCAGGGACTCTATATGCTTTTGTCCGAACCCCCGGTCAGGGGCTAGGGCCGTGCAAGAGACCTGGGAGCCTGTGGAGTGCGAGGAGGGTCATGTTATCCAGTCCCCTTTATATCTCCAGAATGTTTTCCCCTTACTGACGGTCATCAGTTCTGTCCTATGGTGGGACAGATAGTCTTAACCAATGCCTACGCAACCACTCACATTATTTGTATTTTAATAAAGTTGTGGCCAAAATCATGCCAAAAACCAAAACAAAAATTATGGTGGTTTTGGGGACCTCGACACGCAATACTGTGCTAGATGGTCTGACTCAATATGTTCCTGTGTGAATATGTGATAAAAAGGAATGCTCTTGAGATTTTCATTTGAACTGACCAGGAATATATATTTTTAAAGCCTTTTAACAGATACCCTGTATCTGTGCACTCACAGTAGAGCACTTTTGTAGCTACCCAAAAGCATTCTTTAGGAAACTGTAGACAAACAATGTTATGTTTAAATAACAGCAAGGGAGAGCCATAGGTGAGTGAGAGAAAGTTTTGCATGCAGAAGGTCCATCCCTGACATTTCTAGTTAAAAGGATCTCTAGCAGAAAGACTGGAAAAGACTTTCGCTTAGATTGCTGCTGCTTTGCAGAACAGATCGTACTGCACTAGATGAACCAATACAGTTCAGACCAGGTTCATATGTTCTTTGTAAAAATAATGTCCAGCACATTCCAATGCTTGTCCACTCAGAGCAAAGTACCACTGAGTTAAGTGGGATTTACTCCCAGATCCTGGTGTATGCTATGGTTGCTTATTTGCATTTTATAGTTTCTTAAACAAAGTTACTTTCAAAAAAAATAATAATACTTGTGTTATAAATAACAGTAATTAACAAAGTACACTCAGCGCTATCTTGGCCATGAGTGAGTGAAAATAACAAGGAATGATGCAGTTCAGTAAGAGTATGACCATTCATACAACACGGGTGGTGCTGTGGTCTAATCCACAGAGCCTAGGGCTTGCCGCTCAGAAGGTCGGCGGTTCAGATCCCTGCGACAGGGTGAGCAACCGTTGTTCGGTCCCAGCTCCTGCCCACCTAGCAGTTTGAAAGCATGCCAGTGCAAGTAGATATATAGGTACCGCTCCGGCAGGAAGGTAAACAGCGTTTCCATGCGCTGCTCTGGCTCACCAGAAGCAGCTTAGTCATGCTGGCCACATGACCTGGAAGCTGTCTGCGGACAAACGCCGGCTCCCTCGTCCTATAGAGCGAGATGAGCGTGCAACCCTAGAGTCATCCGCGACTGGACCTAATGGTCAGGGGTACCTTTACCTTTACCTTTGGGAAATCATAGCAGGAAAGGAGACCCCTACCCAGCCCACCATTAGAATAATTCAAAAAGACTGCACCAAGATGAGAGAGAGATTTAAAAAAATAAACAGATGTGATCACACAAACCTGAAACTATGGCCACTCTAGGACCAGTTTGTCTCTTCCAAAATAACCCCACTGTCACAGAAATTCAGAATATTCCCACGATGGCCATCACAGTTAGTCACAGAAATTGGTTCTATGCAGGGGTTGCTTCCCCACTAGATTCTTTCTTTCTTTTTCTTGTTCTTTTTAAAAAGCAAGGAAACAATTAATTAAAACATCCTCTCTCCAGGAATAGAAACAGGCATTGGGGTGATTAAAAGGCTGCTCAACACTGATTACCCAGCCACAATCAAAGAGAGACAATAAAATGATGAAGACCTGAAAACAGGAAACTTTTAATTAATATTGGAAAGGACACTTGCTGGATGGAACTTGCTGAAGGCGGAATAATGTTGTGCAGGCAGAACAGCCATGTTGGATACAGCCCAATAGTCCTCTTCATTGAATCGAAACAAATCAGATACAGTGCAGGGATAGCCTGAATTGTCTTAAGGTGGAGTACTTGGACCTTTCACTGCATGTTATGGCTGCACTGATTACAGTGCAGTCCATCACAGACAGAAAACCTGGCTGATTGGCTGCACTTGGAACAAGGTATGCAAAACATCTTCCTTCTGCTGGGACAGCAGGTAGTTAAGAGTGATTACATTGTAGCTTGAGACATGACTGCATTTGAACAGGCTAAACATTAGAAAGCAAATATATTAATAACCTAATTGTTCATAACCATTCCAGCCTCCAACCTAATTGATTGTGTATTGCAATTTAGTTCTTTTAAAGGAAAAATACCTCTTATTAGGCCTTATTTATCTCAAATATATAAATAGTTTCTTTCTGTGTGTGAGGAGCTAGATAGATGATTGATAGATAGACAGACAGACAGACAGACAGATAGATAGATGATAGATAGATATAGATAGATAGATATAGATAGATAGATAGATAGATAGATAGATAGATAGATAGATAGATATAGATAGATGATAGATAGATAGATAGATAGATAGATAGATAGATAGATAGATAGATAGATAGATAGATAGATAGATAGATAGATATAGATAGATGATAGATAGATAGATAGATAGATAGATAGATAGATAGACAGATAGTTAGACACACACACATTTTTTCAGTTGTTTATCTTCTTTCCCATCTAAGCAAGAAAGTTTTAGATAATATGAATCTTCAGATTTTATGCAAGGAACATTCAAGTCATTTCATCTGTGCTTTTAAAAAAGAGTGTGTTTCTATGAAAAAATAAAATTAAGAGTGTGTATGGTTGTGTGTCCTTATATGTAAGGTTATCTTGATGAAGAAACAAAAGATCTCCCTCCCATGTTAGTTAAATCAAAGTGAACACTTAACAAAGAACCCAACAGTGAATTAGGAACCAGGCATCTCAAAACAGGAGCATGCATGCCATCTCAAGGGAAATTCAGTATCTGGGCCACATGTTGTTCACCATATGGATAGTCTGCGACCAGCTGGACTTGTGGATATTTAAAGCAATAATACCATTCCACAGAGGACATGCAACACATATATAGTGGCATACGTAAGATAGCACCCAAATACAAAAACAGACCTAGTCTATGCACCGAACAACCCCAGGAATATGGAGGAGGCACTACCACACGTGTATGTGGCAGCTCGCTGTTTGGCCCTGTCTCCTTTTCACTGCATGTTGCTCCAAATTTGTAGGTTTTGCAACCGTGTTTTGGTATTATGTCAGCAATTCATCATGAAAGGAAAAGGCTGTCATAAGGACTGAAAGCAACATTAAGGATATGAAACATCAATACAATGAGATACTTTCTTTTCTTTTGTAGGCTCCTTTGGAATCATTGCGTCAATATCAATTGACATGGTATGATTGCTTCAAAATATTTTGAGATATGTTAATGCTGGAGATGTGTTAGTAAAGAAGACAAGAAACTTAGATTAACCTTTTGTGTGCAGGAACACCCATTGGTTGACAGCTCTACAAAGCCTTTACTTGTTTGGAACTCTGCACCCTCCTATTCAGCAACGGTATATTTAGTTTGGCAACCCAGGTGATCAACGTTCTTCATTACTGAAAAACCCGAGCAACTCCCAAGTAATAAAACGTATTAATAACAATGACTAGTGCCAAAAGTCAACTCCCTTTTCATGCTGGCTTCCCTGTAGGACTAAGATACCTTAAGCACGTAGGAATTTCTTTGTTGAAGAAGAGCAAGTGGGTGTTTAAATAGGTGTGAGCTGGGTGTCTGTGTATAAACCATACAGCTATTGTGAGAACATTATTTTGTTAAAAAAACAAAAACATGGTTTTGCAATTAGCTATAATGCTCTGGTGTTTCAGATCATTCTTGCCACATGAAGACAAGAATTATATAGGCGAGATCACAGTACGTGCATGTTTCTGTTTTGTTTTTCCAATTGTCACGAGTATATCCAGGACCCAAAGTTCTGAGTGCATAATGGGCAGTACCAGGGAGACTGGAAATCAAGCATTTCAGTACAGTGGTACCTTGGTGCTGGAACGGCTTGGCTCCCGAACAAATCAGCTCCCGAATGCCGCAAACCCGAAAGAAAGTGTTCTGGTTTGCAAACGTTTTTTGGAAGCCGAACATCCAACGCGGCTTCCGATTGGCTGCAGGAAGCTGCACCTTCGTTTTCAAACAGTTTCGGGAGTCGGACAGATTAAGTTCGAGAACCAAGGTACCACTGTATCTCCAATTCCAACAGGTCCAATTCCAACAGGTTTGCAGAGACAACTGCACTGATTACAATCATGCTTGACAGATTTATATCAGGACAAAGACATTCAGAAACTAGGTACCGGTATAATGTGGTGCATGGAGCACTGGACTTGCCCCACAAGAGAGTTTCAAAGCTCCATTCATCCATTAAACTATAGGAATAACTACATGTTCCCTTTCATAATGCATTTTACACATTTTGAAACCGCAGAAAGCTGCTGAGGTGCTCAGTAGAGAAATAGCAGCTAGGGGGTGGGTTAAGCACCCTTCCCACTGCTCCATTCTAATTTCTCTACCCCACACCTTTTTCTTAAAAAAAAAAAAAGGCAGACCTCTCCTACACAATTTTGTTAGTTCTATTTCTTCAAGTCCACCCTTCCTCCAAGGAAATCAAGGTACAATACAAGGTTGCCTCCCCCTCCTATCTTACAAACCTGTGCCATACACTTGTTTGAGAGACAGTGACCGGCCCAAGATCCTACGGTGATCTCCCTGCTTCTCATCTGACAATCTAGCCATTGCCTTTCGGCATGTTACTTGGCAAGCACTATGTATATTGAAGGCACTGCATGTTTTATTGTCGTCATCACACACTGACTTGGGTGCCTTCAGCAAGTCATAGATGTTGCTGTCATTATCCACATGTTTAGCAGAAGGTGGACCCAGGTGGCGCTGTGGGTTAAACCACAGAGCCTAGGGCTTGCTGATCACAAGGTCGGCGGTTCGAATCCCTGCGACGGGGTGAGCTCCCGTTGCTCGGTCCCAGCTCCTGCCCACCTAGCAGTTCGAAAGCACATCAAAGTGCAAGTAGATAAATGGGTACCGCTCCAGCGGGAAGGTAAACGGCATTTCCGTGCGCTGCTCTGGTTCACCAGAAGCGGCTTAGTCATGCTGGCCACATGACCCGGAAGCTGTACGCCGGCTCTCGGCCAATAAAGCGAGATGAGCGCCGCAACCCCAGAGTCAGACACGACTAGGCCTAATGGTGAGGGGTCCCCTTTACCTTTACCTTAGACGTTTTTCAGCAGGCAGGTCTGAAGTGGCTGAGCTCAACTGAAGACCAAACTGAGTACCTACCCAAGCCCTGCTGCTAGTCTTGATTTTAGACAGAAATGAAAGGGACGTGTTCTGAGCCTGGTGCTCTTTTGTTTCTGGGTGACCTCCACTTATATCTTCTGTGTTTTCTGCTAAAGGACTACAATGGTCAGGCAACTGGAGATGTGATGCAAGTTACAGAATGTGTTTCTTAGTTTGAGGAGTCTCAATCCCTGTCTCAGAGGATCACCAAATGTCAAATCATCTGCATCCAGATGACCTGCTGAATTCCCTTCTTCAAGCTGGACCTCAGGCTAGCCTGAGGCAGATTCTTGCTGACTCACCACCAATGAGGTCAGCCAAAACAGGGGGGGGGGGAAGAGACAGAATTGTGGCATATACTTAGCCCTGAGCTCCTTGGCTGGATATAAATCTGATATAATATATTTATTGAAGTGAAGAGGACTTCTACATCCTTTAGAAGAATCATGATGGCTCCAAAGCGGTATTCATATATCACCAATGATCAGGCTCAGCTCTCATGTGCAGTCACAGCCCTCCTGTCCTACCTATTGATAGTGTTTCTGCAGCCAATCAGTGTTCTTCCCAGATGTGGGAGGCTATCTACTGCTCTATTCACATCAATGGCTGGTATCCACCATCTTAGGTTCCTAACAATACAATGCTGGATATTGGATATTGCATTGTGGGGAATCTAAGGTGGTGGGTTTCCTGTTGGGAAGCTGGGAAAGTAATGTAGCCCACTGGCTGCTACTGTGTTTGGCTCCGGAATCTCTATATAACTGGCAGCAACTTCCCAGGGTTTTGGGCAGGCAAGTTGTCCAATCCTATCTCTGAGACCCTCAATATGCAAAGTATGTTCTCTACCATTGAGCTTCATCCCTTTCACCAGCTTTATTCATGGGATTAAACCTCATTGGACACAGTGTGATTTACTTCTGCGTCAATATGAGTATATCTGCACTGCAAAGTTTTTTTAATATAAAAAATGCATTACTATTTTGCAACTTAAGTTTGAATATGTTAGCAGGGGGCTCCAGACCTTGCTGTGAGTCTTCCCATTATGTTATAGAACCTGATACAGACTCCAGTGTATCCTGGGGAACCTTCACCTATGTTTTAAGACTTTTTAAAGCCCTTTTTATCATGCAGTCATGGGAGGGAGAAATGCCAAGCATACACATCAAGTATTTCAAGTTAAATTAGGATGTAGTTATAGCTACAAATCTTAGTTGCTGGGTGAGGAGGGAGTGGATCGACATTGATTTCCTTTCTTGTCAGATGCCATAAATGGCCTGAAGCATTCCCCCCATCCCTTGTGAACTGAACTCTTTATCTTTTTTTTTTTACACATTTCTTAGCTATATTTGCTACATGTACTTCCATTCTTATTTTAAAGAGTTTCCTGAGCCTCTGGTTCTTTAAAAAAATGTTGCCATATTCTAGAATATAATATTCAAAAGGACTGTCACAGGATGCTTTTGTCATCAGAAGTGTACAAGCAACTCTGACATTAGGAATGAGGTTACAGAACAAATTCTGGAGTGATTATCTTGACAGCTTTCTCTTCTTCTGAATAACTACTAAATTGCACGAGATAAATAATGGCGTAGAGTTGCATACTGTGTGGCAAATTCCACAAATACAACATTCTAGCTTCACAAGAACTTTGCAAAGATATGAGTGGAAACAGTGTGTTCAGTTGAGTTAACATTTAAAGGTGAACCTAACAAATTCACACTTTCAGAAACAATGTACAAACCGAACCACAGCCGTCCTTTCAGATTTGCGCTTTTCTGAATTTTTCAATGTAGTTCCCCAACCAAGTAATGTTTAGAAAAATGCACAGTATGCACAAGAATACATTAATTAGTGAAAATAACATGCAGAAATGCATTGTATTTGGGACACTGCTTTGCAAAGATGTGTATATCAGATAAAATTACCTACACAGGTGTGTATATCTGGAGAAATCCACACTAAAATGCTCGTGGAAACTTAAACAAAAAACTAATGTGGAACTGTGGAAAGTGGAACTTAAGAATGGGAAAAAAAATGCGGAACTATGAGAAACTGAAGTTGACAGATTCACCTATTCCTACCCACCTCCACCTCTACCTCTGTTTACTCTGGTTGGAAAAGACAGAAAATTCAGAGCTCCACTGATGCACTTTAGTTTAAGGAAAACAGATAGGGATCTATCCATTTCATAGTGGGATTCAAATACTCTTCCTCCCTAGTAAGGTGGATTGGAAGGGTAGGAGAAATTTGCTATTGGGTTTATCTTACTGGGGTTTTCTTTTCTTTTTTAAGAGAGGAAGGGGGAGAAATTATGGAAATTATAAATCCAGCACCCTTCATAGAGTACCATGTCAATCCACAGATTATTTGCAGGGGCCAAAGGGAATTGTACGAGTCCTATAAAACTCCTACACTCCTATTTGGGGTTCCTTGTATATTTTGTCCCAGCTGATGGCTCTACACATCCCTCTGGGTACCCCTTCAACTCTCACAACATTTTAAAACTGTCACAAACCAGGCAAAGAGTTCCATCTGCCTTTGAAGTAGCTTAATGAACTCCTAAATGGAAGCTTATTTTGTGATAGTGTAGCAGCAATGGTGACATTTGCTGTTTTTAGCTGCAGAAATAGCTTAGAGCAGGCTTTGCCGACCTTTCTGTGCACATTTGCAAACCAGAGAAACTGTCATGGGCACCACAAACATAGAGCAACCAAGCAGACACTGCAATCTATTTTATTGACTATAACAGGCTGCTTCTTTCAAGCCTAGTTCCATTGAGGAGAGGTAACCCCCATGGTCTTTGTGGAGAAATGTCCCCCTGCAGATGCTACATGGGCAGCCCTTGGTTTACAGTGTTATGCATAGCATTCATGTTACTCTATACCGGAATAACATTCATGATACTCTATATCAGATGGCTGGAGCTGATGGGAATTGCACTCCAAAACATCTGGAGAGCATCAGGTTGGGGAAGGCTGTTCTGGAGACACTATTCCAAGCATGCAGGATGATACAGTTCACTTAAAGCAGCTGTGCCTAGAAAGATCATGTAATACAACACAAAACTTTCTGATTGCATCTCTGTAAGCAGGCAAGGATTGAAAATTATCTGAAGCAGCAACTTCATTTTTTTTTCATATTTATCAACAGTTCGAGCTATTTATACATCCTCTGATTCTTATCCTGTGTTCCTTGCCAAGAAGCATTTTGAAAGCCCTTTAGCCATCCTTGCTCGGATCTTGAAGATTGTCATGCCAGCCTGGGTCAGTTGCTGAAATGTATAAACAACTCTTTTGTGCGCTTGAACTTGAAAGAGAAATCAGTCATCTGTATGTGGTCTGCGCTACAGCAAAATGTAATTTTTCCCTCTGACAATGTGTTTATGGCTGTTAAGTTATCTTGATTGCAAAGAGAAATCTGTTTTCTGTAGAGAGATTCTCTAGCTTAAAATGTCAGTTGCCTTCCCCCTCTGGATTCCCCCCCTTCCTTCCTTTTCCACTTTCAGTTAATCCACAAATTGAGTTGACTCTTTGCTAGGTTTAAAAGAGAAA
Source organism: Darevskia mixta (assembly GCA_034641385.1). Taxonomy (NCBI): domain Eukaryota; kingdom Metazoa; phylum Chordata; class Lepidosauria; order Squamata; family Lacertidae; genus Darevskia; species Darevskia mixta. The sequence goes on from JAWWNH010000030.1 coordinate 12,338,694, forward strand.
GGGAGGGGGATAATTTTCTGAAAACCAGAAACCTGGCACCATGCTACATTTTGAAGACTATTCATATTGTAACCCTTCCACCCTCTTCTACATCTTTTATTCTATTTTTATTTTTATTTTTTTATTTTTATTTTTTTGTCTAAGCTCCCACATCTAACAGTAAAGGACCCAAAGGATATTTGGTTAATATAATCTTTTCCCCAGTGTTCCTGTCCTCATAGAAGACCTTCATATGCTGAGATCAAAGGTCTGAAAGGTGCTTCTAACTGTGATCAGTTGAGCAGGGTTAGAACCCATCCTGCAATTAGGAATTTGCATTATCAGGGTTCTTGATCGCACAGAGGCACCTAAATACAGTGGTACCTCAGGTTACAGACGCTTCAGGTTACAGATGCTTCAGGTTACAGACTCCGCTAACCCAGAAATAGTACCTCGGGTTAAGAACTTTGCTTCAGGATGAGAACAGAAATCGCGCAGTGGCGGCGCAGTGGCAGCGGGAGGCCCCATTAGCTAAAGTGGTACCTCAGGTTAAGAACAGTTTCAGGTTAAGAACGGACCTCCAGAACGAATTAAGTTCTTGACTCGAGGTACCACTGTATGATCATCTGAGTGCACACCCTTCATACCTTCGTGCTCATTGCAGGAATGTCATGGGATGGGGTTGGTGGTGGTGCTATGTGCACCCCCATGTCCACTATGCAATTACTCCTCACCTGCATACTGCGTGAACACATGAATAGGGCTACTGTCTCCCTGTGTAAATTGCCTAAGTCTTTTCTCTTCTCTAACAGTCAATTCCCTTTATTGCAGAGCCTCGAAAGCAAGTAGCATAGAAACACCTTCCAGCCTATAACTTCATGAGACTCTCTTGTTGATGTCAAGGACAGTGCTTCAACTAGAGTAAAATCTAAGGATCGTTCTTGTGGCTTCAAGAAGTGTGTGTGTGTGTGTGTGTGTGTGTGAGAGAGAGAGAGAGAGAGAGAGAGAGAGAGAGAGAGAGAGAGACTCATTTTTCATGTAGTGCGGAAAGGAGCAACTCTGTGAAGAATTGTGAGCCTGGAAAGGTTTCTGAAGAGTTGAGATGTTTTGCAGATGGTTTGGGTGGACCACTCAAACAGTCTTGCTCTGATCTTTCCTTTTCTTCTAACCACAGCTCTTTTATAGAAGGCAACAAAAGATCCCTTTTAACACTCAACTGTGCTGTGAAGCCAGTGTCAGCAGGCTGATGACATTACCGTTGAAATACATTTGGGGTCAGTGGTTCATACATCAGTGTAAATATTTCTCATCATAAGTTACAATACCATTTCACCAAAGCCTCTATCCTTATTTTACTACTATTGTCACCCAAATTCCAACCTTATTAGGTCTTTTTCACTATTCCATACTGTAGAAGGGTGGTGTTTTTTCTCCCCTTTAATAAATTAAACTATAATATTGTAAATGTATGGAAATGCCTCTCCCCACCCCTCCTTTCATGACACAGATTATGTTATTTTAACCAATGCATGCCTATCGCTTTAACTCCACTTTAAGTCTGTCAGGATACATAATTTGTGATGTGAGGCTGTTTAGCACTAGGCATTTCTATGGCTCAGATGTTTAGAAATGGGATATGGGTCCTTTAAGTTGCTAGTTCAAGTGCAGCCCAGATATTGCAAACCTATTTGAAGGACGTTTTAGCCTTAGATAGTTTCCAAACGAACAGATTGTTGCAAGGCAAAAGCTGATAGCAAAATACTCACCTTTGCTAGCACATTTTTTCTGATCCAGGGTCCCGCATGTTTTCCACTGGGTAAGTAATGTCTCCTTTCAATAAGCTTCACATCATCCTTGTTTTGGAAGCGTTATCCCCTAGGCAATGAAATAAATACCCTTGCATGTGGGCCACCACATGAGTGCCTCAGTGTAAAGTCTCAACTGCTAAGAATAAAGGGAAAAAACATATTGCTTCAATTTCAGCTGGTAACAATATGACCCAAGAGGCCAATGGAAGTGGGAGTAAGCCCCACTGAACTCATAACGTAGGAAGCTGCTTTATAGTGAGTCAGGTCTTTGCTTCCATGTTGCTCAGCATTGTCTACAATGACAGCCAGGACACATTTCCAGAGCTATCTGGAGATGCCAGGGACTGAACATGGGACCTTTCTTCTTGCAAAGCAGATGTTCTACCACAGAGATGCATGGTGTAGTATTGCATTCTAGGTCCTGTCATGAGAAATGTTATTTCCAGTTAATACAGTGGAACCTCTATTTGCAACCATTCCGGAGGTCCGTTCGGAGGTCAAAACGGGTTGCTGGGAGAGGCGCCGTTGTGCGTAGGCACGGGCGTTAATTATCCACTTCTGTGCATGTGCGAACAGCGATCACCGCTCCTGTGCATGCATGAGCAGCAGCAAACCCACCAGTTACTTCTGGGTTTGCCACGGTCGTGACTTGGAACAACCGTAAGAAGAGGCGGTGGTAAGTAGAGGTTCGACTGTATGCACCTTTGAATGCTTCAGAGCCGAATTCAAAGTGCTGGTTTTGACATTCAAAGCTCTTCACAAAGGTGTTCCTTACTTATTATTTAGCAGCATAAGTAAATGCACAAGACATCCCTCAGTTTCTCCCCCAATACTGTAATGCACTGCTTTGTAAGCTCCTTTCACATGTGGAGAACATCAGTGTGGTGCAAAGCCTATTCCCGCATTCCTGATACTGGAAGACCTAGTCTTCATTGCAAGGTATTTTATGGGAAGGAACAAAAAAAAGACTTGGTTCCCATTCCCCCTAGGCCCCTGCAATTTACAGGACACTTCTTTGTCTCTCTCCTCTGCTCACTGCCTGCCTGTCATAATAACAGGCATTCTGATAGTAATTTCAATGAAAAACTGGTGGCAGAAGCCCCTATTGTGGTTGCTTTACTTCTTCCTTTCATGACCTGCTAAGCTCAATCGGCCACTTAGAGGGACCTTTACATATCTCCAAGGTGTTGCCTTAGCCTTTAACAGGAACCCTATACCTCACAGAGTTGTGAAATTAGCAGGTCATAAGTTTCCAGGCAAGGTGATAAAGATGCTAAGGATTAATGAGTGCAGGGATGATGTTGTATCATCTTATCAATGCAATGCATGGACAGACACAGGCAGGTGGAACCAGATAGAAATGATGACAGAGTTTATGAGTGCCCATGTGATATTATTGCTTGAAAGTAACAGACCGAAACTTTGCTTCGGGTACATGTGGTACCAAAGATGGAAGTAGGTAGAACTTTTGAAGGGGCCCCCTTCCAGCACTTCAAGAGGGGGTGAGGATCTGAACAGTAGACCGAAAAAACCATTGTCCCATGTACAGAAGGTGGCCAAGTTGTTTCCCCCCTCAAAACTCAATTAAATGAATCATCCCATCAGGTCTCCATACCACATCACGTGATCATCTGATCAGTGTAGGAATTGCTCCAAATTTTAACCCTTGGAAGGAGAACCCTGTGCTACAACAAGTGTGAACAGGTCACCATTAGCACTTCCTGGTCACCATTAAGTGACCACATGATGTGGTGTGGTCACGTGATCAGTGCAGAAAATACTCCTTTCTTTTCAGATGTTTGAAGAAGAGCACTGCAGTGTTGTGAGCATGAGAGGAAATTCTCTTTTTTTTATGCCACAGATTTAAAGACCACTCAGTGGTCTTGTATACTTCTAAACTGGCAAGTGGATACATGCACACGTCATCTGCTGCATGCATGTTTGACTAAAGTCTCTGAGGAAAAAGTCAGAAGAAGCAATGCCTCTTTCACAAGGAGAAGGCTTTCACAAAAGTGGTTGGTGGGTTTCGCCATAGTTCTAGGCAGAGCAATTATAAATAGGTCCCTGTTTTGAGAGCTAATTAGGCTTATTTGGCCGAGCAAAGTATACAGAATAATTGGAGATGCCATGGGTGGGGTGGAAGCAATTACTGTACAATTAATTCCCTGTGTTTGTGTGTCTCTCCTCCTTCCTCCCCTAAAATGTAGTTAATAATAAATTTGGCTTATTTACACAAAAGAGCTTCATAAATCATGTTTTGAAGTTGACTAATTTCTGTTAAACATGGTTAAGGCTAACCACAGTTTATGAAACCTCAGATATAACAACAAACTAGGATTAGCTACAAATGGAAGCAAAAGGGTCACATCTCATGGTTGTTACAAAGAAGGTGAGGGAAAGAGGAAAATGATTAGTTCAAGGCTTGATCATGTAAGCTTAAGCTATAGTTTGCTTATTTCTGAACTAGAGCACTATCTCTCCATCACATATGCAGAAAGACAGAAAATACTTTTCACACACACAAAAAATTCATCCTCCCCTTGCCTCCTTCTCTTCCACCTTGCTCACTTTTTTAAAAAAAAATTAGATCTTTATTTCAAATTTACAAAATTACAAGGTTGAATTAAAATAAACAATATAAAAGCCATACATTCGTTATTGTCCCCCCCTTCCCCCTTGCTCACTTTTTGTTTTGTTTAAAATTAAGATCTCTGGATGATTAGTATCAGCTTTTTGACTGTGTCAAAAATAGCATCAGTTCTCATTCCTTAGTGAAGTACTTGGCGAGAGAATTCCACTACCGAAAGCTGATTCTGGCAAAGAGAATAATTTCATTTTACATGGGAAACATGTACCAATCTGTTCTGTTGTATATATAAGCATAATTGGGAGGGGCTTTCCTCTACATTGAAAGTCGAGTAGGCCCATAGCCAGAAATTCTGTGCTGAAGACACCTAAAGGGCTATGAACAATTGCAGAGCTGCCAGAACATAAATTCAGGTAGCCTAATATGTTTTAAGTTATTTAATTGGATTGCATATTACTAAAATAAAATTAATTATATGCAACGTTAAAAATAAGGGCTTAATTAGCTCTCCTGTGCTTTTTCACTCATTGGTCAGAACCGTAGAAGACAGGAGAAAGTTTACTTATTAGGGCCAATGACCAAATTAGAAAAATGACCACAAAACTGAGGAAAGCACAGCTGCCAGAAAGAAGCGGGTCGGGGAGATTCCAGGAGCTTGAAGCAGATTTATTTCAGGCTCAATTCATTTCAGAATAATCCTTCTTTGAGGGGATGTTTTGTATAACTATTTCCACCAAGTGCATGAACACTTGACATGCCAAATAAGAAATTGTGCGAAAACAATTACATGATAGAAATTGTGCGAAAACAATTACATACATGTCTTTTTTTGTTAGGGCTGTGTGTTGGCCGCAAGATTTGACTTGTATCAGTAGCTTTGGGAAGCAGCCCGACCTGTTTTGGTGCCGCTCTGTGTCTTTCCAGTTTGACTCATTTCTCGGTACCAAAATAGATTTGTTAAAAAACGAGGCTCTGTTTGCTGCTTACTCTCCACACCCTGCAATTCATTATAAAGGGGACTCTAAAAACAGCTATAACTTTCCCCAGTAGTGGATAGATAGAAGAACCTTCCCGAAATCTGAAAATTCAGGGGGGGTCCATCCCCAACACTTTTCAGACTCCCACATGCCGTCCTGCACCTTCAGCCCACATGTGGAGTCCAGCAGGCTTAGTTCCTTGTGGCATTTTTCTGTAGCTCTGCAATTGACCAGACCCAAGTCAGCCCTCCCTTGTTTTCATTAGCCCATTGAACTGCTCATGTGAGTGAATTTACTAGCACAAACAATGCAACTTTCAAAGACAAGCTCACAAATCTCTCCTTCCATCAGCTTTCAAAAGCACAGTGCTTTTCTATGCCATAGTGTAACTTTCTTACATCCACGTGCTGATCTGCAAAATTCCAGGTCGCCCCTATTTTCAGGTGGGATTTAATCACATAACATCAAATTCAGGTTGTGCAATTATAGTTGATTTGGAGGTCAGGCACAACAAACCTGCTTCCCCAATAGTTTGGACTTTTTGCGATGAGGTAAGTGATGGGAAACTGCACTACAAAGTGTGGGATAACACTTGACACATCATCCAACTTCCTCACTAACAAATCAGAATGAAAGCTTCTTAAACAGCCAGGATCATCTAATTTCCCTGCAAACACTGTCCACATAAGTAGGTTGTCCGTGTGAGCTGCTGAATGCAAAAGTAAAGGTGCCATAAAATAACACCTGATATTTCAGCCAATTTAAAAGACAGGCAAGGTCATTGAGTAGAACAAGGAAATGTGTTTCAGATAGCAGATTTTCATCAAAATCTGGGCCACGGTCAGTTATTCGTATGATGGTGACACAAAAAGCTCCTGTGCTACTGCTGTGTGAAAGGCAAAGACCTTCAAAGGGTTGTGTATATTAGTGTATAGACAAGTTTTCCCAGAATGCTAGACTAAAGCTTGAGTCATGCAGCCACATGCTTGGGTGCAAGCCCTTTTGGACTGAACAGAACTTAATTCTGAATAGGGACTGAATTCAATTCAGTACACATTTAAGGCAGACTTGATCGAACTCACACTTTCTGAAACAGTATGTGAACTGAAACATGTTTTTCACAGTCTATCCTTCAAAATTCGCACCTATCTGAATTTTGCAATGCAGTTCTCCATCCAATCGATGTTTCCAAAAATGCAGGTATTAGGGGGAAATCATGCAAAAGGATACAGATAGTGATGAAAATAGCATACAAAAATATCCAGGAAAATTGCTTACAAAAATGTTTACATTTGTCAAAACTGCCCATAAAAATGGACTTCTTGCAAAAAAAATCACATTAAAATGCTGAAATTTCATGAAGATTTCTTAAATATTATTTAAAAGAAAAACCAAAACTTCTGCAAAATGTGGAGCACTGAATTTAAGACTGGAAAAACGAGAACTAAAAATGAGAGAACCAAAATGACAGATCTTTCTGCCCCATATCTGAGTAGACGTGAATAGGGTTGCACTGTAAGGCTGCAACCTCAACACTAGGAAGTAAGCACTATTGAATACTTTTGAATAAACCTGCATTGGAAGGAAGCAGGTAACATAAGAATGAGGAAAAGAGATTGCCTTGTTCATAAAGCACACTGCAGGAGTTCTGTGCTAAATCAGACATCAATAAATAATTTCTGTAGGCAAAATTAGCATTTATTATTGTCCGGGAATTAGAGAGTAGTGAAGCTGTAGCTTTTCTTTCAGGTAAATGTTTCTGCTTGTTTTTTGTGCTTAGAGGAATTCCTCTTGAATTACAGTCATTTCCATTTGCGATGTTTCAGGTGTTTGAGTGGAAGGGAGCGGGGGTACTCTTGTCCGACCTGCAGGGAGACATTGATCTATCCATCCTCCCTCACCCCTCAAGCAGCGATATTAGCACACAAGGTGCATTTACACCTCTCTCAAGGAAACAGGAGGTTTCCTAGATGAATGCTGATAAGGATGTAACAGGCACATGCAGACAAAGAGGGGAAAGCAGGCAGGGAGTGTGAAAAGGCAGCCAGCGACATGTGTGCTCCCATTTCCATATTGTAAAATCTTTAGGAGCTCTTCACTTGCAAATAGAGTTCATTACCCTTTCCTTGCATCTGAATTGGAATTGAGTTATTTAGGGCGATTCCTTACCTGCATAGGAAATTAAATAGATTTATGCACTGCTTCCTTCAGCAGTTTTTTGCCCCTTAAAAAAAGAGAAAAGAAATCCCACACAGAGCACAAATTGCTAACTGCAGAGCACAGCGCACTTATATGTTTGCCAGCCAGGCACCATTTGATGAGCCGGTGTCTTCTGAGCAGCAGGTAACTGGTTTTGTTATTTCACCATGGGACTGTAGGCATATGCAGAGAGGGCGGTGGGAACGTTTGACTGGGGCCACATCCGCGCCATACATTTAAAATGTTATGAAACCACTTTAAAGAGGCCTGGATTCCCTCAAAGAATTCTGGGAAATTTGTTGGCCTAATCTACCTCAAAGGGTTGTGGTGAAAATAAAATGAGGGATAGGAAGATGTGTAAACTGCCCTGGTTTTCCTCGGCATAAGTGGGGGATAATAAACATAAAAATAACAATTGTTAAATCTGAGCGGCTTGAATATTTGGGCCTGATTTTGCTGCAGTTGTATTAAAAGTGGTCTCAGTGGCAGCTGCAACTAAAAGGGAGAGTCAAGTGGCCAACCCTTTTATAGCTTGTGTAGCTTTAAAAGCAGACTGAGAGAGGTGAAGTTTTTTCTGCTGCTTATATGCATGCTCAGAAAACTTTGCCTGCTAAATTTCCATATGCCGGGCTGCTGTTAAACACACAAAAGCAGAGGCAGGTTTTTTGTTTTTGTTTTTTTAAAGGGATGGGTAAAAAGTAGTGAATCTAATGGAGAGTTCCACTTGCATTTTGTTTTCCTGCTACCGACATTATGGTCTTCTATGCTAGTGTCATCATCTTTACACAAAAGAGAGGAACGAGCCACAGAAAGCTTCTTTCTGAATCACCATTCCCCACCCTGTGCTTGGTATTCTAAGCTGTGCTCTTGGTTAATGGTATTGAACTCACACATGCATATGCAACGTAAAGGCTGCATGGGGTTATTACCTATGAGAGGCAGGTGGGCTGCTTTTCCTGTCGAAAGGACCATTTCCCAATCCATTACTCCTTCCTGTAACTCTATAAATAATTAAGAGAGTATGCCTGGTTCACAGGAATTGCTCATATCTGTTGCCAGGAACAAGGGCCTCGGCTACACGAGCACCATACTGCAACATGCGGCTTTCATTTTTATTTTTAGGGTATGTGAATATAGAAACATTTGGCATTTCTATAGTCAGGCATGCACATATATAGTCTCTCTCTCTCTCTCTCTCTCTCTCTCTCTCTCTCTCTGCAGGCAATATCGCTGTTAGCCCTAAGTGCCTTGACTCTCTAGCACCCATAAATTAAAGGAATATAATGAGTTTGGCACGCAGAGGCTAATAAAATCCATTCGCAAATTTTCATTCCTTTGCAAAACCCACCTTCACATATCACATACCGGCTCCTGTTATGCGAAACATATACTCTTGCTGTTCTGTGGCAGGGTTTTCCTTCAAAACATCATGTTTCCTTCTTGGCTCTTTTGATCATTAAACGGTTCCTTGTGGCGGTAAAGGCAGAAAGACGCACTGCAATATTTGGATCTTCTGTGGCAAAGTGCACGTTAATATGCTGGGGGGAGCTGGTGTCAGAACCTGCAAGTATACTTTGCAGAATATGATCTATATATAATAATACTGAAGATAGATATGACCCAATACTGTATGCTGATTCTAGAATGACACCAGCGGGACCTGCAACAAAATGTTTCATTGTTGAGTGCTGCTGTTTTGTGTTCTAGTCAGCCAGGCATGTTCACCTCCAGGAAATTCCATTCCATTCCCATCTATTATTCCAATTTAATTTTAATTTTTTTGCCCAATAGCCGGCATCCCATGGGCACTGAGCAGGCTCATTCTGTATTGGGCTGTTTTTGTGGTTCTCCACCACCGTGTCAGGACTTTTCTTTTCCTAATGATTTTGTGTAGTTTTGCAAACCTTGAGGCTCAAACCCATCCTGCTGCAATAAAACACATGGTTGGCAGAGGAGTAGGGAAGAAGGTAGGAACTTAGTTCAGTTCTTCTGGGTGCTGCTTCACCAGAGCAGTCCTTGCAGTAAACTCGCCAGCAAAGCAGATCACCACTCTGCCTTTTGGCATCCCCAGATTGTTCCATGTATGCCAAATCAACCTAGGGTGATCTGGCCCTGTCTCAACCTGTTGCAGCTGAGTTCTGGGTTGGCACAAATCAGCCCAGTTCAGTACATTTTCTGGGATTCAGCCAGATCGAGTACACAGTCCTAGTGTAAGACACTTCCGGGTGTTCCTAAGGGCTCTGTGCCTGCTCCAAAAATTTGTTCTTGTGCATTTCTCATTTGTTTTGGTGCAATGTGAGCCTGTTGTTTTTAAATATCTGCCTAGGAGACAATTTTGCACAGAGAACAAGAAAGGCCAGGAGGTTCTGAAAGCTAGAGATAATTATCTTCCTGGAATAAAACAGAGATGATGTAACTGCAGAAAGAGGAACTGGTAGAGCCTTGTAAAGTCTAGCATCCAAACATTAATTTTATAACCAGCTAAATGGTGTGTGATACACAGTGATGAAACCTACATTTTATGGAATGGAGTCAGTTTTATCAGGCATTAGATCTGCTAGTACTTCAATACGTCGAGTGACTAATGCCCATAAGCCTGGTGTGTGACACATACAGGCAGATTATGTATATACTGCCTTCTTTGTTTTGTTTAAATTGTATTGAGTACCTCAATAAATCACTTGAACATATTCTAAATATGTAAAAAGCAAGCATTAAGTTATAAAATCAAGGGAATATTCTGTCCTATATCCCCTTGACGACTATTGGGGAGAAGAGGTACCAGAGATTGAATCTGCTAGTGTTGTACCTGAATCTAGGCATCACCATTCTGACATTACAGGTTTATTATATCCGATGTTCTTGCTATATCAAACAATGATTTTCTTTCTTTTGGCTTGTGGGGACAGGAAATTCAGCTGAGATGAGGCTCCTTCCTATGTGAGCAGAGTGGCTGGGGCAACCCAGTAAGACGTGTGGGGTATAAATGTAAAATTATCATTATGGAATGGGACATCCGTATTTTGATCGGAGAAATGTTGGAGGGTATGGAAAGATCGATGGTGGCACTGTCACCAAGAGCCATTCAACTAACACTAAAGGAGGGGGCTGAGGTATGCAGACCTATAGGGCAAGGAAAAGGAAGCAGAACTTGGGACAGGAGCCCCTATCTGGAAATCCCAAATAGTTTGGCCTTTCTTCTAAATCAGAAAGCTGGAAAGATCTTTGTTAACACAATGACAGTAAAATCATTAAATGCATTATCACATAATAAAACTTTCAGGAGCAAAGGGATGGTAACGAAAATGAAAACCATTACTGGGAGGCAAGGCGTTTGCTAAACTGGTTTGCCTTCTTATTAAATCTGGATGGATTCTCCAGTTTCAGTTAGCAGCAGAAAATCTGTCTGCAACTCTGAGAAACTTCAATAACCTTTCCAGTGCAGACTTTGATGGTATTCAAAGTAAATGTGGTAGGTAAGAAAATAGAAGGCCTTACAGAAAAGGAATGACTGTTTGGCAACAGCCCTGGATGATTACGGTGTGGTTTAATTCTTTTAATAGGAAACAAGCACATTTTAATAATAAAAAATCAGGACTCATAGACACTGATCCATCTCAGGGCAAATGCACACAGGAGTTGGTTTCCATGTGTAACCATAGTTGGACGGTGATCATGTTCACAAATGGGTGCTGCATATATGGCTCAAGTGCAGTCTTGTGGCTGCAGCTTCGCATTGTAACCCTGACAGATAACTGGCTATGGTGCTAATCATCTGTTTCCACCACCCACTTCCAGATTAAATTTCCTTTGCCAGGTGAGATTATTGTTCTTGTGACAAGGAAAGACTCGTGCATAGCTGGATCAGGGCTTCTCCTGCAAAAACTCCATTAAAATCAATAGGAATGACAAAGCCCACTAATTTCAGAAGAGCCTGTGCTCAGGACATTTTCTTGGTAAATTTCCCCACTATTTTAAAAGCCAGGCAGAGCGACGTCTCTTGGCTGTAACGATAGCTGCCACTAATTTCCCTAATTATTCCTCCATGTCACAAAATCGGTACCAGAATTACATAGTCCTTTATCTTAGAACATTTTTGCAATCCTTTTTCATTCTTCAAGTGAGCGCAGGGCTGCTGAGAATTTCATAAACACTGATATCATAATCCCTTCTTAACCTTGTGACTGGTGGATGTTTTCATCTCTTGGTATATTGAAAAGCAGTGGAGCAGAGGCATTCTCCTATCCCCCTGGTAATTGGGCCTGTAGCACTCAGAAATTAACTATGTTAGTGGAATATTTGCTTTTCAGGGTTTGTTTACAGATTTTGCCAGATGAATGTGTTACCTATGAACTATAATTAGGGATTTCCAGCTGTTACCAGAACTCACAGCTTGCAAGCTTGGAACATACTTAAGAACCAGCCATTGGTAATCCTAAAATAATATTAACCATTAGCACTATAGAACACTGTGCTGGATGTTTATTAATTGTTTTGAGACCAAACCAGGTTGGGGTTTTTTTTAAAATGGAATCCAAGGAAACTAACATGAGACTTTGAACTATAGTCTCTGCAGTGAGGCAGCATCCTGATGCTACATGATGAAGCAGGATTGATTCTGCAAGGGTGTGATCCTATGGTCCCCAGGAGGATGCCCTGCAGACTGTAGGGTATTCCATGGGTGGCGAGGGAGATCCATGGATGGAGGAGTCCCACCCCTGCAGGCCTCCTTCTTGGCCTCTGCAGACATTATTCCTCTTCCATTGGTACTCCGGTCAGTATTTATGAGGGGAAACGTTGTGTTGGGGGCATGTTGGGCAGATTGAGAGAGGTTCCCATTCTCCTGACAAGCGAGGGAAATGATCAGGGATTATGGGTGCTATGGTTGAAACCTCTAGAGGTTCTGTCCCAACCCCAATTATCTTCACCAATAGAGATGCTATTCATAAATATGTAATTAAAACAATATCTCTGCTAATTAAACAATATCCTCTACAATTTATTACAGGGAAACTGTAAAAGAATGCAGTGGGCACAAAATGGAGGCAAGCAACTATGGTTCTCTGGCAATGCAAAGCTCTCTGTGTGTTCTGAGTGCATAGTGACCTTGCTATTATCGACAGAGTCTGGAACTTTCCTCCGCACCTCCCGACATGCAAGGTTCAATGGAAATCTCTATTCCATTGTAGTCCTATCCACTTCACACTGTGCTCTCAGTCTGCCTGTTCATTGTCTAGTCTATCTTTCTTTCTTCTTTAAAAAAACCCCCTATTTTATTTACTTATTGATAAACATTATACATGCTTCATACACAAAAGTACAAGATAACAATCCAAACTCAAATACAAATGATCAAAGAAACAACAGGAGACATTTCAAAGGACCTTAAGAAATCAAGCTGATTAATTATTTGCTTATGTGATTGTTGGACTTGAGTTAAGAAACACTGTTGTAAATTATTTCCCAGAAGGTCCTTATACTCCTGAGGAGATGTGTGTCAGGGTGGCACAATGGTGTCATTATACCACTTTTGCCAGACATATTTACTTCCACTTGCCATGGGCATGTCACAGAGCCACTCAGACAAGTTGCATGGTGGCCAACAACCGCATAGTTATCTATAGTTGAATAGTTCTGAATCTGAATCAGGCTCTGTATTAAGAATTCCTGAATACCACTTTAAGCAACTGCAGTATATTAATATTCCTTATATTGCAAAGTACAATCACTTGTGCTTTGGCAATTTGCCTAAAAACAGGTTTCCTTGTATTTTAATTAAACACTTTCTTTTCTAAAATTCATTGTACTCCGAAAAGAAGAGTAAAAAAGTTACCAACTACAGTTAGTACTTAGTACAATTAGATATTATTAGGTCTTTTTTCAAGATGCCATATGTGTCAGTGAGAGAGTATGTAAAACAGAAGAATCTGACAGAGAGGGAGGGACCCCAGAAAGGGTAGATGAATGGTGAGTTTTACTGCTAATACACGAGTTAATGTGAGTGGGAATTCATTCTTGTGAGCAGGACTATGTTTCATTGAAGTCTCAGAGGGCTATTACAGAGCTTGTGGGGGGGGCCAGGGATAACCTGTATCATTCTATAAAGTATGAGAGAGGTTTGCAGTTCTGCCTGAACATGAACATTTTTCTGCACATAGTGCCTGATACCTGATATTTGCTCATTGGGATAATTTCTTTAATATTAGACAATTAGTGGATATTTCAGTGTTCCTTTCTAAATTTGTCATAACATTTCTGCAGGCAACAAGCTAAACACCTTAGTCAAGATCAAAGTGCACGTCTTTACAAACAGGCAACAAATATTTGAAAACCACTAATTGTAATAAACACGAGTCATAAGTATCAGGTAGCGCAATCCTATGAATCAGATGTAAAGGGAGGGTTGTGAGCTGCTGCTCCCACTGCAGCAGTTAAACTTCTATCCATTGGCCTGAAGATGACGCTGAGGATTTTCTTCTTGCAGCTTGTCTTAAGAAACTCCCTACAGCGTCTAGCTGTACCATTGTTCTGGGTTTCAGGACTGATGAAGAATTTCTTGGAATTCCATGGCAGAGGTCATGTGGGCAGAGGTCAATGCAATTCTGGGCTGCATCAATAGGAGTATAGCATCTAGATCAAGGGAAGTAATAGTACCACTGTATTCTGCTCTGGTCAGACCCCACCTGGAATACTGTGTCCAATTCTGGGCACCACAGTTCAAGAAGGATACTGACAAGCTGGAACATGTCCAGAAGAGGGCAACCAAAATGGTCAAAGGCTTGGAAACGATGCCTTATGAGGAATGGCTTAGGGAGCTGGGTATGTTTAGCCTGGAGAAGAGAAGGTTAAGGGTGATATGATAGCCATGTTCAAATATATAAAAGGATGTCATATAGAGGAGGGAGAAAGGTTGTTTTCTGCTGCTCCAGAGAAGCGGACACGGAGCAATGGATTCAAACTACAAGAAAGAAGATTCCACCTAAACATTAGGAAGAACTTCCTGACAGTAAGAGCTGTTCGACAGTGGAATTTGCTGCCAAGGAGTGTGGTGGAGTCTCCTTCTTTGGAGGTCTTTAAGCAGAGGCTTGACAGCCATCTGTCAAGAATGCTTTGATGGTGTTCCTGCTTGGCAGGGGGTTGGACTGGATGGCCCTTGTGGTCTCTTCCAACTCTATGATTCTATGATTCTATGTGTTCTATGCAGAAAGTTCCAGGTAAGGATGGATGACCCAGTCTGCTTCCAAACTGCATCAGTTCTGCGTGTCTTCATTCAGAAGCCTGTTCTATCCTGTTTCCAGACCAGAGGCGCCAGCTTCTCCAGAGGATTGGTGGGGTGACATGATGTCATCCAACATCGCGAGGAGCCAGGGGGAGGAGCCGAATGCCCTTTGAAAATTGAGGGGGCCTGGTCCTCTCAAAAAATACATTAAGGGAGCTAAACTGCCTCAGCCCCAAGGAGTTGGTGCCTCTGTTCCATATCAAACGATGTTACTGTTGTTGTTGTTTCTAACTCATATTGTGCTTGAAATTCACCAATTTCAAAACATATTTTTTTCCTCATAAAATACATCCAGCCTGGATATGCTAGGCATCACTCAAATGGCCTCCTTCCATTTTGGTCAGACCATATTGACATTGTATTACTATGTTCCTTCGCCCCACCCTGGCTGAACTCAATGGGGCTTAAATGTGCAATCCCATGCGTGTTTATTTAGAAGCAAAACCCACTGTGTTCGGTGGGGCTTTCTTTCAGGTAAGTGTGCATAGGATTATCTCTAACCTGGTTGGATCATTTCCAGTATTTTTGTAAGAAAATGTATCAGAGTCCCATACATTGAGATTTGACATAGTTAAGGAATTCAGTATTCACATCAATAGCTTCAAGAGATATTTTCACACTTGTACTATCCAATTTAGGCAGAAACATTGGTCTTGTCTCAATTATCTACAATGTAATCCTCAAGTGAAGCCCACTTTCGAGATTTACTGCCCGTCATTCTTTCGAAACTCTCCCTTGCAGAGATAAAGTTGCCAGCATGCCTGAAAGTTCAGAGGATACTATTTCTTCTTTAGAGCTGGCTGATGCTGAGAATTACAATAGACTCTTTGGTGCTTTGAATCTGACTTTCGAGATAATAAATCCTCCACATATCTTTAGCAAATAGGGGGTAAGGAATCTGAACATTTCATAAAATGGGAATGCCTGCTTGGTCCTATGGCACAATAAGATTGCTGACCTTTATCCCAAAACGTTAGTGTAGCTCCCGTTGTACTGAGATCAGATACTCTGACACATTTATGTGCAGCCTTGTAAAATCAAAACCCACAAACATATCAAAATATATTCCGACTCAACAAAGATTATATGGAATATTGTGTGTGAGAAAGAAGGGGGGTGGGAGGGAAGGAGAGAGAATATCTGATGAAATGTATTTTAGACACAAAGAAAGCACCTAGAGAAAACAATATTGTACCGTTCAAGAAGAGAGAAAGAGGCAAAGAAAGTTGCTACTACAGCAATTAGCTCAAATAAATTCAATCTAAAATCGGAAAAGGGTTCAAGTTCACACAGTTCTTCGACACACAGTTATCACACCAATAATCCAAAGGCATATTTGTGGTGCTTCAAGGAAAGTTGTGTGAACGTGAGAGCTTGCTTTTTATCAGATTTGTATTTCTGCCAGCATGTTTGTCCAAAAATAAAAAAAGGTCTACCTACTTTATATCTTTCATTTTGCTTTATCAACATGGCGACGACATCCTGAAACTTAAAATATAAGAGAAGATAGCTCTGACTTTTGACCAAGGCATCAAATTACAGTGATTTATCTCAAACTCGTAAAGCAGACCTTTGCAGCACTCCAGAGTATAAGAAAAATATGTGAAATTTACTGTGTACAGTTGCATTCTGGCCATAACCACAGGGAAAAAAACCTTCTCTATTCATTGCTTTCCAGAGGGGACACCATTCATTGCTTTGCTTCTTGATTTTAGAAAGTTTTCCCAGGTGGCTTTGATGCCATGATCTCCTCTTACTGGCTACGTGTAAATCAAATAAATCTTTTGCTGTCTTCTGGGAAACAAAGGAGACTTTGTACAAAATTATCTGGGAGCATTCCCAGGGATTTTAATGGAAGTTAGTCTCATGGGAAGACCCAGTTCACACAGTCAACAGTCCATGTGCTTAGCTGCTTCAGAACACAGCCCCATGGTGCCCCGTGTAGAAAGCCATTTGTACGATTCCAGTTGGGAGTGAAAATGGTTATAATATATGGGTAGCTATTTCATGCCAACTGCTTTCTGTGTGGGGCAGCCTCCAGGCATCTCTTTCAGCCATGGGGATCCACATGGGTGAATCAGCTTCAGCGTTCATAACATGCATTTATGTCATTGCCTCCTGGAGGCCACAAGACAAGCTTGCTTCTTTAGAGAATGCTCAGTTCTGGGCTTTTCGGTGTGGTTCTAAGATGGATGCTGAACTGAGTGTTGTATGAAGAAATAAAGTGCCATGAAATGAAATCAGTTATTGGTTCACTGTACTTGCATAGACTACATACTGTTGACGCAGGTGAACTGGGTATACATCAGTTTCTTGTGGTTCTTCCTGATTTGTGAATGAGTAGATTATGACTCCCTATGGAATTAGCATAATAAGAGCATGCTGGATCAGGTCAAAGGCTCATCATTCTGTTCTCACAGTGGCCAAGCAGACACCCATGGGGAACCTGAGCCCAACAGCACTGTCCCCACTTGTGATTCCCATCATTTGGCATTCAGAAGCATACTGCCTCTGACAGTGATGGAGCTTTGATGCTGATCATGAGGCCTGAATGTGCAATACAGAGAGACTCTCTCAGTACTGTAGTTTGTTTCTAATGATATTGGCAATGATAGCCAGAATTGTGCCATTTTGTTGGGTGGAGCAAATAATGGATTGATTAGGAATTCTGGTCACTCCAGTTCAAACAGGATATTGTAAAGCTGAGAAGCAAAATGTTCCAGGGAATGGAACAATTTTCCTATCAAGAAGAATTGCAATGTTTAAACCCTGCACTGCATCAGGAAGATTTTGGGTGTCACATGGCAGGACAGAGTTTCAAACAAAGATGTTCTATCCCAAGCCCACATTCCCAGCATGTTCACACTCCTTTCTCAGCGACGTCTACGCTGGCTCAGTCATGTCCACAGAATGGAAGATGGCAGGATCCCCAAGGATGTGCCCAATAGGGAGCTGGCTTCAGGTACCAGGCCTGTTGGCAGACCAACTCCACATTACAAAGATGTTTACAAAAGAGACTTGAAGGCTAGCAACCCCACTATGTGGCAATTCCTTGCAGATGACCACAGTGCCTGAAGACAGACAGTCAGCTTGTACAACCCCAGCAATGACCACAAGAGAAATGACCTGGGAGGAGCTCAGAGAGAAGAAACACCATTGTGCATCTGCAGCAGCACAACTGTACGCTTTCATCTGCCCCAACTGCAACAAAACATGTCTCTCCCATATCAATCTCTACATCCATAGCAGGCGCTGCGACCTTCCAACAGTTTGACTTCACCCCCAAAGGTACACTCCTCCACTGTCTCCTGAGACAGGTGGATATCAGCAGAATGAAGGGGGGTGTAATGCCGAAGATATATAAAATCATTATTGGTGTGGAGAAAGTGGGAAAATGTCTTCCTCTCTCTAATACTAAACTTGGGCTCATCCAATGAAGCCAAACAGTGGGAGATTCAGGACAGACTCAGGAAAGTAAGACTTCATAATGTGCATATTTATGGAATCTATTACCACATAATGTAATGACGGCACCAGTTTAGATGACTTTCAAAGTGGATTAGACAATTTGAGAAATGTAAGGATATCCATGGCTATTAGGCATCATGGCAATATATTATATCCAGTGTCACAAGCAGTTGCTGGGAATATGAGTAAGGCAGTGCTCTTGTGTTGGTATCCTTCTTGTGGGCTTCCCATAGACACCTGGCTGACAATTGTGGGAACAGAATGCTGGACTAGATGGGCCTTTGATTGAATCCATATTTTGTAGCTCCTGAAAACCCTGTGCCAAATCCTTTGAGGAAATAGCCTGCTGAAGTAATCTACACTCATGATTCATTATGATAGCTGTAAAGAATCACTTTTGTCTTTTGCTGCCCTTCTGTATAGAGAGGGAGCAGTGTGTTAACCTACCAAATGCCTGATGATCAGAGCCCCATTAGTTATGCATTGAGATCAGTGGCCCTGGCAGGTGAAAGAGACTATTCATAAATGGAATGTGAAGGCTTAGGAATGGTAGGGGATAAAGAAATTCAATTCATGCCAGGTTTTTTCTTTTCTTTTACACATCTACAAATAGGACATCCAGACACCACAGCCTGAGGTTTCCTGCTGCCATGGGCTATGAATGAAAATTTAGCAAGGACCCCTGGCAGAGATGGGACTTAATTATGTTCCATCACTCTCAGCGGAAATTATCCCCAGTTTCTACATATTATTGGATCATAAACCCCTTCAGGTCTCCAGTGCCCCCAATGGTGCCTGCTAGAATCCAGGGATAGGCCTTGATATTCACCTGGCCACTGAATTCTGCACCAGCTGGAGTTTCTGAATCATCTTCAGAGCCAGTCCCAAGTATAGCATGTTGCAGTAATCTAACCTAGAGGTTACCAGAGCATAGAAGACAGAAATTGGGCTATCACAGTCCAGATAAGGGCGCAGCTGGGCCACCAGTCAAAGCTGATGGAAGGCACTCCATGCAACTAAGGCCACCCAAGCCTCAAGCGAAGGATCCAGAAGTACTCCCAAGCTTCAGAGGGCATGTAACCCAATCAAGAGCATGCGTATGATGAACATGCTTAATTCTTACAGATGTCTCTTTCAATATATTTCTAAAATAGGATCATTGTGGGAAGGGGAGAAATAACAGAAAGGAATGCTAATAGCATGAGCAGGACGTATAGCAACACTATAATTAAGCCAGTTCATGCCTGTATTTCTGATGTGTGTGAGGAAACAGCAGCTTGTGTTGTGTGGTGTTCTTAATATTGAATTTGTGGGCCTTACTAGAAACAGTTACCTGTGTCCTTAATCTATTGCTTCTTCTTTTTTCCCTGTGAGAAATTCTATAGCCTGTGCATGAAGCTCTGATCTCCCATAATCTTAGAGGATCAGGTTACTTGTTAGAGTCCTGATACTGTATCGCCTTACTTTTTCTCTCTTTTTATGTCCCCTTCTCTCCTGGAAAAAAGGCAACGCTTTGTGCCTGCAAAAACTAGGCTTTGCTTTTATGAATGACACCAGTCCAAAATTCCTTCTGTAAAAAGCACAGGCAACATCACTTAGAAAGAAGAAATATTGGTAGGATATAGGAATTGTCCCCATGGGCAACAGCACAAATAGACAGCAATAAGTATACCTCTTTAAAGTAGCCCAGGGGCAATCAATGAACTCACTACATGCTCAAAATGAGGGGGGAGGTTGAATCAGATTGATGAGAGGAAGCAAAAGAAGCTCCTTGCAGTTTGTGACTGCTTTGAACAGGTTGTATGACAGAGACAAGAACAGGGAACATTAAATCCCACACTTGGATTGCTTCGTTAATCTGTACGACCAGCTGTGAACCTGGTAAACATCAAGTTTGGGGAAAGTATCCCTTAGTGGCAAATCAAGAAATGCAAGCTTATCTGAGTCTGGTCAAAACCTTTAAAAAACCACTATTGTTGGGCTTTTCTTGAGAGGGTGGTTGGAAGCAATGCATATCCAGACAGGCCAGGGCAATGAAAGATAGAAGGTCCAAAAAGGGACATAGCTCAGTGGGGAAGCATATGTTTTGTATGCAAGATGTCCCAGTCTCATCCTTGGCATGCTTAGAAGGAAGAGAAGGGAAAGGTTCCCGTCTGAAACCCTGGAAAACTGAAAGTGTACGTGTAGCCAACAGTGAGCTAGAGGGACCAGTTGCTGTTGCCTTTCTTGCTGCAAGCACAAAGCAGCATCTCATTGCTGCTCAGTGAAGTGAGCATGTCCACAGAGAGAGTCAATGTCAATGAGAGCAAGAAAGAAGACCTCTATCACTATTTGCCATCTCCCTTGCATGCAGAGGCACCTGTCAGCATCTCAGCATCTATGGTGGGGATCTATGTGTGAGATAATGCAGGTGGGCTGATGACACAATCCCAACCCACATTCTATATGTGGTAATACTACACATGCACCTTACAGGAAATGGGTTTATGTGTGCTAACTTTGTGTGTGCTACCAGGAACGGGGAGATAAAAATAAGCACAAGCCGTATATTATACATGAATGCCTTAGCTTTTCTATAAATGACAATGATGAGTTTCTATGCTTCTGCATAGCAAATTTCTCTGAGTGGCCTACAATAAGGCAAAGTAATACATACATACATACATACATACATACATACTGTACATACAAAATGTTGGGAGCAACTTTACTGGGGACTGTTTGGCAACCACCCAACACAACCCTTGATAATTCACAACCTTCACAACAGAGACTCTGGTGCTGAGCTTGGATCCTGGATCACAGAAGGGATGCACATACCGGTATTTGTTGCCACTGCAGGAGCTTGGATGACCATGGAACATGCTGTCCCTGAACTCACTCCAAGTAAATCTAGCTGGTCTATGATTTATGAGACCCAGCAATGAAAGAGGTACTGCTGAGAGGGAAGGCCAGGGATAAGGAGAAACTTTCCTTTCCCTTTCTCTTACACCAGGGACTACACCACTTCCTTCAAAGGAAGGTATGGGATATTAATGAAATTAATTAATACACTGAGTAAATGGGGCTTACTCACTAGTAGGCATGTTTAGGAATGTAGCCTAATGTTGCTGGATGTCTCTATCTTTCAACTTGACAAACTCTCTGTTTATCCTCCAATGACAGCTGGAGAGTCAGGGCAGTTCCAGTGAACACACTTCGCAAACTTTTCTGCTCACTTTTTGCTTATGGTCAGGTAGGGCTGAGTGCAAATAACCTCTCAAAATTCTCCATCCTTATTTGTGGACAGAGTATGTTGAACCAAAGGTGTGTTTGCCCTGGAATCTCCACAAACGCCATGTTGGTAGTCAATATGACCCCCAAACTAATTGGTAGTTGTTGCAACAATGAGCTCACCTATGTTTATGCACTTACTTTGATATATGCTAATTGGCTTGCTTTGATGTTATGCTTATCTGTGGGCCCTGGGATGCTGGGCTCTTGGCCTAGAGAAGGGAGTGATCTGTAAGCCTTGGATAGCTGCCACTTATATCCTCATGGGCCAGGTAGGTTGATGGGAGGTTCTGGCCAATCTGATGTTTGTATAAGTAATGTTTGCCTTGGTGCAGACAAGGCATGACGATTGCTTGCTGCTGTAATGTTCACCTTGCGTCTGTAGAGGCAGCAGGGCTCGGCAGGTAGTGTTGTAAGTTTACACCTTTCTTTAATAAAACACTGGAACTGGCCATTCTGGTGTTGTTGACAACCTCTTTCATATCCCACATCAAGCCTCCTTTGGGCCTGTGGTTCAGAACACATAGAAATTGGGGAAACCATTCCACCAAATGTCTTGGTGGGGGGAGAAATCCCACCAACAACTTATTGCCAACAGTTATAGCAGCTAAGACAGCTTTCTCCCTATGGTTCCCCCCTGCCTCCTGTAAATGGCAGCAGCAGCAACAACAACTGTGTTGGTAGCATGGCTACCATTTTGCATCCCCCACAATGCTTTGCATCTGGCTTCATTCTGAATCATTGCAGAGGGAAAATAGCAGCTTTCCCAAAAGAAATTGTGAAGGCTATCTAGAATAAATTCAGAAAATTGGCCTTTTACCAAAGGGATAAGAAAATAATTATCTCTCAGCAATAATCTCATAAAATTGTTTCCTGGAGAAATTTCGGATCAGCTCTACAATTATCCATGCCCTTGGCTCTCTTTGGGAATGAGACATAATCTGCTTTTGGGTTGAAAAGGGAGGATTTCTGAGCCACAGACCATAGCACAATGGAAGGAGGTTTTGTTCTAACTTCAGCCCAAATCATTGTGTACATGTACTCAAATTAAAGGTTTGTGAACTACAGTCATGGCAACTAAGATTTCTTTTTCTTCTTTTTTTGTATGCACAGTACTTATAAGTATCAATTACAAGGTTTGTATAAAATTATAGGGATGATGAATTTTTGAATTGCTACAGTGTGTTTAAAGTGTCTGCAAGGAAGATATTAAAGAGGCTGCAAACCTGCTGTAGAAAATCTCAGACACATTTCTAGATAATTAATACAGTGTGTGGAAACTTGAAATCAACACTGAACGTGTTTCTTCTAAGCCAGTAATTTAAATCTGCTTTATAGGAACACATTAAGTTAACAGTTATTAGATAAGGAAATGTTAAGATTATTAAGATAATAAAAACAATTAGTGTCGCTGTTCTAGAAAAAAGAGCAGGCTTAAGACAGAAAGTCTTCTGCACTAGAGAGACTGTTGAATCAGTGAAGCACTGTTTTTGTTGAGAGTTATAATTAGCTCATTCAGTTCTTGGATCTTTATGTATTGGGAAAGGCTTTAATGAAAAATGGGGAATAGTCAAATTCTGCTGTTACTCTAACAGGAAGCTCTTAATGGTTTAAAGCTGCTGTACTCCCATGGTGATGTAGAGTAGAATCACACCCTTGTTAGAAAATGTACTGGAGCTTAAATGGAGTTTAAATGGGCTGCACCATCATTTCTGAATGATACATGGGCATTTGTGACCAGAGTTCCCCACAGTAAACTTGGAAGCAGTGCCACAAGCCTTTTCTGATTGTGGCTCCAGTGTGAATTTTGTAGCAATTTAGCTGAGAGGAGAGAGAGAGAGAGCACTCGGCATCTCATAGAATCTTAGAGTTGGAAGGGGCCCTAGGGTTATCTAGTCCAACCCCCTGCAATACAGGAAACTCAATTAAAGCATCCATGAAA
Source organism: Darevskia mixta (assembly GCA_034641385.1). Classification (NCBI taxonomy): domain Eukaryota; kingdom Metazoa; phylum Chordata; class Lepidosauria; order Squamata; family Lacertidae; genus Darevskia; species Darevskia mixta. The sequence continues at coordinate 12,362,206 of JAWWNH010000030.1, forward strand.
GATGGCCATCCAACCTCTGCTTTAAAAACCTCAAATGAGGGAGAGTCCACCACCTTCCGAGAGAATCCATTCCACTGTCAAACAGCTATTACCACCAGAAAGTTCTTCCTGATGTTTAGTCAGAATCTCCTTTCTTGTAACTTGGGTTTGGGTCCTACTTACCGGAGCAGGAGAAAACAAGCATGCCTTGAGATATTTGAAGATGGTTATCATATCTCCTCTCAGTCTCCTCTTTACCAGGCTAAACATACCCAACTCCTTCAACCGTTCCTCATAAGGCTTGGTTTCCAGACCCTTGACCATCTTGGTTGTCCTCCTCTGCCTACATTCCAGCTTGTCAGTATCTTTCTTAAAATGTGGTGCTGGACACAGTATTCTAGGTGTGGTCTCACCAAGGCAGAATAGAGCACTGCTATGACTTTCCTTGATGGGACACTATACTTCTGTTGATGCAGCCTAGAATAGCATTAGCTTTTTGCTGCTATATCACACTGTAGACTCATATAAAGCTCGTGGTCTACTAAGTTGCCTAGATGCTTTCCACATATATTACTGGCAAGCCAGGTGTCCCCCATCTTATATTTGTGCAGCTAGTTCTTCCTGCCTTAGTGAATTGGTAATCTGTTAGGGTCTTATTGAATCCTTGTTCTGACTTCTTTGGTATTAACTACCCCTCCTGGTTTGGTGTCATCTACACATTTAATGAGCATCTCCTCAATTCCTTCATCCAAGTCATTTATAAAGATATTGAACAACAATGAGTCCAGGATAGAACCCTGTAGCACCCCACTTGTCACTTTTTTTCCAGAATGACAAAGAACCATTAGGGAGCAGCACTCTTTGGCTTCAGTCAGTCAACCAGCTACAAATCCACCTAACAGTTACCTCATCCAGACAGGGAAACTTTTGATGTCTCAGCAGCTTTTGATACCATTGCCCATGGAGTTCTTCTGGGGCAGCTATCTGAGCTGGGGTTGGGCAGTACTTCTTTGCAGTGGCTCCTTTCCTACATAGGTGATCAACTTCAGAGGGCAGTGTTTGGAGACTGCTGTTCATCCCCATGAAGCCTTCAGTGTTTCTCCCTCAGAGAATTTTCTTGACAAAGACCTGTCTTGATCAATAAGCTGTATAATGAAAGACCAGGTCCCTATATTAGGTTACTTCTGCTATATATGCTTTCCATGAGAGAGTGGCATATTTTCAGTTTTTTATAGCTCAGTCTCCTTTATTAACAAGATATGAAGGATAAAATGGCACATCTCTTATTCCTCTGAATGACTGTATTTTTGCTATGCCACTGGCTCTGGATGACCTTGGACTGATTTAATTGGGCAGAAGCCTTTACAATATGCCATAGGCTAATTCACTTTGAGGAGCGAAACAATGAATCCCTCTAGACAGTAATATATTAGTAGGTAAAATGATGAATTAATGGCAGTGCTTTAATATCGTCTCCTCAGCAACCAAAGCAACTGAATTAATAAAGTCCTGGAGTTTTATTATTGCATGGGAATTACAGCCCTGATGAAACTGTAGGCGGACTAGCTTGCCCTTTCATGGGACCTTCTCAAGTATCACAACGTGCTTGGCCTCTAGAGAGTTTCTTGTCCTGTGACAATCCAGCTAAGTCAATATCAACTCTCCAATCCCACCGCAGGCATTTACAAAAAGTGTAGCCGAGAAGCTACTTTATGAAACTGATCCAGGAGGGTCCCATTGAAAAGAACTGGTATGCTACATGTCCCCTTTACCTGAACCACCTACATATATTTAGCCATAGGTGAGATATCGGATAACAGTAAGATTACAGAGTAAACACATTCAGACGACCAGCTTCTACACCAGTGTTTCTCAACCCTGTGCCTCCAGATGTTTTTGGCCTACAACTCCCATCATCCCTCGCTAGCAAGACAGTGGTCAGGGATGATGGGAGTTGTAGGCCAAAAACATCTGGAGGCACAGGGTTGAGAAACACTGTTCTACACAGATCACTCTCCCAGTGTCAGCTCCAGGTTTTAGAGGAATCTTGGACAAGGCCACCTCCATGGGTCTCCTTCCATCAGTGAGTCTTGCTCCTCACTGCAGCAAGACCCAAGAGGCTCTTCTCAGTGGCTGCATGACTGAGTTGTGTGCCCATAGCAGATGCCCCAACCACGCTGCTCCTTGAATGGCAATCCTGGCTGCTCCGGGCAACTTGAATGTCGCTTGTGGTTATATGGAATTTGATGCCGACATTGCCTCCTTAGCTTACGCCTGTGATTAAGGGATGGAAATGCACAGTACTGTGTCATCAACAATAAATAACAGGCACAATTCAGTCCAAACTTACCAATTTTGGGTTGTGTTTATTTCAGCAGATAAAACTGAAGTATGCTCAATTTTGATATTTCCTGTGGTTACTTGTGTTTTGTTTCTTTTTCTCTGTGGAGTTGTTAAGAAATAAGACGTAAGAAGAGCCTGCTGGATCGGACCAAAAGCCATCTAGTTCACCACCCTATTCTCACAGTGGTCAACCAGATGCCCATGAATGCCTGTGGGAAACCAGCAAGCGGGACGCAAGCACAACAGCAATCCCTCACTCGTGTTCCTCAGCAACAGGAATTCAGGGACATAACAGGAGACTTGTCTGCTTTTTCCAGTTGTACTTTGTGCACACTTTGTGCATTTTATTTCCTAAGCCACTTGTATCAGCTACGCAACCGTCCATTAAATAATTCAGTTGAACATGTCGGCTTGCCTCTCGTTCAAGTACTCAGCCATAAATAGGGGGCTCGCTTATCTGAATATTCTACTATGTTGAATTTTTCTTTTGAAATCAACTTCCCCCTCATTTTAAAGATGGTCTTAGCATGCATGTTTCTTACAGAAACAGATTTATTTAATAAAATACATCACTCACCTGTCTCTTCATGTTTCTTTATCATTTAGTCTTTAACCCATCCAGTTACAGGTAGGTAGCCAGTGTTGGTCTGTCATAGTCAAAACAAAATAAAAAATAAAAAAATTCCTTCCAGTAGCACCTTAGAGACCAACTAAGTTTGTTCTTGGTATGAGCTTTTGTTGTGCATGCACACTTCTTCAGAGGGCTGGTGGGAATGGGTGATAGGCTATCAGCTATCAGCCTATCACAGCTATCAGCCTATCACCCATTCCACCACCCCTCTGAGTAATACCCCTCCCACCCTCTCACTATATATAAGGGTCTGGTGACTTCTGCTTCAGTGTATCTGAAGAAGTGTGCATGCACACGAAAGCTCATACCAAGAACAAACTTAGTTGGTCTCTAAGGTGCTACTGGAAGGAATTTTGTTGTTGTTGTTGTCTTTAACACATTGTTATCTCACTCTTTAAGTGTACTTATTTCAACACAAATTTTATTCAGCGGCAGCAGATGTAAACCACTCCTTTACATTTCGCAGCATATTCTCTATGAGGCAAATATTCATTCATTTTGCAACTGGAATTTCTGTCTTTCTATCTGTATCACTTAGAATTGTTCAAACCAACTACATGTTGGTACAAAGTTGTGTTCTTTTATAGTACATGTAAAGTATAACTCTCCGGAATCTTTTAAAGTATACTGATTTTTGCCAAAGTTCTTTTTCAAATGTTAACTTGAAATGGTCTGTCTGGTTCAAAAGAGAAACATTTCTTTTAAAAAAATGTTACTAGATATTAAAGGAGATCAAAGTAATTAAAGTGGTGTGGAAGGGGAAAAAAATCTTGCTCAAATTCCTCTTCAGTGAACCTCTTTAGAAGAGAATTCCTGGGGTGTGAATGAAAAGGCTTGAAACTTTTGGCTTGAGTTTTTTAATTAGAGAAAAGAAAACTGTTTGGTAGCTTTTGGAATCTGGGTAACAAATGCTTATTCAGACAGCTCCAAATCATAATCCTAGCCCCACAGAGTTTTAGTTAGCAAAACCAGACTCCACAGCTATAGCAACTGGTTTATCAAGCAAAAAGAAAGAGAGGGGGATATGTCCCAGGATTTGCAGACAGCTAAAGATAAAAAGCTGGTGCAAAGAATTCAGTTTTTTGTATGTTTATCACAGTATATTGAGTCACATCCATCAATCACCCTTAGGACACTTCTCTGTGGGAATTCCTTCTGGTTCTCTGCTTTTGTGCCAAATTAGAATTCATAGAAAAATTATTCCTGAAAACTTTGTGATAGGTTTCTGCAGGGAAAGTCACCAATTTACCATTGATTATTTGAATAGCAGAGTACACACTGGCCCTGCCATCGTCGCCCTTCAGCTGACACACAAACAGCTGCTTCACAATAGCTTGGATGGGCAAGGTGTGGGTGTGTGGCTTGCACTTTCCGCCCCAGTGTGCATGCATGTTTAAATCTGACTAACTTTTAACAGGATCTACGAATCAGTCGTTAGTGCACCGCAGCTTTTGTGGGCACTTCATAGTAAGTACAAGCAATCCTATCAACTGGATCTGTATGGATGCATTCTTAAAGCGTTTCCTTCTCCCAAATGACCGTAGCAGACTATTGATTTAAATCATCCATGTTCTGTTGAAAATCACATTAAGTGAAAAGTTGTTTCAGTGCCATTTAGCAAGACTAATAGTTGTTATTGCATAGCACATTTTTGTGCCTTTAGCATGCTTTGCATAAATTATCTCAGTGCTCATTCAATGACTTTGTGAGATGGGGCAGCATTCAATATCCCTGTATTGGAGCAGCTGAGAAATGTAGCTTGTGTAATAATAATAATAATAATAATAATAATAATAATAATAATAATTTATTACTTATACCCCGCCCATCTGGCCAGGCCTCCCCAACCACTCTGGGTGGCTTCCAACAGAACATTAAAAAACCAATAAAACATCAAACATTAAAAACTTCCCTAAACAGGGCTGCCTACAGATGTCTTCTAAAAGTCAGATAGTTGTTTATTTCCTTGATATCTGGTGGGAGGGCATTCCACATGGTGGGCACCACTACTGAGAAAGCCCTCTGCCTGTAAGGACCAAATTAAACATGACAGCAAATCTGTGATGCTAAGATATCTAATTGCCCTCACCGAGTCATGGGAGAAAATGTTCAGATCAGAAAAATGCCACATCGGAAAGAGTTGGACTTCTTCTACTTCCAACCCTATGCTCATATCCTAATCAGCCCATGTGGCTACATTGGCCATTTAATAAACTGTGGTAAGTCTGTGATCTTGCTAGTCATCTAGTCCAACTTCATGCTGAGTGCAGGATCTGTAAGGCAGGATGCAACTATAGCATTCCTGACAGATGTTCATCAATGCTCTTCAATACCTTTAGCAAAAGAGAGCTCAGCCCACCTCTTCCAAAGTCACTTTTCCAAACGGCTCTTCACCATCAGGATGTTAGCTCATAATGTTTAGCTGAAAATTGCTTCCTTGCCATTTCCACCTTTTGGTTCCAGTCCTTCCAGCTGAAGCAACAGATAACCAGTCTCCATCTTCTGCCTTTTGCTTTACAGATGAATGCTGAACTACAACTCCCATCAGCCCCAGTAAGCGTGGCCAATGGCCAGGGATGATGGGAATTGTTGTCCAGCAGCATCTGGAGAGTCAAAGGTTCTTCATACCTATTGTAGACCCTTCATCAACCCCTTTGTCCTCTGGACATGTTCCAGTTTGCCAATGTCCTCTTTACAACGTGGCACCCAGAAATAGACACCATACAGTGGTACCTCTGGTTACGAACTTAACTCCATAAGCTGGCAAAGATGTCACTTTTGGTTTCTCTCACTTTCTCAGTTTCCCAGTTATAAGTTCAGTTCTCCACATTTTCACATCCATTTACAGAGTCTTAAAATAAAAATAAAAAGTCCCTGCGAATATTTGCCAGTATTTTAATGTAAATTTCTCCTAAAATGCATATTTTTGTATTATAACTTAATACACAACACACATTTTTGCATGGAGACTCCCCTAATATAATCTGTTTTTGAATGTTAGTTGAACTAGTATATACCTTTGTGTGCACACTTAAGCTTGTATATGCATTTTTGTACACATTATTTGGTTGGAGAACGGCATTGCAAAATTCAGGATGACATCCAAAGGATGACTGCGCTTTGGTTCGCATTGTGTCTCAGGAACTGTGAATTAGGTAAAGTTGCCTTTAAATGCAAACTGCATCAAATTTCTGCCCCATCCCTACTCACACCTCGTATGCAGCAAGACAACGCAACATGAATGAAAAGCAGGTGATGCATGGTCTAACCCTGCACAATTCTGATTGACTCTGAAAGCATTTTTCTTTGTGGGAACTGCAGAACTAACCACACATAAAGAAGCATTTTTCTAAACCTACTGAACTGGAAAATATCTTTAACCGCATGATACTTTGTGGCTGATACATCTAGAGAGCTCTATGCCAAATCTATGCAAATAGCTTAAATGCATAAGAAACTTTTCTTCTTCCATTCTTTCCGCAGACCCAGCAATCCTCATGATTCCCATCCTTCATTGGTACTTCTTTTTTCACCACTTTTTCCATTCATTCTCTATGCTAGGTGAAATCGGAGTCTGAAATAGAAATGTCACAGGAAAGCCTGCAAACAGCAGGGAATTGCAGGCTCCAGAACAGAGGTTTAGAAATATGTGAATACACTTTTTGTACTTTTGAGGGTTTCTTTGTGTTCTGTACAGTTATGAGACAGGTGAGGATGAGATTATATTAGGTAACTAACAGAATTCATCCACACACTTTCATTCACAGATATACATCCGAGAGAGAGGGGAGGGTGGCAATTCAGCTTACTTCTACATGCTTTTATGGTTGCTACAAAAAGGAACAAGCTTTTTGCAAGTAAAAGGCTAAGTTATATTTGGGCAGAATCCAGAAGCAATAACACCAAGCCCATTTGTAATCTTATGACTGCTGAAATTAAAGAATTGTAGGTTTTCTCTCCATCCCAGACCACCACCTATCCGTTTCTTATTTAGTTTTTTCCTTTCTCAGCACTTTTTTGATTGACATTGTTTTGCAAGCCAAAATACAAATTTTGCTTGTCTTTTGGCTCTAAGCAGAAGGCTGAATCTCTCTCTCTCTCTCTCTCTCTCTCTCTCTCTCTCTCTCTGCGTGTGTGTGTGTGTGTGTGTGTGTGTGTATACACACACACACACACACACACACACATACACACACACACACACACACACACAGAGAGAGAGAGAGAGAATAAAATAATAATAGTAGTAGTATTCAAAATCCCACCAGGTTGATTTGACATATAGCCTCTGATCTAATGAGTGTCTCAGGAATCTCATATAACTAACACAGCACAAATTGTTAAGGGCTATCCACTTGAAATTCCCAACATTTGTCTAAATTTACATAATGTATGCATAATACATGTAGGTGATACTCCTGACAGCCCCTTTTTGGCCGGCAAAAAAGTAGATGCACATTGGCTAGCAGCATTCTTAAACCATGTTTAGGCATTCCCCATTGAATGAGGATGGACCAATGGAGACACAACAATTGGCCCTGCCCTCTCTGATGCAACCCCTATTTGTAATCCACTGCATCCCTGATGGTGACCCAGCCCTGCTACTCTTTGCGCAGTGGAACGCCAACTCTACTCATGTAGGCTTTCCACACAATTAAAATCCTTAGTGTGCAGGATTCTAAACAGTTTAAGAAGTCTCTGTGGGAAGAGCTGTTTCCCCATGACAGATGTTCAGCCTCTACATATGGAGGATAGGTGGTCAGGACCATCAGAAACATGACAGAGCCGTAAGCAGTAGTCACAGGGACATAACAAGCTGCCTTCTATTGGCCCATCACCCCACCTAGCTCAGTGTTGTCTACACAAATTGTCAGGAGGGTTCCAGGATTTCAGACAGGGGTCTCCATTAGTCCTACATGGAGATGCTGGGGGTTTAATTTGGGACTTTTTGCATGAAAAGCAGATGTTCTACCATTGGTGACTTCAATGAGTGCATCCCTACTCTTCCCATTCACATGATGAGGGAATGCTCAAAAAGGGCTTTATTAAAGTTACATTTGATCAACAGAGCTGTCTCTTATTCTGCATTTGTCCAGAATGTGAAATGAATAGCAATGAATATGAAATGTGCAATGAATAGCACATTTTAGACATTTCAGTATGGCAGAAAGCTAGCAATCTTCTGAGATTTTCATAATGCAGCAAGTCTGCCATTTTATGCTAACAAACTACTGTTGTGTCTAACCTACAGTTCATTGCTAACACTAGGCCACATTCATTTGCAAGCTGTCATGTTACTCCCACCAAATTCAAGTTTTCTTTGAGGTTCAGGGGTTGAGTTATTTGTGCTTCTCTGGGGAAGCTGGTTACTGTACTCTGAATCAGAGTAATCTGGGGTATTTTGCATGCCTATTTTCCGATCAGGTAGTTTATCTAATGAATGAGATGTTACTTGAGTTCCCTGGCTCAGAAAACGACTGGAGGAGGATTTGGGGGGCAGTCTCAAGAGTTGCTGGAATAGTCCTTATCTGAGAGTCAAATCTTAGCAAACACCTTCACAGGTCAATTTATCACAAAGCCTCTGGAAAACATTAACCTTCAATAATGAGAAAGGGGAAGAAAAGCATTTTGAATGCAAATTATTAGGCCTACTGGAAGAAAAGGAAGAAAATCGGACAGACAGACAGAATTTTGTGTTCAAAAGTATTTGCTAACTTTTCTGTGTTTTCAAGAAGGAGTTCCTCAACTGCAAGAAAAAGCAGAGAAAATCAGCAGTGGCAGTTGCAAGTTTAGCCTCTAAAAATGGGCAATCATTTTCTCATCCAAGCATTCCTTGGCTGTCCTTCCACTTCCAAATGGCACAAATCCACAAGCTAAACTTGGCCAGGGCAACTTAATGAAGTGGTAGTATCGAGCCATAGAAAACTGTATGACCAGATTCCAGCGTGATCCAAGCAAAACATGGGCCATTCAACTTGCACAAGCTGGTTCCCCAATGTACTTCCCCTCCAATTTTTTAGCTAGAGATTCTTCTTAATACTATGCAGATGTTATCCCCCCCTCATCCCCTCATTTCATGGCATCTTGAAGAATATCCCCAAGTCTATGTGCACATGGAGTTCTGTGAAAGAAAGGGCTGACCCATTATTTTTCAATGGTTCGGAATGCTCTATGAGAACAATAGGGAATCACCATTTCCCATGCACAATGTTCCCTCGTTCATAGAATGGAGTGAGGCTAAAGGTAAAGGTAAAGGTACCCCTGACCATTAGGTCCAGTCGCGGACGACTCTAGGGTTGCGGTGCTCATCTCGCTCTATAGGCCGAGGGAGCCGGCGTTTGTCCGCAGACAGCATGACTAAACCGCTTCTGGCGAACCAGAGCAGCGCACGGAAATGCCGTTTACCTTCCCGCTGGAGCGGTACCTATTTATCTACTTGCACTTTGACGTGCTTTCGAACTGCTAGGTGGGCAGGAGCTGGGACCGAGCAACAGGAGCTCACCCCGTCGCGAGGATTCGGACCGCCGACCTTCTGATCGGCAAGCCCTAGGCTCTGTTGTTTAAACCACAATGCCACCCACCTCACTAATATGGAGATCCTGCATGAAAACAGCCAGAGCAGGATGTAATGTCAGCCAGCCTTTCATGTCCTTCCGAATGATGCTTCCCAAAGATCATCGCAAAGAAGACTGTTTTTATCTTATTTTAGCTGTTTTTATTTTATTTTTAGCTGTTTTTGTTTTTATCTACCGTATTAACCGGCTTGAGTCCTTGTCAGGGAAAGGGACAGGTTATAAATGACAACAACAACAAAAACCAGCAGGGATGTGATAAAAAGAAGTCATCCATGGTTAATATTCTCTTAAAGAAAGGATGATGATGCTCGTTATGACATACACTTTGTCTCTGTGTTTGATAACATGGCTTTCACTCACTCACACTGGAGTTTTGGTCATGGGACAGATTAGGACTCCAAATTGTTAAAGGAACCTTCATATTTCAGTTTCACATAAAAGATCTGCCTGTGACAACAAAGGCAGTTTTACCATTCAGCAGGCTGGCTTCTAAGCGCTGCCCTAAAACACTCTCCGATTGCTATGTCTGTTTGCAAGTTTGCAACCAAATCTCAATCCTTTTGGGGGTTGCCCATCATTTGAACTCACTCAGCACATAGTTCTTTAGTAAATAGCTGCTGTTATTAAAGTCCCTGCTAAACAAGGCTCCCATTTGTCAGTTACACTTCATAGATATAAGGCAGTGGAGATAAAATCTATTAGTACAGTATGGTGCCCATTAATGTTTCAGGGGCAGTAATTAAATCCTGATGTGCAACGGCTACAAATATTTCTCAAAAGCCGAACCAGATGTTTTAGCAACCAAGCGATGAGGAAAACCTGAAAAGTTCTATAAGCCACAAAAGAGGGAACTTCTGAGGGAAACATGGCCTGTTGCAGTAACCATCTCAATTCACCAGCAACATTAAACAGATACAGGACAGTGGGACCTGCTTTTCCTGCCCTGTATCATTTATTCTGTATTATTCTGTCTCCAGTAGCAGGATAGAAGAAGCACAATAGTACTGGGGGGTCATGAAATAAAATAATAATAATAATAATAATAATAATAATAATAATAATAATAATAATAATAGCCATAATGAATTCCCTGGCTTGCAAATTTACATTTTCCGTCTCCAAAAGCATAATAAATTAGCACAATCAATGTGACTTAGTAATGAATCGCAAGCCACATCGTTGTGTGGGTTATGATAATCTAATTAATAATAACTAGGAGCAGCTTTAACATCTGAAAATATTAATCATTGCCATCTTCATTTTGTTGATGCTCACTTTAAATTAAAGCCGAGCAAAAACTGAAGCGGTGCCAAGTTGCCACTAAATGAAGGTGGGAAGAAGTGGCTGCATCAGTTTATGTCTTTATGCAAAACAGCGAAGCTGCCCTTTCCTTCGCAACATGCCGTTAAAAGAAACATTTTACAAGGTGGCAAGCCTTTCAGTTTCGCAGTGTGCATTCACCGCAGAGTTGTCATGATATCCTGTCGGGGAAACAAGAGCGCCTTGAGCCACAGGGGCCCAAATTAAGGCTGTATCTGCAACTCCAGTCTCAGCGGAATCATAGAACCATAGAACTGGATAGCTGGAAAAGACCTGAAGGTCATCCATGCACACAGTTTAGACCAAGGCCACATTCACACCATACATTTAAAGCACTATGATACCACTTTAAACAGCCATGGCTTTCCCCCAAGAATTTTGAGAGCTGTAGTTTGTTAAAAGTGTGGTGAGTTGTTAGCAGGCCCCTATTCCCTTCACAAAGTGACAATTTCCAGTGAAGAGAGATTGTCTGTTAAACCTTTCTGATAATTGTACCCCAGCCTTTCCCTGGTGACTTCCAAGAGTTTTGAATGATAGATCTCATCAATTCGAATTATCATGGCTAATGATCAGGATGCTAGAAGTTTTAGTCCAAAGACATCCAGGTGGCATCAGATTGGGGAAGACTGTTGTACCCCAAAATGAAAACCTCTCCCAGCAGTTGCATGCAGATATTTAAAAAGCAGGGGCTTTTAAAACCAAATACCATGGGATTGAACAAAAGGCCCAAGGAGCACCTTCTGGAAAGGATGCCTAATCCAGAGAAATGATAAAGAGAGATATCGTGCTATAGAATATTGCTGAGCTGCCCAGCAGAATAATAATAAAAAAAAATTCCTTCCAGTAGCACCTTAGAGACCAACTAAGTTTGTTCTTGGTATGAGCTTTCGTGTGCATGCACACTTCTTCAGATACCAATCAACTCCTTGTTCAATTCCCAGTGAAGGACAACCAAGACCATTTTAGTCCTATGAGGAGGTCCTATGAGGAAGCCACAATGAAATGGATATAGAAATTTGTCAAATATATTGTGTGTCAGGTATAAAATCTGTCACATGCTACTATTTATCACCTATCAAATACTGCCAAGTGTCAAATACACCACATGAGGAGGAACCAAACATCACTCACACAAAGTCTTTCAAGAAAAAATTTAATTTGCTATACAATGTAGTCTAATTACAGAATGAACAGTGTGTGTCATTTGGGGACAGTTTCATTTTGGGATACTGTAGAGTACAAGATGAAAATGATATAAGCCTATAAAAATGTGACCCCAGCTATAAATATCTTCAACAGATAAGGATTCTATAGTGTGTTGTAAGAGCTATCAACCTCATGCATCAAGATCAACCTTTTTCTGTTGTTTAGCTTCTCCAGCTAAACAGGGCTTGCTATTCTGAGATAAATTTCAGAATCTGGTTACTTATTCTCAACCACAGGTTCTTATTTTCAAGCATTCAGTCAGCAGCTCCTGAAGAAGCACTCTGAGAAATTTAACCAAATGTCATGTTTAGGCATCTAAATGGGAGCCAGCCTCGCTTTGAAAGCCTGACTCATAAATTACCTAGAAAATCTAATGCCTGTCCAAGTTCCTCACTGTGAGGCACTGTAGCAGTGGCAGTTTCCACTTGTTTAAGATTGCTCATTTCATTATGTCAGGGCGACTGCTACCCCAGCACCTAACTTATTAGTGCTAATTTATTATCAGTGTTTAAAGAGGTTAACGGCACTGTTATTTCCTCCGCTGCTGGCCTTTACTGCATATCTGAGATGCAATACACAGAGAAAACAGCCCAGCGGTTGTAGTTTAACAATAAATATCTTTTAAAGAAAGGCAGCGGCTACCAGGAAGCAGAACACAAGGACATTAAAACTGCAGATCACTAGCAGCTTAAGGTAAATTACTCATGGCAAATCATTTGTCCAATTAGTTTGTCCTCTTTTTTTCCCTTCTACTGATAACAGCTATAGGCTGCTTGTGAACTCTGGTGGCTAGTTCAATTTTCGCATATTTTCAGTACAAGTAATAATAAGAACTGTGCTCAACTCGTCTTTTTTTTAGCTGTACTAATTAAAAGATACTCAGAGGGGAATACGTATATGGTCTTTAAATTTATAACATAGAAGTGGATAAGTTTGTGTATGTTAAGCAGAAAAGGGGAACAGAAACAAATGGACTTGAAATTGCTAATTCAATTATGTTACATTTACATTTCATGCCTGTGTGATTTTGATTTTTAAAAAAAAATGATTTTGAGGTGCACCGTGGGAGGAATTCTACTGCCTTTCAATCCCTCCCCCCAAACTATTTCTTTTTTCTTTTTTTTAGAATAAGCATTTGGTCCAAGAGTTTACTCCTGATCTGCTGACCATTCAGTGGCAGCCAGGGCAGGGAGAGGTAGCAAATGTAGCAAAATCCAAGCGCTTCTGAATGTTCCGGCAGCACCTGGCAAAGGTCAGTGACATGACAGAGGTTCAAGCAACCCTCATGACCAAGTGGAGTCTCCCCTTGAAAGGAAGAGCTCTATGGTCAGAGGTGTCTGCAGCTGCTGCGTGCATTGATGTCAAGGGAACAGCCCCCATTACATGCCCTTTGAATGCATGGGAGTTTATCTGAATCCCCCTGTTATCAATGAATGCAGCCCTGTGCTGGCCCAGCCATCGCTCTCCCTACTACAGCTGCATAGCTGTCAACCCTCCCTTTTTTGCGGGAAACTCCCTTATTCCAATGCCGTTTCCTGCTGCTATCCCGGATTGTTGATATCCCTTAAATTTCGATATTTCAAAGGAAGCAGCTCTTCTCCCTCCCTGCCGGCCCGGGAGGCTCCTCAGCTGCGTTGCTCGGCTGCCAATAAGGAGTCTGAGACGACTGGGGGGGGGAGCTTGCATGCCTTGTGCAGCCAGACCCTCACGCCCAACCAGACAGCCAGCCTGCCTGCCATCTACGTGCTCGCTCTTTCGTTCACCCGTTCGCGCGCAGCCTCTCGAGCGCAGGGTGACGAGGCTACTTGGTGCCATTGCACCGCCCTCGCGGCATCCCTTATTTTCAAATCCGCAAGTTTGAAAAAATCCCTTATTTTCAAATCCGAAAGTTGACAGCTATGTACAGCCGCCTCACAGATCACGCATTCTGTTGTCTCTCAGCATACAAAAATGGTTATGAAGTGCTGCCATTCCTTCCCTACCTCACTGCCCCTCAGTGTAGTGAGGGCTGTTCCTTGACAATTACCAATCAGCCCCTTGCGATGATCATCCATGTCCGAGATACATTTGGATATATTTTCCCGAAGAACCTCCCTCTCAATCACATGAAGCAGCCACCAGCCATGAGAAGAATATGTATAATTGATATCATATGCCCAAGGCTGCAATGTCAAGTTGATTAATTGGTTGGAGTAATTGTTTTAAAACTTCTTGATCATTTAGAACTTAGGAAAAAAACTAAACTGCTTGAATTGGAAATCTTACAAAATACGTTGAGTCTTCTCTCACAAATGGAGGTCAATACCTCTTTTAAGATGATGCATTATGTAATTATGCAATATGTGCAAGCATAGTATAAAAACAAAGAAAATGTGGCTTTTCTTCAGATAGATTGTATATATATCTCTATATTACAATTGCTAAACAACAGGCTGAAAAATCATTAGGTTGTCCCTCAAGACCCTCCACAATTTTCAAAGTTTTTTTGTTTTTTTGGCGGGGGGCAGATTGAATTTGATAACCACTAATTTCTTGCATTGCCAATTATTCCCTGTGCAAATATACTCCTTTTTATCCTCTATTAAGGTGTGGTGGTGGTGTTTTCAAGACAAGTACATAAAAGTGAGTTATCTCCTTCCTGTTTGCAAAGCACACAGATCGCTTGTGTCGTGGCAATCTAAGCTACCATCTAAAACGGAAGAAGATTGACAAGTTCCTGCTACTCAACAAGAATGCTGCTTTAAAATGTAAAACGTACTAGCAGCCAAACGCTGACACTAGTGAAACTATATTGAGATGCACACAACTAAATTGATTAGGCATGTCTAGGTATACAAAAAAAGTAGAGATTAGTTTTTTAAAAAATATATTAGAAGAGATGGGTAAAGGCTGCAATCAGTGGCTTACAGTGTTCAACTCGGCATGTGACCCAGAAATTGGGAGATTTGTAGTTTCTGTAAATTCTAGCTACTGCATGCAGTTTCTAATTATGAACATCTGTACCTTTATAATGGAAATGCCAAAGCAGAGGCTTGAAGAATATGAAAAGGGCAATTTTGACCAAGGAAATCTAAGGCAAAGTGCAAGGTGGCCAACATCTGCCTGCTAACCACAGTAAGTGTTGATGTGCCCAACATATTATTTGGGGACATGCATGTTGTTGTTAAAATCATTTCAATTTCCTCCTCCTGTGCTACCTAGGGAGCTTTGTTTTGTTTCTTACTGCCCCATTAGCTATGTACTTTCTGGTGACATTTATTGCCGGTCAAGATTTTGCCTGGTTGCTTCCAGAAAAATGTTTCTTGAGCATTCATCCTGATTTATTTGTAGGGAGGTTGGATAGCATCAACTACTTATTGAGCATTCATTCTGATTTTTTTTTTGCAGGTTAGACAAGTTGTGTCAAGCAAGTGTTATCCCACACTCTCCAGTGCATTTTCCTGTTAATTTCCTTATCACAAAAGACTGACCTTTTGGAGAAGCGGTCAGTGGTGGAACGCTGAGAGGCAAATGGCAGTCTTAAGTAACAGCAGAGGTTTGAGTAAAGTAGGGCTGGAGTTATACTGAGAGAATTACAAAGGTGCCTGTGAAAATTGCTCCCAGGACAGTAGGTGGGTAAAATGAGATTTTTGTTGAAAGAAGGCACAACTCATCATCATGAGGACTAATTTATTCATAAACCAAATTATGAGCATCTAAAAAAAGTTATTACCTGTGTCAGACAGGCCAGACAGAGCCCACTTGACTGACAAAGGTAATTACATATTTTTAGGTGATCTGCAAATGCGCCGCACATTTGTTGCAGGTGGGGGAAGAGGGACTAAGCTGAGACTTGTCCTTTTCTGTGGTGGGTAGGTGTGGGAATTCTACAGGTGATGAACTGGGTTTGGTGAGCACCAGTGCTTTTTTTCTGGGAGGACGCAGGTGTACGCATATCCCCCTAAACATTTTGTGAATCTAGGTTTTGCCTCGTTGAGGGGCAGTATTTCAATATGAGTAGGAAAATAAGAGTACCCCTAAACATTTTTTTAGAAGAAGGGGGGAGCACTGGTGAGCACCCTTAGGCACATTTAAAATGAAAGGTGAGACCCGAGACTTGTCTTCTGGGTTTGTGGGTTAGGGTTGGCTAGAGGCTCATTTTGGGGACAAACCGGTGCCACCCACTCAGAGTTGCGGGACCCCAGGAGGGTGTAGGTAAGGAATGCCTCCCTACTGACCCTCAGGTGTCCAGTTTGCATTAATTTGCATTAATTTAAATAAGCATTGTTTCGCCAAATTTCTCTTTTGTCTCACACCTCTTTATTTCATGATTGCAGTTGCAATGACCACTACACCACACTGGCTATGCTTAAGTTCCATTTTATTTAGTTTTAGAATCATGGCTGTACTATACAGCCCAGTCAATTTTTTTTCATCAACTTGATGGTAGGCAGGTGTTTGTATCTATTGAAGCTCTTTAGATCAGTCTGTGCATGCCAACCTTGCCGTCTCAGTTGCACCATGCAATCCCTTTCATTTCTGGTCTCTCTGTTTCTTTCCAGCTCCATCCATCATATGCTGCATAGCAGTTGCCTGAGACAGAAGCAGTTAGCGTAGCTGCTAATGTGCTGGTGTGAATCTTTTCACACAGGCAATCACTTTCAGGAATTTTAAACAGGAATGGATTTATTGCACTCTCAAGGTTTCACACCAATGTCTGTACAGGTGTAATGGATATTAAAAGAGAATTCAAAGTCTAGCAGCTGTTCTGATCCTGTGTATTATGCAGTGAAATCGTGTGCACTTTTACTCAGAAGTAAAGCAAATTGAGTTCAGAGCACATATAGCATTTTGGCCTGAAATATCAACAGCAACCATCATCATCATGCAGTTTGAGAATCAGAAATGAAATTGAGACAAATAATAATATTTAATTTTCATATTGTTCTACCTTAGCTACCATGCTGTATGGAAGGAATTGTTCGGGCCCAACTTAAAATGTAGCAACATAGACCACATAAAAACACAGAGAGAGCTTTGAACTAGACACTAAATTAATTCTGTGGTTACATATCATGTATCTGTTTGGGGTTTTTTTTAAGCACCCCATTGGGAAGCCCAACCAGGAGCACAGCAAACAAAAATGGGACCTCCACCCCACATTCTGCAGTGCCTAAAAATCTGTCCCTATCAAAGCCCCCATTCACAAATGACTTCCTTCCTGGGTTAAATAGCAGCTTGGGAGAGGGGGAAATTTTCATCAGTACTAAAATGGCAAGGAAAGAGGTTTTTAAATCTCTGACTACATGGTGCAGTCCCAATCCTGACTGGATCTTTTTCATGGCTGCATGTCATGTATTGCCCTCACAACACTTGAGTAAACATGCATAGGATTCCACATTACAATAGTAGCTCTCCATGGCATCTGACAGACTATTTTTGAAACTCAGGAAATTGCAAGGACCTTTGTGACAGACTTTTCAATGGCTTGCTCACAAACATAATAAAAACAATAAAACAGTGAATGTGAGTTGCTTGTGCCTTGATACTGTAACTCTGTGGTCTGTTGTGATGATCATACAAAGAAATAAAATAAATGCTCAAAAGTGCTACACTTTTTAAATATTGTTTGTAATTCAAGTTGTTCTCCCCCACCCCCCAGCGCTGTTAAACGAACTGGAGTGTCTAGAAGAGACCAGGACATGGACGTAGCCAAGGGGGGCAGGGGGGAAACTACCCCTCCAAATCATTCAAAAAATACAACTGAATACAAATCTGAGGTTCTGCTCCCCCTAACAAAAACCTGCCCCCCCAAAAAAAAAATCCTGGCTATGCCCATGGAGCAGGTTGTCAAGGAATCTGAAACCTATGGTTGCATTTAGGTGTAGAGTTTAGTTTGTTAGTTTTACTGGTTATAATGCTAGAGCTTCTTTCCCAATTTCCCACTTTCCTTTCACACTGTTGCATTATGAAACTGTTGCTTTTTTATCACTATGCCGCCAAGTCACACTAAATTTGAAACAGTGGGAAAGGACTGTATGTTAGGATACAGCCCCAAATTTTGCCATGTGAAATTGCCACATAAAATTCCCCCACAATTTTCAGAGTTAATGAGGTTGCAAATGAATTTTTACTGGAAATAATTAACATAGGAATTAACTCAGCCGTGCGCAATATCGCAGAAAGTGCGGAATAAACATGTAAGGAAACAATAGGGAAACAGAATGAATGTATGTCTGAATGTAGTGACTCTCTGGGGACATCAGGATGGTGTAAGAGCTCTGGCAGGAGGATCACCGCATCAATTCCATTGGCTGTTTGCACCGCATCTCCTTTACTGCTGTTTTGCCTCTTCTCTTCCCAATAAGCAACCATGACCCACCTGCCAAGATGCTAGCTTAACAGTCCTGCCCCACTTCCAACTGCATCTAGAGAAGAAAAGATTAAAGGGAGACATGGCAGAGCACACTTCAAATACCCGAAGGGCTGCCATGCAGAAGATGGAGTGAGATCCTTCTCTGTTGCTCCAGAGATCAAGACTGGAACCAATGGGCAGAAACTGCAGAGAAGTTGTTGTTGTTTAGTCGTTCAGTCGTATCCGACTCTTGGTGACCCCATGGACCAGAGCACGCCAGACACTCCTGTCTTCCACTGCCTCCCGCAGTTTGGTCAGACTCATGTTGGTAGCTTCGAGAACACTGTCCAACCATCTTGTCCTCTGTCGTCCCCTTCTCCTTGTGCCCTCAATCTTTCCCAACATCAGGGTCTTTTCCAGCGAGTCTTCTCTTCTCATGAGGTGGCCAAAGTATTGGAGCCTCAGCTTCAGGATCTGTCCTTCCAGTGAGCACTCAGGGCTGATGTCCTTAAGAATTGATAGATTTTATCTTCTTGCAGTCCATGGGACTCTCAAGAGTCTCCTCCAGCACCACAATTCAGAATTCGGCTAAAGATTAGGTGACACTTGCTAATTTCAAGAGCAGTTGGTTAGTGGAATAGCCTATTGGAGGCGTTTAAACAAAGTCTGGACAACCATCTGTCAAGAAGTCTGAAGATCCTGCAAGCTCCCTTATACGGTTCTGTAACAAAGAGAATGAAAAAAAAGTACCGGAATATTTTCAGTCAAAAGCGTATTTTTTAATCAGCTTTATGAAGCAAGTAAAGTGAGAAAAGGCCTGTTAATTCTATAGCTGCCTAAAGCCAGAGCTTTGAATTGTGAGGGTGGTATTTATTTAACAATCTTACATCTTGCTGTTCACCTACAAAGGGGGGGGGGAGTAAATAGCACTATAAAACAAGAACTATATTGTTGTGAAGTTTGAAGTAGCTTTTAACTTGGGAAAGAGGGTCACATACCACATTAGTTGCACCCTGCACAGTGTTGTATATAGTGCTCCTATTACCATTATTTTGTTTTAAAAGGTTACTGGATATGGCTGGAGAACACATCTGTCCATTATGGGCAGTATATGCTGCAACAGAATACTAACACAGGATAATCTCAAAGGGGACTCAGGATATCATTTTTAATGCAGCTCTTAGATGATCATTGCTAAATGATTTATAGACATATGAGGAGACTGGGGGAGGGAGGAGGAAACAAATATTTATATATTATTTTAAATGGATCCCAATAAAATTATCAATTGAGTTCAGATCATAATAGCTACTTTATTTGCTGTTAGGGTTTTTATTGATATATAGCAAAAAAACAAAAAACAAATACAGAATTTAAAACAAGCATGCCATACTGTGTACCCTCTCCATCCACATATAAATGGTACAGGTTAATGAATATCAATATAGTTGTACTTCCCTTTACAGTATTGCCATAATAATAATAATAATAATATTTTTTTTATTTGTACCCCGCCCATCTGGCCAGGCCTCCCCAGCCACTCTATTTTCATTTACCCTTTTTGCATGTTGCAATAATTTTGTTTTGGTATCATGAATCAACATTTTGAATCTGACACATTATAAAAATAATAATTTTGACATAATGCCCCCCTTGCAATATATTATTTCAAGCAACAGCAACAGAACTTTGCATTTTTGGTGGTATTTGGCCATTTTGACTTTTTCTGATCACTTTAGAGTGAGTGCAGTAAATATAGGACTATAATTAAGATGACATTCCTAGACATGCCAAGTTGGAACCAGAGCAAATCAGGCACACTTACGTTTCATTGAAATCAATGGGACTCAAGATAGTCACGACTAACTTTTCACATTCATTTTCAGTAGGACTTAAATGCAACTAACCTGCTCTAAAGCCAACATGCCATCTGCACGACACCTCATGTGTTGAAGAATTAGTATTTTGATTGATACATCTCGGATTTAAGAGAGCAATCCTAACTGGGGCCGGTGGAACACCCTGAAGTCCTGCCAGCCAGGTGGAAAGTTGCATGGGCAGGTTCCCCCCCCTTTAATTGCTTTGTGTGACCAGTTCTCAGACTTGTGCGGGGGGCAGAAAAATGTGTCAAATTCAAAAAGGACCAAATTGTCCCAGCAGGTTGAAAGCAAGAATCAGGAATGCATGTAGAACATTCTCCCAATTCTTTCAGTTCGATTCTTATACAAAAACCTTGTCAAGAAGCTGGTCTAATAACTCACGTGGCTATTAGGAGGTCAGTGGGTCAAGCCTTTGTTGCGTATTTCTCAAAGCAGATTTCTGTCATTTGAACACTGACAAGCTGTTGATTATTTTATTTATAATTATGGAATGAAACCATGTTTGCCTATCAGTTATAAATAAAACATTCAAGATGCTATTTAACTTCGGGTTCTATGTTACTGAGATGATTGGTAACCTGAGTCAGATAAAATATCTTTAAAACATTTGCTTTTGGAAGACAGAAAGGTTATAGCCAATTAAATAAACGTTGAATGATATAATACGCTAGGGAACACTTTAACTAGCTGAGTACTGATGATGTTGTAATATTTTGTTAAAATGGCTCAGCAATGAAAAGATCAACAAAAACTTGATCTTACGTGTTGACTGGAGTGCACATAATTCAATGAGAGCATAAATTGGTTGTCATTCTGGATAACTTAATCCATAATAACAAAATGTAACTAACTGTATGCCCCCTGAGGACAGGACATAAGAAATTTCATTCTCCAGTCTGCTACAGGCTTTTTGCATGACCACAAGTGACCCTCTGGAGTATATTTGGGGACTGTGTGAAGGAAGAGGAAGGGGAAGTCCAGTTGTGCAAGTAGAAATCTTCTCATGTGACATTAGATGCCATCTTGTAATTGTAGTTTGGTAAAGGGAGCAAATATTCTCTATTATGGATCCCTCACACCTTAACATCTAACTAGGCTTCCCATGGTGGTGGAGAAAAATTAATGAATCCATCCATGTTATAGAATTAATACCCCCATTGCTGCTGAAAATATAGATGCCTGTTTTTTCTGTATATTTTTTACTGAGAAAGTTTTAAGCTTACAGAAAACTGATGCTAGGATTGTAGACTAAATGCCATTGATCTGTAAGAGGAAGTTGGTCCCCCAATATGTAAATAATCAGGAGGGGAAAAAGCATTGGAACATTTGCTGTCTTTGCCTGTAGCAAAGATTTATTTCCCTTTTAATTAGTTCATGCTTGATTATTGTCCTTAAATATTCCAGTTTCGGTAGCCATTGCACATTTTATGGTTCATGCAACATTTACTCCCAGTAATAATTTCTAAGTGTGATATTGGTACTCTTGTCAGAAAACTTTCAAGGCTAACATACTCTTTGTGGCTTGGCAAATTAAGTTTTGTGATCTCCTTGTAGGCCTGTTGAAGATATCTCCTTTCCATGGTAACATAGATAACCCCCACCCCCAAATGTAGTCATTTCGAAGAATTTAGATGACAAATACATTACCAAAGCCACATTTTTTAAAAACATGCATTTCTGTGAGTTCCATCCATTCTGAAAAGAAAGCCACATAAATACATTAAAAATAGAGCAAAACTTTATGGGTCTCCTAAATGAGAAGGAAGCATTGAAACAAAGGATTTTACTACAGACTGTGTGCCATACTGCAATAAGCACAAAAGGTCACAGCCAACTTCACTGCACTCACAGGGGGAAATAGGCTTTGCGATTCATTGCATTAACTGTGACAGACCTATTTCTTGCTCTTTTTGCCTTTGAATAGAAAAAATATTCACCTCTTTTAGAATCATTTTTTTTAATAAGGATTGCTAATCATCACCATTTCTGCACTTCCCTGGGTGAGAAGTTTCAGTGGCTGCATTATCCAAGTTTTATTTCCATTGAATGAGAAAACGATGAAGATTTCAGGTCTTTGTAATATTTGATCTATGTACAAATGTGCACAAGTAGAGTATACGTAGAAACAAACAGGCACTCTTAGAGGCAGCAGATCCACTCAGCTGCAGCTAATCTCCAGAGAGATGTCTGGTATTCCCAAGGTGCTCTCAGCCTTCAGCCAACTCACAGCTGTCTTTTTGCTCCTGTCTCTAGCTGAGTTCAGAATGTAGCTTCCACATGTTCAAAAACTACCTGCAGTCACCAACCCTGCCGGCGCCACCTTTAGACCTTCACACATTGGCCATGAGTTCTTAAGGGAGAACCAAAGTGCACTCATCTAAATGCATGTAGGCTCCTCCACATATTCGGCAGCTCCCACCATATAAGATTAGGCCTCTCATTGTATGGAGGAGCCTACATATGTTAGCTGACAATTGTCCCTTCAGTTCTAGTTGCAGGTAGGTAGCCATGTTGGTCTGAAACAAAATAAAAAATTCCTTCCAGTAGCACCTTAGAGACCAACTATGTTTGTTATTCGTATGAGCTTTCGTGTGTATCTGAAGAAGTGTGCATGCACACGAAAGCTCATACCAATAACAAACTTAGTTGGTTTCTAAGGTGCTACTGGAAGGAATTGTCCCTTCAGCCTTTCAATCCCATCGATGGAAAGTTGGAGGTGAGTTTGAAGGGGCAGTGATTCTGACGGTATGACCAACAAACACAGCTCTTCCCCCCTTACTGCTAATTTCTGAAGTGGCTTCTGTCTGTTCCAAACACAGAATTGCTGTTTTTTCTCATACACAATGCTGCTGCCTCCCCCCACCCCCGGTTCATTCAAATGCAGAGAGGGATTCACATCTATCTTCCAGCTATCTTGTCCCATCAGCCAACCATTTTGTGCTATTTACCAGCAATTTGCTTAGCAAAGGAATGATGGTCAGGAATTCTAACAATACCATTTCGGAGAGTCGTTCAAATTTGGCAAGGACTTTGCCCTAATTCTTTACATCCCATCTCTGCTGATTACAGGCCTTTTAGAACAGGCTCACTTCAGAAACCAAGTCTCCCACATTCATGCTGGCCTACGTATTGCAGTTAATGCGTAGCACATAAAAAAACATATAGCAAAAAATTCTGTTCAAGCCAAACTATGTATTGTAGTTGATGCATAGCACATAAACATATAGCAAAAGTTCTGTGTACTTATGCAACATTTTCACATGTTGTAATATTGACTTCAGAATGGCTAAATAGAAAAATCACAAGCCAGTATGTCTGGCACTATTTCTTTTCTTCTCTCCCCTCATTGCCCGCCTCAGTTGCCACATTAAGCTATTGTACTGAGCTGATTTGGGTTTGATTCTGTTGCATGCTAAATTTCTCCTATGTTCTCTTATGCTCCTATGTTCCTAAGACCCTTTTTGAAAAATATTTAAGATGTGATCCTCTAAACACAGAGAGCATGCCAAGTATGAAACTAGGTTTACTTGAAATACATTTTTGTCATGTACGGTACTTAGGAAAGGCTGCCCGATTCCTACCACTTTGTTTTTTTCAAACCATTAACTCCAGAGTAGTATCTCTGATTTCAGCAAGATAGCTGCAATAATGGTTGGAGACATGTAACCTAAATTACAACAGGAAATCTTACTTTGCCTAATTAGGCTCCATGTTATTTAAACCCCATTTTACATCTTACTTGCCCACTTAAATAAGCAGTAGAGATTGCAAAACCTGCACACACATACACGTACTTTTGGTATCCAAATGCTGTTCTTCTGTGGACTGGTGCATGAAAACTCATCAACCAGACCTAATGGACTAAGGAATGTAAACTTTTCCATGATGGTTTTTGCAGAGTTCTGTTTTCACATATTGAATGAGCAGCTAGTTGTGAAATCCTCCAAGACATTAAGAATCCTGAAGGCTGTTTCAGATGCTGCTGAAAAGATAATTATCTCTAGATCACTAATAAGGCCGCCAATTTAATTTCTTATTACTTGTTAATGTTTTGCCCATGTAACTAACATAATGTAATGTAACGTAATGCAACAGAGAGATAAATGGTCTCATTTATTTGAATAGCAATGGAAACATCTTGGATTCTCAGTAGAAGAGGGGGGAAATGGCTACTTAGATAGTCTTAAGAAGTAAATACATATAGGTTGACCCAACTCTAGCTTGATGCTCTTGCAGTAGGCTATAATCTTACATCTGTTTACTCAGATGTCTTCAGTGGGGCTTATACTAAGATAAATAAGCATAGGGTTGGACCTAGAGATGACTACGAACATTGCGTATTTAGACCTTTTACCTTTCCCCAAAATAAATTCACACAGGAGTCAGATATTTGGTTTGGTTTTTGGCAGAATTTAGGCCACAACTTTATTGATTACAACCAAGTGAGTGGTTGCATAGGTTCTGGTTCGACTATCTCCCTGCACCCTTGCAGGCAGTGCTGTCCCAGAGACACGTTCGTAGGACAGCCAAGGATGAACACCAGGGACAGCTGCTGGAAGGATCACCAATCAGCCGACCTGATGTCCCCTGGACTCGGGCGCGGGCCGGACCCCTTTCGGGGAACGCCAAACCAATGAGTCCCTGGATTCCTCTAGAGGGGGCACAACTATTTCCAGAAGAGGTTGAACTGGTCATACAAGGCTCCCACTCACAACTTCCATCTTGTCAGGACTGAACGCTGCTTTGTTTGCCTAGTCTAATTGATTGCTTATCTCATACACAGATCCAGCGTTTCCACTGCCTCACTGGATTTGAGAATTATTACGGGCATCTCACTCCCATGTGAGGTTGCCAGCCCTGCAGGATGAGCTTTAGAGCACTGCCATATGGTTCTGGGGGACCAACTCAAAGTAAAATCAGTCACAGCGAGGGTAATGTATGTATATATGCAGGGAGGCAATTTGAAAAGAAATGTGCGAAGGGAAACGCCATATAGTATTCATTGATTTCTGCAACATGGTTTGCTATTCAGTCACTCGGGCTGGTGCCTGCTCATTTTCTGAAGTACAGTATGCTGCGACTACATTTTCATGAAAACAGAGGGAGGAAAACAAACAATCAGAATTCCATTCCATTATACATGTGTACTTCAATGGTATCAGGTCACAGCCTCGCCCACCTGTGCCAGGGCTCCTGTAATTGATTCCTGGAAGCGTTTCTGTGCCAAGGCCTCGAGTTCCATTTAAATGCAGATGTGGTCTAATAGGAGGGCTGTGCATTTGGCACTGATGCCTAGCAAACCTTGCTTGTTTTCTCCTGATTCCGCAAAGCTTTATATTAACAGCTTCAAGAGAGGAGGGAAAGAGAGGGTTGGGGTGGGTGGGGAAAGCAACTTTGATAACAGTTATTATTATTATTTTCCCAGAGTCCACAAAAATGAAGGGGAGGCAGTTGGGGAGGGGGAAGAACTAATTATAATCTGAAGTGTAACCATAGCCCGATTTAAATAGGTAGCAGTTATGGGCTATTGATCGCAGTTCACAGGAAAAGCTTGTCATGTTGTGTCAAGAGGTTAATGTAATTACAAGAGCGGGCAGCAAGATCAGCTGTAGCCTCGAATAGGCGAATAACTAAAAGCTGCTTTGGAGACACATAATGTTGTCAAAGCATAAATAATTCATCCCAGCATTCAAGAAGAAATTACTGCTCCGTTCCAGCGTATTATTCAGCCATTAAAATCCTGCCCTTGTAAAGACTTTTGAAGTAGTCATATTTTCAGTACTAAGAGGGGTTTTGGAGTATTCCATTTTATTAAAGCTTTATATTGTGCTCATGTGTTTTTTTTAAATAGTACTAAAGAAGGATATGAAATAGACTTGCAATTTGTTTAATAACTGCATTACAATTCAGATAAGGGTGCAGAGAAGCGCAGGGATTTGTGGAGTGTCTCGATGTGGTGTGTGGAGAAAGACACAGCATGAGGTGGTAGAATTAACTCCCTTCGGCTGGCCAGAAATAAATTGACTCTGGCTCTTTATTGGCATCCTGAGCTGGAACAACAATCCCCACAGCATTTGGCGATCTGTTTCTCCCAGAGCCAGGTAAGTGGAAGGGCTGTGAGAAATATCAACAGACCCAGCTGCCTTCCATGACAGCCTCTTGACTCCAACTGTTTGCTAGTCCATATTAAAGCTAACAACAATTGGCCATTGAATGGCGTCTCCTCAGCGCAGGCATTTTGGCAGCTTAAGCTGTGTGTTAGTGCCGTTAGTTGCCTTGTTTTCGAATGGCTCTCGTTGATTATGTCTTACAGTCCCCAGGGACAATTTTGCATAAGTTCCTTTCAAATGACAATGTCGTTTTCCCCACTATCAAGCAAAGGATTTTGAAAATGCCTTCTGGTTTCAGAAAACGGGCTTCCTTCCCTGTGAAGTAGCTTGGGAACCATATGACAAGAGCTTCACAAACAGATAAGCCCGTTGTCCAAACATTTTGTCCTTCGAAAGCAAAACTCTTTTTCCCAAGCCATTTTATAAACCTGTTTTGTGACATCATGAGTTCAGGGTGGTGGTGGTGGGAAGCATTCTGAACCTTTTAATGGAGATGTACTAGTTTTGACTTTGAGGTAGCCTCTATAGGGAATTATTCAGAATGAATGAAATTCTGTTTCATACCAAAAAAGGGTTTCTTCAATCATGCGAATGCAGCCTGATTTTCACATATATAAATTAACATGTTTTCACAGCCTGCAGCCTTTGACAGTCACCTGACAGCTAGCAGAAATCATTCTCTCATATCACAGTGGACTTACGATGACAGAAACGGATAAAAGCTGAAGGTGCTGCTAGAGCAGCATTCTGAAACAATTTTTTTGAGTGAAACATAGCTACTCGGCATCCCAGCTCTCCGTTATCAGTGAGAGGGAGACCCTGGCCATCCTGCAACACTGCTGCACCCAAAATGGGGTAAGCGGACTTGTGAGAGAAGACATGTATATGGCTAGTATCTAATACATAACTAAGAGCATTTGCTGCTAAAGGGGCAGCCATTGACTTGGGATTTTTTCATCGTGTAAAATCGGCTATATTTCTTGGCTCCTGCATCTGCTATTGCCTTATCTGCTCTGATGTCACAGAGGGTTTGGCAGCTTAATGTGAACATAATATTTGGATATCTTAAAATATGAATGTCATAGAATATTAACATTAAATAACAACTTATTTAATAATTATTGTCCGTTTGCAACGGGTATCTTTTTGGTACGGACTGGTTGAACAGTCAGTGGGTCTTGCAGTAACAGATAAGTAAAATTCCAGGCTTATGTATGGGATGCTTTGCCATGAACGCAAGCAGCGCCATGTCTCCCACCCACCTTAAATGAAAAACACCAATGAATGACTTCACCATTTGCACTAATAAGGTGCTAACTGAATGCCCATGGAACAATGATGAACAAAGAACCAGATACTGTACAGTGATACCTTGAGTTACAAACGCCTGAGGTTACAAACTCTTCAGGTTACAAACTCCGCTAACCTGGAAGAGTTACCTCGAGTTGAGAACTTTGCCCCTAGATGGGAATGGAAATCGTGTGCTGGCGGCGCAGTGGCAGCAAGAGGCCCCCTTAGCGAAAGCACGCCTCAGGTTAAGAATCATAGAATCATAGAATCATAGAGTTGGAAGAGACCACAAGGGCCATCCAGTCCAACCCCCTGCCAAGCAGGAAACACCATCAAAGCATTCCTGACAGGTGGCTGTCAAGCCTCTGCTTAAAGACCTCCAAAGAAGGAGACTCCACCACCCTCCTTGGCAGCAAATTCCACTGTGGAACAGCTCTTACTGTCAGGAAGTTCTTTCTAATGTTTAGGTGGAATCTTCTTTCTTGTAGTTTGAATCCATTGCTCTGTGTCCGCTTCTCTGGAACAGCAGAAAACAACCTTTCTCCCTCCTCTATATGACATTTCAGGTTAAGAACGGACCTCTGGAATGAATTAAGTTCGTAACTAGAGGTACCACCGTACATCTAATGTTCTATTTGTGATGGACTGCAGGGCAGGAAGCTATCACAGGAGTCAGTGAGTCCTGAACAAATACATACAGCAACATACATAAGGAGATGAGGAAGATAAGAGTAATTTTTCTATTATGCAAGACATATGGGGACTTTTAGATCAGGACCATCTTCCACCTTTACGGGTTACTGATCTGCAGTGCTGCCTTTGCTTCTCCATCAAGTCTGAACGCTGCAACTCTGTTACCACCACCTGTTGATTCATTCTGAGGATCTAAGGAAATGGTGGAGGAAAGCTCTCTCTCTCTCTCTCTCTCTCACACACACACACACACACACACACACAGAGAGAGAGAGAGAGAGAGAGACTTTCCTTCTTTGCTCCCCTGCCCGGTTTTCTCCCTGCCAGACTCTGATGCAAACCTGATCTGTCATTCTGTTTGGTGCTTTCATGATTGCTGTGTTTGGATCTCAGCTAATCAAAGACCCCCTTCTTGCTGCCTTATTTACAAAGAAGCAAACATCAAACAGTCATTACTTAAATGAGAAACACTTGGAAAATCACACAAACTTTTCTTTTTTCTTTTTCTTTTTGAAAAGTTCCCTAAGTGTGTTTTAATTGAAAGCGGGGGAAAGGTTTTGAGGTCACTGTTGTGCTGTTTATGAAAATCTATACTGTCTCCATTACCTCCCTCTTTGCTAAAGGTAATTGCTACAGAGCCAACTGGAACAATTCCTGGTTGTTCACATGAGAAGAAGATGAAATTAATGGGAAACATTTCCCGTTCTCATAAGCACATGTCACCATCCCATGATTCCTGCATATTAGGACACCATAGCATCTAAGTCAGAATGGGCTCATTTGTCTCTTCTGGAAGTCTTGTTTAGGCTGTCAACAGACCCAGTAATAATGTGGCAATGTGGATTTTATATGGAATTTGCATCATTAATCTCTTCTTTGGCCTGTGATTTACCACAGCAAATCACAAACAAATTATCTGCTGACATGTCCTGGCACAGAAAGGCTGAAAATGTTGAATGAATGCACACAGAAGGTCCAATCATCAGCATATCCAGGTGGGGCTGGGAAAGACCCGTGTCTGGAACCCCTGAAGAGCCATGGACAATTGGTGCACACCAGTCTCTGTAGACAATGCAGAACTAGGCAAACCAGCCATCTGACTCAGTAGAAGGCAACTTCCTGCATTCCTATGGTAAGGGGCATATAATGCCTTTTGGATAAAGTAAAAATTAACAGCACTCCGTATTAAGTGATTGTTATTATTATTATTATTATTATTATTATTATTATTATTATTATTTTATTTATTCAACTTATACACTACCCTATACCTCAGGTCTCAGGGTGCTTCACAACAAGACCACAACATATAAAATCAAACCAAAGGCAGTAACACAATACCCCCCCCCGCAAAAGCCACATTCTAAAAGAGTGTTGGATATCAATAAGATCAACCAAAGGCCTGGTTAAAAAGGAACTTTTTGCCTGGAGTCTAAAGGTGTATAATGAAGGCACCAGATGAACTTCCCTGAGGAGAGCATTCCACAGACGGGGAGCCACTGCAGAGAAGGCCTGTTCTCGTGTTGCCACCCTCCGGATTGCAATGAAGGCCATAACAATCGCATACAAAGAACAATAAAGAGCATAAGAGATAGTCTTATATATCTCTTATATCTAAAGTTCACTTTAATATAAACATGAAAGCATTTAAATACCAGGTGCTGAGGTGGTTCTTTCAAATTGTGACTTTGTAGTTGTGTGTGTGTGTGTGTGTGTGTGTGTGTTGCCACCAAAGACAGATAACTGGACCAATTTGCACGGTGCATATGGTGCTCCCCATGTGCAGAAGCTCCCGGAAGCCTCTGCAAGTGACTGAAGCCATCGTCCATTCACACGTATGCAGTCTGCTAAAAGCTGCTATGCAGGGGTAATGTCACAAATGCCCTCATTGGGGTTCTCTTCCCATCCTTAGATTGTTATTTGCAGTCACTCGTTCTGTTACTCTGACACAAAACTAAATTTAAAAATCCCAGTGTATCTGAGTTATTCAGCAAGTGTGAGGAGAGAAAGAGAGAGAGTGAGAATTCCTATCTCTGACTCCAAAGTTCAGGTTTCTGCTTGTGATAGTCATGTGAGATACATGACCATGGAATCAGGACTGGTATAAATCAGAACTTTAATGTGCAAAGTCAGTCAACAGTTTATACTGCAATCTTAGGCGTTCCTCTGTTTGAACAGTGCTGTGTGAATTTAGGCTTTAAGAAAGGTTTCAGCACCAGTCTAAATAAAGGAACATCTCTAAATTATGAACTCTTGGTGCTCACTAATTGAAGCCAAGAACATAAGAAGAGCCCTATGGCTGGATCAGGCCAAACGCCCATTTAGTTCAGCATCCTGTTCTCATGGAGGTCCACCAATGCCTGTGGAAAACCTGCAAGCAGGATCTGTCTGCAACAGCAGCCTCCCCAATTATGATTTATGGTATCTGATATTCCGAGGCGTACTGCCTCTGACAGTGAATGTGAACATCCTTAAAACAGGCAGTCATAACTTCTTGGCTTCAAGTTTGAAATGTTGGAATAAAAGGGCTGTGGTTCAGTGGTATACATGCTGAATGTTGCAGGTTCACTCCCCTGCATCTCCAGGTATGTCTGATAGGAATGCAGTTGCCATTCAGTGTGGCCAATACTGAGCTAGATAACCCCAGTGCTTTTTTTCAGGGGGGGGACATACCCCCAGGGCTGGATTTAGGTTTGATGAGGCCCTAAGCTGCTGAAGGTAATGGGGCCCTTTATATGTCCAGCTGTCCTTTGTCCTTAGGGAGCAGGCCAGTGGATGAGGCCCATTACTTACATCATAGGAGCCTACACAACACAAAACACTGTTGCTGTATGTAGGTTTTATTTTATTTGTTTTTTATCTTATATTTTGGAAATGTACATCCAGTTTTTTCCCTTTAATTTTTTGGGGGACCCCCAAGAGAGTGGGGCCCTAAGCTATAGCTTGTTTAGCTTATACGTAAATCCAACACTGCATACCCCTAAACATCTTGTGAATCTAAGTTTGGCCTCATTGAGGGGCAGTATTTCAATATGAGTAGGAAAATGAGAGTACCCCTAAACATTTTTTTAAAAGCACTGGATAACCCAATGGTCTGACTCAATATAGGGCAGCTACCGGTATCTCCATACTTAAAAGAACAGAAAAAAACAAGATAGGGAGTCACATCATTATTTTTCCCTCTATCTTAACATTTTGCAGTTGGCTATGGTAGATATCCATGTGATACCGATAATATTGTGAGTGGGTTCAATATGTGCTTGAGAAAATAATGCAACAGTCAGGAGTATTGCAAACTCACTCTTAAGAACACCTTCGAAGGAGTTCTCCGCTGTGAAGTGGTGGCAAATTGTCACTTTGCTGTGAGAAACACAGTTGTGTGAATCCAGCTCAGCATTTGGCAATCTCATTATCTAGGCACACACAGAAAAGCGGATCCTCAAATATATTATACTAGAATATTTGGATGTGAAACAGCTTTTCTCTTCATTTTCCGCAATCTAAATGCATTGTATGAATGATTGCTAATGTTCCAAAGTTTGTCATTTGTTGCTTGACCTGGAGTGAATGAATCAATAGCCAAAGACAATTGCTCAAATGAAATGGTGACCCGACGAGGCAAGGCCACAGTGATTTGTCCTGTTTTGTGTCATATATTCAACCCTTTCAGCGTTCTAGCTCCATTGTCTGAGATACACTAATGTCTTCCATTCTTTCTTGAAAAACAAACAAAATATCAATGAATTGCCACCAGGCTAGGATTTTTCCATCTTTACACATCCTGAAGTAATGAAATTATATACTTAAAGCTCCAGTGCTGTTTATAGGCCTTGATTGGTTCATGTTTGCTATAATGAGAGACATTCAAACAAAACTATAGCATGCAAAGGAGATTCAAACACAGATTTTTTTTATTAAAAAACAAAACAAATCAGAAACAGAACACTGTTTAAATTGAAAGACAATATAAAAGAAAAAAGAGAGGACGTTATGGCAAGTCATGGAATTTGTCCATAGGCTGTCTTAAGGAGATTGTAGCTGTTGAATACACATATGAGAGAGATTCATTAAGTGTAAGAAATGAATGCACAGAATGAATGGGTATTGATGATTAATGCTCACTATGCATACCCAACATAGTATTTTATCTTGCAACTGAAGATGAGTTAGTCTGCATTGTATTGTTATTCTTATTGCCAAATTGGATGGCTTTAAAAGAGGATTAGACAAATTCATGGAGGATAAGACTATCAGTGGCTACTAATCCTGAGGCGATGTTCTCGCTCCACTTTTGGCGTCTTCTGAATATTAGTTGCTGGAAACCATAGGAGGGGGAAAAGCTGTTGCTCTCAGATGCTGCTTGAGGGATTCCCATAACATCTGGCTGGCCATTGTGAGACCATGATGC
Source organism: Darevskia mixta (assembly GCA_034641385.1). Lineage (NCBI taxonomy): Eukaryota > Metazoa > Chordata > Lepidosauria > Squamata > Lacertidae > Darevskia > Darevskia mixta. Next base: position 12,394,975 of record JAWWNH010000030.1, read on the forward strand.
TGGACTAGAACAGGGCCACTGGCCTGATTCAGAAGGCTCTTCATACACTGTTTGTTTGTTGCTGTGGCAGCAGCGGCTATCTGCTCCTATCTTCTAATATTCTGGAATAATTTACCAAAAAAAAACCACCCTGATTTTTCTTAAACTAAAAACAAAAACATAAAAACCCTGACCTTTGTGAGAGACCTGGAATGTAGGCCTCAATGTATTTATTTGTGTGGCATGTGTATAATCTTCGGCCCCAGTTTCCATGTGGAAGGGTTGGTGGAGCATGGTTTGGAAGACATCTGTTTTGCGCAAATTCACTCTGACTGGAGTGAGCTGTCAGTTCGTGAGCTCTGCTCAGAGGAGAGATGTGGCAGATACAGACAGTGGTACTGAGTCAAAGTCCTGCCCATGACAACAATCATTAGCTGCAGACAACATTTCAACACAATAACTAGGTTTGCTATAGCTCAGGCAGACACATACTTCCTCTTCTAATCTCCTACACTCTTGCAATATTTGAATTCTGGAATACAGGGCACTAAATACAAGACGAAACAAAAAGCCTCAAAAGCTGTACTTATGCTTATAACTCCGAAATTTACTAGGGACACAAGGGTACATAATGTGACTACAGCCACATATTTTTTCTCAGTTTGGGCACAACCCACCACTAGTGTGGAAAGGAAAGCCCCACACTCACTCTCTAATAACAACATTTGTTTATTTACTTATTTTAGACCACTTAATGTGGTGTGTGTGTGTGTGTGTGTGTGTGTGTGTGTGTTGTATAGCAAAGAAAGCCAAAAGAGGACTCTGGAGGAGGAATCAAAATGTGCAGGAGAGACTGAAATGTGACCAAAGATGCAACAATGAGCTACAGATTTATTCTTTAAAATGTCAGAACTAAGAGTAACTTATACCACTATAAATGGTAAAGTCTGTAAGGCCCAAAGTCTCAGACGAAACTAAAACATGAAACCAATTAAAGCAACAATTCATAATAAATGCAAAATCTCCTCCTGTTTCAGGTGTGATGTCCCAAATGTTGGGCTCCCAACTCCCAGTAGCCCAAGTCAGCATGAGATGATGGCAGTCCAACCACATTTGAAGGTTCCTTATGCTGCCATACTTGATTGGTCTTAGTCATCAAAAGCCATCCCAAAAGAATGCTTTTAGAAAATGCTGGGGCTCCGATTTTGATGAGTGTCCAGGTGAAGGCAATTCTATGTTTGTGGATCATTTAGGAGGACTACTTGTTGACATGTGCACAGCATCCTGCTTTATTTGGTATAAAGATGGAAAAATCTCCAGGATGGACAGAACATGTTCACACTTGCAGAGTTTTTCTGCTCACCACTTTCCACAGATATGCTCTAATACTAATGAAGATAGTAAGATGTTCTAGTTAATGGGTTGAATTCTATAGAATACAATATCTAATGAGTTTCACAATCACACAGCATATAAATAGCTTAAGACCTAACGGGTAGATTTGAAACTCTTTGCTACAAGTGGGTGGCTTTTGCTCTTTTAGCAACATCATTAAATCTTTCTAAAAAAGAAAAACTGGTTACAACCTCACATTTTCCAATCGTAATTGTGTGTATTAATGCTTGCACAATTTCCCACATTGGGGAAAAAATGTACATCACGACAATTGCCACATGTGGATGTGGTTCCTTGTTGTTTTTTTCTTATATTACAGTCATTTCAATATAGGAAATCCACAGTTTGTGAAGTAGAATTTGGGATTAAGGGACAACAAGGCTGGAATATGTTATTCACCGTTCTATTTACACAAGAGTGGGCTGGTTATGATCTACTGGTATTTGTCTGAGAGATTTGAAGTAGATCAACAAGGATTTCTGGCTCCCACTTGTTTGAAAATGGCAACAACAAAATGGCTTCATTTTACTATTGAAATGGAGAGTGGAAGCTAGGAACTTAGAGTAGATTTTTCTGAGGAAGGACTGTGAGCTCAGTTCAGTACTGGAAACAAATTTGGGGGCTCAAAAGTCTTTGTCGTTTGCACCAGGCTGTGGTTGTTGGATCTCTAAAGGTAAAGATAAAGGGACCCCTGACCATTAGGTCCAGTCGTGTCCGACTCTGGGGTTGCGGCGCTCATCTCGCTTTATTGGCCGAGGGAGCCGGCGTACAGCTTCCAGGTCATGTGGCCAGCATGACAAAGCCGCTTCTGGTGAACCAGAGCAGCGTATGGAAACGCCGTTTACCTTCCCGCCAGAGCGGTTCCTATTTATCTACTTGCACTTTGATGTGCTTTCGAACTGCTAGGTGGGCAGGAGCTGGGACCGAGCAACAGGAGCTCACCCCATCGCAGGGATTCGAACCGCCGACCTTCTGATCAGCAAGCCCTAGGCTCTGTGGCTTAACCCACAGTGCTACCTGGGTCCCTCGTTGGATCTCTAGGTTGTCATTAAAACAACAAAGAAAGCATTGATTCAACAAGTCTGAAGTCTGCCCTCTTCTTATTAATGCACCCCAGGAAGGAAGAGAGAAACCCGGCTGGGACACCAATGAAATTTCAGGAAGTACTTGCATCTGGGAAGGCTGCAGAGTGAAGACCACTGGGGATGTGATTTGTAGAATGAAAGAGAAGAAGAAGAAGAAGAAGAAGAAGAAGAAGAAGAAGAAGAAGAAGAGGAGGAGGAGGAGGAGGAGGAGGAGGAGGAGGAGGAGGAGGAGGAGGAGGAGGAATTTGGATTTGATATCCCACTTTATCACTACCCAAAGGAGTCTCAAAGCGGCTAACCATTTCCTTTCCCTTCCTCCCCCACAAGAAACACTCTGTGAGGTGAGTGGGGCTGAGAGACTTCAGAGAAGTGTGACTAGCCCAAGGTCACCCAGCAGCTGCATGTGGAGGAGCGGAGACACGAACCCGGTTCCCCAGATTACGAGACTACCGCTCTTAACCACTACACCACACTGGCTGAGAAAAGACACTCAGAAGCCTGTGGCAGTTGGCAGTGCCATGGTACTTACCTGACCTCCCAACCAATGGGTCACTACTGCTTACAGGGAGGGAGAGTCAGAGGGGCAAGGAGGTGGGGAGGTTGGTACTGCAACTTGTTAAAGCACATCAGTGGATGATTTTTTTGTTTAAAAAAGTTGGAAGCTGCATTTAAGTTCTTAAAAAATCTAAGCTGCTCTGTTTTAACAAACCAGCAAATCAACCAGAGCTTTTCAGAATTCCACCGGTAGCATTCTACATAGCCTCATCTTGTATGGCCAGCAATGCCTACTGGAGGACAGAAAAAAGCAATGGGAAATCCAGTTTGAAGCTACTAAGTAAAACAAAAAAAAAGTTCAACCAACCCCCCCCCCCACTCATCATTCAGTCATTTCTTAGTTATTTTAAAGTCAGAAAGAGGCAGATCCCCGATTCTTCTCTCCCTCATGAGGGATTATGGATAAAACTGAATCCCCACTAAAAGCCCCTAGACCAGCGTTTCCCAACCGGTGTGCCGCGGCACACTAGTGTGCCGCGAGACACCGGCTGATGTGCCGTGGGAAAAGGGACCTGCAGCCCAGGGCTGCACAGGACCGTGGCGGCGGCGCTGCTGGAGCCCGGCGGCGAAGCGGAAGCCAGGGCGGCGCTGCTCCCTTGGCTGCTGCAGCAGCAGCAACAGCAGCCTCGCGCGAGAATCCCGACCGGAAGCCTCGCACGAGAATCAGAGCCCAGGGTGCCCTGCAGCCCCGCGCTGCACAGGACCGTGGCGGCGGCAATGCTGGAGCCCGGCGGCGAAGCGGAAGCCAGGGTGGCGCTGCTCCCTTGGCTGCTGCAGCAGCAGCAACAGAAGCCTCGCGGGAGAATCCCGACCTGGTGCCCCAGCTGATGGGCGGGAGAAAGGACGCCGTGCTACAGCTGATCCCAGAGGTAACTCTGGGTCAGGAGACCCGGCGCAGCCGGGTCGGGGAGGAGTGGTGTGCCGCGAGATTTTTTTAATGAAACAAGTGTGCTGTTGCCTAGATTAGGTTGGGAAACACTGCCCTAGACATGTTTGCCTGCAGTTTAGCAGATTTGGGCTACTGTGGAATGGCTCCTGTGCCTAGAAATTTCAGCCACTTTGGCCCAAATGGGAAAAGGTTATACCTATTTTTAACTCCCCGTTATAGTGACTAGAACAATGCAGAGCTTCACTTTATGCAGAGCAGCTTGGAACCTGGATAGAGGACAAAACAATTCAGCAACAGATCAGAATTCTTAGAAAATGCACTGATACAAATACAACGTGAATTTATATATGGATGGAGTCATATAATCCCTTACCCACAGTCTGAAGAGACAGATTCTCTGAAGTTTGCCTCCTTTATCTGCTTTGTGTGAACTAGACAAACACAGGAATACAAACGTCTAAGAGCAAAAGAGAGCTTAAGAAGAGGTTTGCACAGGATATTTTAGAGCTAATTCCAAGTGACAATTAAACAGGATCCAATGGGATTCATCTTAAGGCTTTTCCTTGTCTTTGTCAACAAAGAGAATGCAGTCCCAAATTAGTAATATTCAGCTTTTTTCTCCTCTCTGACCAATTAGATGGAGGCAGCATATTATCTGTATTACCTAATTACCTCTTCTCAGAAATTCGTAAGAATGGAAAAAAAATCTGTTGCTTATTAGAGGGTCCATAGCATGAACCATTTTTGTGATGAAGCCTCTAAGATATGAGCAAAAATGAAGAACGGATGTTTGAACTAAATCACACATTTCCTTCCATGCATCTATATGTTTGCGCCAGCAATCTGTAGTGTTGTTTCATTTGATTTGTCGGGCGGGGAGTGGGGAGGCAGGAGGCTGCAATCCTTCCGTATTGGAGATCAGGAGATTAATTTTTTAAAGAGAAGGATTGTAAAAAGCAGGCATTGGTAAAACATATGTTTCTTGAGCAGCTACAAATATGAGTATTTGACTTTATTGTTTTTCAATATGGAACTGGTTTAAAGCTTCAGACGGTTGCAGTTTCTAATGCATGGGTCACAATCAGCAGGGTAGAAACAGCGAATCAGAAGGAAACAGCACAGGGCAGGATCACTTGTGAAAGGGGAAAACTTGGACAAATTATTACAATAATGCTAGATCTTGTTAGAAATCGATGTAACAGTTTCTCCAAGGTGTCTGAATCAACCCTGATTTACAGCAGCCAAAGTCCTAGCCCATCATTAAGAGGACTCCATAAATCAAAAAGCCTTGGATTTAATCCCAGCTGCACTATAAATACCTTTAGAAGGCACTTGATTTGAGTTTTGATAGTTGAAAGTATCTGTTGGAATTGCTCACGTTTGGCTGATTCAGCGCTTCTTTCAACTAAGTTATCATTGTAGTTTGCAAAGGAAAGTAAGAGGCCTCCTATCTACTGCACCCTCTTTCTTTGCTGGCATCTTCCAAATTTTTGACAAGACATGCATGCAAAATGGCAATCCTGGCAAAAGTGTGAACGGGCACTGATAAATTTCAACAGCGGCAGCAATTGGTCCACAGGTTCAGTCATCCTAACTGATTATTTATAAAAGCACCTAAGATATGATACGGTATAACTAGTTGTCAACATTGGTCACCTTCTGAAATCGATCAGCCGCTTCAAATGAAAGCCCTATGAGGACCATAAACAGTGCAGTCTATTGCAAAGATCAACTGATGGAAGTTGAAGGACTCTCGGCCATACATGAACACATGCTTTGCTTACTGAGGCTGGACCATTGGGGTGAAGGGGACAGTGCTCCATCAACCTCACTTGCCTGCCTATCAAATTGCAACAAGTACTGGCAATAGCGCACCTACATTTTGAGGACCCTGAAGCTTGAACTGATATGGGGCCCCCTTCACAAGGAGGTCTGGGTAACCACTGTTTGTTCCACAACAGATCACCATTTATTTATTTTTAAAATAGCTGCTACATCTTAGATTTTGATTAAAATTGCTGTATTGGATTATCTCACATGTCCAAGTCACTGCTGTGAACAAAAATTTCCTATGCCTTATAATTTCCTATGCCTTATAATTAATCTCGGAGTCATGAGTTCGAGACCCACATGGGGTGAAATATTCCTGCTTTGCAGGAGGTTGGACTAGATGTTACTTGTGGCTCCTTCAAACTATTCTATGATTCTATGGTGAGGGAATTAGGGAAATATTATATACATGCATGATACACTTAAAAAAAAAAATTTAAAGCAATGTGGACTAAGGTCACTTCTGGGGCCTTTCTGGAATCAGGGGCCCTGAAGCTTAAGCTTCATTAAATGTTTCATAGTAGATCTACACCTGAATGCTGGGGATGTTACTGCCTGTCAGCTTCCTCCTCCTTAGTCTCAGGCTGCATACACACTAACCCATTTGTAGGACATAAATGTAGTTTTTCTCAATCTAGAGTTGGATGAAGATTGTCACAACGTTCATAAACCTCATAAGGAGATGTGGGATTAAAATAAATATTTGTTAATCAATGTGGAGTTGTTGCCTTATATTAAGAAATTTGATCACTTGACTCAGTCTGTAAAGTGCAAAATATTTATAAGTATCACCAGCAAAAAAATATTTATCCCTCCTTGCCATGTTCTTGTTGATGAAATTGTGCCACGAGGGCCGGGGGGGGGGGGGAAGCAGGCTACCGCCATGGACTTTAAAAAAAAGAACAGTGGATGATTAACGGAAGTCTTTATATTCTGCCTGTACCTTCCACTTTGCCTTCCGATGCATAGCCAAACCGTCTGCTGTGTGTTTTGATAGTTGGATAATTGGGAGCACTCTTGGGTTGTGCGTACACCTGGTTTCCTCCCAGCCTGAAATTCATTTCTTCCCCATCATACTGCCCCTCCTCCTCTCCTCCTCCTGCTCATATAATGGAGATCAGGAGTTGATGAATGAAACATTGGTGCCCAGTCTCTGCAGCAACCACTGAAGAGCACTCTAACAGAAGTGACACTCTGGTCTCCATGGATAAAATGTTGAAACCCTAGACCAGTTGTCCAAAGGGAATCCATCTGCAGCCATAAAAAAGAACTTGAAAGCAAGCCTGATATGAACAAAGACAGCCCTGTGCTCTTTTTCACACACAAAAAACCACTCGTTTCTTTTTTGATATTGATATAGCCATAGATGTACCATTTTATGATATGTGTGCACAGTAAACACCACATACAAAATGTATAGAGGAAGAGTCCCAGTACCCTTTGACTTCTCATGGTGGGAGATATTAACTTAAAAAAAGAAAAAAGTTTCATTTTTTTTAAATAGACCAAGACAAAACATAATTTCAAACTCAAGAACAAATAGCACATCATGCTTGGCAAAATTCAGTGCTTCTGTGGAATGAACTTAGTACAGTAGTTCAAATTAACTGCTAAGAAATTAAAGGGTAGAATCCTTTGGGAGCAATGTGGGAGCATAAGAAACACAAGAAGCTGCCTTATACGGAATCAGGCAATTGATCTGCCTACCTCAGTACTGTCTACACCAGTATTTCCCAACCTTGGGTCTCTAGCTGTTTCTGGACTACAATTCCCATCATCCCTGACCACTGGTCTTGCTAGCTAGGGATGATGGGACCTGTAGTTAAAAAAAACAGCTGAAGACCCAAATTTCCCCAATTTCTACCAAAAACTAAAAAGGCATTAAGATGCCTCCCTTTTGGCCCTCATTCTCTGTCAGTTCTATCTGAGTTGACTCCCATTCAGATAGCCAACATTTATCATATTTAAAGTAGGTCCAATGGGTTATATCCAATACTAGTCTTGCTAAGAAAAGACCTATTAAGGCTGGTGGGCCTTAGCTGACCATGTCCATTAATGATGGCGAGCCTACTCTGAGTAAGACTAGTATTGGCTATACATCCAATTGAAATGAATGGACATGACTAACTGAGGTCTGTCAATTTCAGTGGGTCTGCTCTGGATAAGACTTAAGTGGGATACAACCCACTGTCTGTGTCTAACCCTAAATCATTACTGCTTCAGTTGGTGTTTGGAGCTCAGAGTATCACTCAACAAGCAGGCCGGACTTCTGCCTCAGGCAAAAAAGAAAAGAAAGAACCTCCCTTGAGCCGATCAAGCTGGAACATCAGGACCATGTGCCCTGGCTTGTCCAATGACTTGTTTCAGGTCAATGACTCATGGAAAACGGCCATAATTGCCCATGAGCTGAAGATGCTCAACATTGATGTTGCCGCTCTACAGAGTGGCCTCTAAATAAACATTTTAATAACTAGATTTCAAGGTTAAAAAATAAAAGAAACAAGACAGACTTTAAAACAGACATTATTGTTCTGATAAGATGCAAAATATACTTAATGGCTACATAGTTATTTGTCATACTGTGTTGAGAAATCTGTGCAGAAATAATTACAGTAGTTTTAATAAATGCTAAGTAAGAAATCAGAATCTGCTTCCATTTAAAGGTTTTCATATGCAAATAGGTTTATTAGCTAGTTAGTTTTTAGTTGCAGCCTCACCTATATACCAGCATATATGCAAATATTATTATTTCTATTTCTATTGTCATTGTTATTATTTATTGAATTTATATACCACCCTATACCCGGAAGTCTCTCTGTTAAAATAAATATATATATAAAAGTAACACTATCAGGCCTCTTAAAACTAATGTAGCTTCGGGTCTCAGCATCTCTCATTCTGGTCCTTCCACTTACCCAGGGCCAGCCCTACCATGAGGTAGAGTGAAGCAGCTGCCTCAGATGACAAATGCTGAGGGGCATGGAGTGGGCCATCTGTGTGCTACATAGCCTGCCCTCAGGTGCAGTGGAGGCTGTTATTCCAATGCCAGTGGTGAAGTGGTAAAGTGCCGTAGCTCAGTAGTAGAGCCTCTGCTTTGCATTTGAAAGGTCCCTGGTTCAGTTCCTGGCATTGTTGGGTATGGATGGGAGAGGACCTAGTCTGAAATCCTGGATGAGTGTGTTACTCCCAAGTCCTACCTGGAGGTACTGATGGTGGCTCACTCCAAACGCACGAGGATCAGAAACACTCAGGGTTGTAATCCTGTGTGCAGTTAGGGCACGCAATTCCAATTGATTTCATTCTAAATCATACACAGGTTAAGTGAGAAAAGAACAATTTTCACTGGAGTCTTAAGTCTTGCTTCTAGACTTAATACACAGAATGGTAATAAAAGCTCCTCGCAGTTTTGCCTGCAAAGGACCTTGAGTGATTTTATAGTATGTTTTATGGAACATGCTCCTGAACAACAAGCGAATGCCTACGAAAAGCGCACTGCTTTGGTTATAGACAAATAATCCATAAACCGATTAAGTGGGATATAATTGTGTAATGAATATTGGTGTATTTATGTAATATTAGAGCTCTGCCTATTCCATACACATACTCAAGCAAATCATTGGCTTGTCTTCGTTGCAGCTACTTTTCCATCTCTGCTTTACTAAGGATGATTAGAACTGAAATGCCTTCGGTTTCCACTTTTTTTAAGAGAAACATTTACATATTCATAGAAGTCTCTTGGCGGCGGCTGTAAACAAAGAATTATGTTCAGGACTGCAGCTAGAAATAAGATATGTCAGAGGTCTATTACCCATTCAATCGAGAATCAGTAAATGGCCCAAGGGCACTTCCTTAAATGGGAAAGGGTAAAATAACTGAGGCTGAGGCCCCAAGTGTAGCTGGAACTCAATCACGTTGTTGATTTAGAATATACCAGGCATTTTTTGTAATTGTCAAAATTCATTTAGCTTCTCTGACATGAGCGGAATGGTCTGAGATCTCAAGATAAGGCATGCTTCCCCGCATCTTTCACTATGCTACACAGGCCTCAAAACTGCATGCAGCAAGCGGTAATATAACCAAGGGCACATGCGTTTGGATTTCTGGTACAGTCGTACTACTCTGTTTATGCTACCAAAATACATCAATAAAGTGTTTATGCTACCAAAATACATCAATGGAAGGAACCTATTCTCATGGGCATAACAGCAGGCCCAGATGTGAAGGCGGAGGGTCAAGCACTGCTAACAAAGCCCTTCACCTCGACCCCCTTAAGGCCTGCCTTCTGATCTCAAAACAAATTTCTTGACGAGAAAGGAAAAATATATACCCTGACAGCGCCTTTATTCTCCAGACCAGGTCCTGCTCTACCATTCTTTCCTGAGGGGTTTAGGACACAAGAAGCTGGCGTAAATCAAGCTGGTATAAATTAAATTGGTGTAAAGTCATGCCACATCCAAACCCCATTCTGGTGCAAGGCTACTGCCAGATGAAGAAGCCCAAGATTGTCAGAGGGAAAACAGGGCTTTAAAATTGAGGTCAGCTTACAATAATCTTTTTGCCAGTCTGCGTGACTGAGCTAGGCAGAGAGAATCCGTCCCCCAGCCCCGCCCTGCCCTTGCCATGCCCTCAGAATGCCTCTTTTTAAGGACTTAGTCCTTAAAAATCACACTCAGTTGCTTGTGAAGCAAACTCTTCAGTGGCTCCACTCCTTCATTTTATGAGACAGCCAGCAAGTTCATGTTTCCCCTCCATTTAGTATAATTTCAGTAGTTTGATTGACTTGTGGTGCTTGTGGAAGATGGAGCTACTACCAACATTTTGATAATGCTTTTGATCTTCTGAGAGTCCTTCCTTGTTAAGGTAAAGCAGGAACCCAGGGAGACATTTATTCCACTGATCTGTCTAGCTCAATGCTGGGGCAGCAATAGGCACTGCCATCTGCTTGTAATCTTGGCTGCATGAGGGGAGGATCAATTAATTGATCTATGATCCTTGACTGTGGTGGATTTTCAAGTTTCATAACAAACCTCAGGTACAGTGGTACCTCGGGTTAAGAACTTAATTTGTTCTGGAGGTCCGTTCTTAACCTGAAACTGTTCTTAACCTGAGGTACCACTTTAGCTAATGGGGCCTCCCACTGCCGCTGTGCTGCCGCCACACGATTTCTATTCTCATCCTGAAGCAAAGTTCTTAACCTGAGGTACCAATTCCAGGTTAGCGGAGTCTGTAACCTGAAGCATCTGTAACCTGAAGCGTCTGTAACCCGAGGTACCACTGTACCTCTTAATATGCTTTAATCTGCAATATTGTAATTACAATCAGGTGACCAATGAATGTTGAAAGTTTCCCTATTTGTCAGCTTTGCAATGCATACTTAGGTAAACAGGTAAGATTCCTGTTCTGCTAGTGACTGTAAAGAGGGTATGGTTGCTATTCCTTGTTAATCAATTTGCTTGTAGAGGTCCTGGGGAGGTGAATTTTTGAAAGTTGCTGAATTAGGTGATTCCAACTATTCCTGATGTGTTCCTTCATCTGTATGTCTTTCCTCTCAATGCATAGTTGGGTGTGCACTTCTGATTTATGTCAAATCTAAACAGCAACAACAAAACCTTTCAGGAATGTAAATTGCAGAGAACCAGGCACATCTTAAATGAGATTAATACCTGTTCACTACTAAGCATGTTCCTTAGGTTATTTATTATTATTATTTAATGACTTTGTTCAATTCCAAGTACTCCGTTCGATAAAATCTTTAACGATCCTGAAATTGAAATGCCATTCAACAGCAAACTGAGTTGCATAACTAAAAACTGATTGTATTGGATTAGATGTTCTTCCATTTATGATAAGGATCTGTATGATAGGATTAATATTTATGCCCTTGTTCTTTCATCCTTCCTAGGAAAGTTGGAGAGTGGCCAAGGGAAAAATGTGACCACTGTTTTGAGAGACTGCAGACACATCCTTCCTTTTCTCGCAGTCTGGTACCTTCAACCATGTCCTTATGCATGGAAGATATAGCCATCAATGACGTCAAGTCATGATGACAGTGTTCTACCTCCATTGTTGAAGGCTGCATGTCTCTGAATGCTAGTTGCTGGGAATCACAAGTGAGGAGAGTGATGTTGCATGTAGATCCTGCTTGTGGCACCCTATTTGACTACTGTGAGAATGGGATGCTGGACTAGTTGGGCATTTGGTCTGATCCAGCAAACAGCCATCTGCGGAAAACCCAAATTGTTGTTGGCTCCAATTAAGCATTAAATAATGGGTTTTCATGGGGAAAGCACTGGAAGGGGAAGCATTTGGACACAATGCTTTAAAGCATGGAACTGTCCCTAGAAAAGGTGAGTGTAGAGGAGCCTTAAGTCTCAGTGGCACTTTACTTTTTTCATTATTTTCAATAGGCCATGGGCTAATTCACCCAATGGAGATAAGGTGGTAAACCTGATTCTGGACTATACTACTTCAAGCTGAAATGGGGAGAAGCAACATGCTTGAACCCTTCTCTGTATCAAATAAATATCTACACACAGAAAACCAGATACCAAGAATTCTGACCTAGACTTCTCCTTGACACGCTATCTTTCTATACGCAAGAAACATTTTTGTAGTGATATGGTCCGAATCACATTGTGCGAACGAAGATAATGCTGTGACTCTTCTACTCATTCAGTAAACTATACTCATTCAGTATAGTTTGATTTTGTGCAGTACAGACCTGAAAGTAGCAGGGAATGCTAGTTATATTTAATAACAGGAATCACATTTGAGATTTGTACAGCAACTACTTTATTATTTTCAAATGCAAACTTTTGCATTTAGCTTGCTATTTTACAATTTTACAAACTAGGTATAAAAGACCATAAATAAATGACATAAGTTATGTGTACCTAAGATTGATGGCGAGGGAAAAATTACAAATTAAAACAAAATAGAAAATCTATATTTCTAACCAAGATTTCATTCAAATCTGCGAACCAAGCAATGCATTGTTAATATTTTTCTTCTTCTTCCCCAGAATGGACTAAATTATCATATGCCTCATACATTCTAATTTTTTTTAACCACAGTCCTTGCATATTCCAACATACTTGTAGTGATACCAAAAAATAAATGCACTCTCTCTCTCTTTTAAATCTGTCTAATTAGTATTCAGGATGCTTTCTTTCTGGTTATGAAAATGTCACGTAAAAGAAAAATACTGCTTTGAAGTCCTGTTTACTGGCAAGAACCAGCTTCTTCTTCTTTTAGTTTTATACATATATATATATTTAATACATAGATCCATCACAAAGTTAATACAGCAAGAAACCTGGACAAACATCAACTGGTGGGGTTGTGAGCAGAACAATTTTCTAATGTATGGACGTTTGCTGATTTGGAGTCCTGTTGATCTTTAACCAGGACAAAAATGGAGGCCAGTTCTCTATCAATTTCTGGTTGTTGTTAGGTTGTTAGTGTGTTGTGTATTTCTACCCATCCAAGCTCTGTTTAGTACACTTTACTGCAATCCGAGAATGCTGGGTTTGCAGTTCACAACACTTTATGCCCCCCGGCTCCTTGACAGTGCTGTGTCCTGCCATCAGCACAACTACACAAACCGAGAAATACTGATCTTCAATTTTGTGTTCATCAGACCAAAAAAAAAATAAGCTTAGAAATGGGAAAGGAAGAAACAGGGGGGAGAGAGAAGCAAGGATGAGGAATAAACTCCAGAGAAACTGTTTTAGGGCCTCATTCAATGCCAGGCATTTTAAATGCAATATTTACACATTCTTTTCCTTGATTTTCCCCCGCCAGGCATGTAGGTTTGACTGTCCTGTTTCAGCTTGATGTGCTGCGCTGTATCTCAGTAGGGAAGAGTCTTCTGTGACCAGAAAGCAGGTCGAGCACATCAACTGCTGAGCTCAAAATGTGGAATGGCAGTCCATTCCCCAGACTCCTGCATTCAGCTCGCCTCCAAGAACAGTCTTCAGAAAATTAACAGTGAACTCTCCAGACTCTGTAAACTTTCCTAGATAGGACTGGTAGGTCATTACCACTTATTGCAAACTGTATTGCAATTTACCTACGAGAGGAACATGAAAGGGTTGGTGTTTTGTTGTTTTGCAAATCCCTTGCTTAAACCGTCAAAACCTTTTGTATTCTATAACTTGGGAGAAAATAAAACAGTTTGCTCAACAATCATTCACGGGCCCCAAACTCCTTGCAGGTGGCACACTGAATAATTTACTTCTGTGAATGGATAAGGATTGCATATTTCTGTTTGTGTTCATCAAGTCTCTCAAAGCTTTTTTTTTCCAGGGCGGGGAAGAAAAAAAGGCTATTTAATAGTTCAGTTCAAAACAACCCGCTGATGGATGAAGACTTCATCTCCACCTACTTTCCCCCTTAAGGTACTGCTGCTTCGATAATGAACAGGCCTCAACAAGACTAATGGTCATCGATCGAATTCTTTATCACAGTTATGGAACTCACAATGGATCACTCCACAACTCGAGTGAAGGCGCCCCTGCTCTAGGCTGAATAACTATTTGTTAAGGTTAGTGTGGCAGCTACATAATACATGAATAGATACAGGACTGTAACATTCAGGAGTGTGTGTTTTCTCGCCACCGTTGCATAGCTCACCTACTGGCCTGGAAACTCAACAGCTCAGCAACAACCGCCAAGTTCTCTGAGATGCTATCTGCATGTTCACAGGTGGCCCTGGGCAACAGGCAACACAGAACCACACACCCACACACCCAAGGCCATACGTACACTCACACATTCCCGGAAGAGATAATAAGTTATTTTCCATTCTATTAAAAAATATCGATATTATCGCAATGGCACACTTTTTTTTTCCTGTAAAGGATCACTTCACTGTCCCACGCAGTCTCAGCTTTTGTGAACTGGGCTCTGTGCTACGGCACCTAACCCTGGCGTCCATCGTTATGACATGTAGAGCTCTGCTATTTGCACTCATACCGATGCAGCAGTGACATGCAGGAGGAAAAAAAAAGAGAGAGAACACGCACTTACACAAAAATTAAATAAATGGAGCGAGGAAAGAGAAGTCTGTAGGGCTTTGATACAGTACATTCCTCAAGTGGCAATGAAAGAACCGCATCTGGGCCATTTCATCTTTCAGTTTTGTTGCTGACAACAAAAAAAGAAAAAGAAAAAAATAGAAAAAAGAAGAAAGCCAAAGAGACACTCTTCAGGGAGCAATGCTGCTTATGTAGTCCATCTTCAGTGCTGAGTAAACCGGGACACTGGAAGGCTTTTGTCTCTGGCCTGTTATCCTCCAAGGCCAACATGGGCACCAGGAAGGGCTGAGTCCAAGAAAGCAGGATCCATTTTCCCTATTTAAAAAATACAAACATCAAATTATTATTATTATTATTATTATTATTTTAAATTTGTATACCACCCTTCATCTGAAGATCACAGGGCGGTTCACAACATAAACATACAAAGTAAGAACACAAAATACATAAATGAAAACGAAAACAAACTAATAACTCTCCTCCCACAAACACATTTTGAAGGCCATAAAGTGTTAATCAGTGAAGGCCTGGTTATAGAGAAATGTTTTCACCTGGTGCCTAAAGAAATGCAGTGAAGGAGCCAGGCGAGCCTCCATGGGGAGAGCATTCCACAAATGGGGAGCCAACACAGAAAAGGCCTGTTTTCATGTTGCTTCTCTCTAGACCTCTGGTGGAAGAGGCACACAAAGAAGGGCCTCAGATTATGATCACAGGGTCTATGTTGGTTCAAATGGGTCACTACAAGGGAAGACTTTCTATTTTGAGCAGCCAATGCTAGGATGAGGATTGGAATGCCTTTTTCAGCCTCGCTATCATCTTGCTGCTTTAATTATTATAGCGATTACTGTAAGGCAGTTTATGATTGCTTTGCATTCATAAGGTCCCGGATTCAATACTCTGAAATCTCCTGTTTACACAAAGGAAACTCCCTTGAGGACCTGGAAAGCCACTGCCAGTACCAGGTAATCCCAGGCTAGATGGACACTGTTTAAGGCAGCATCTTGTGTTGATAAAGTTCCTTTTATGGTTGAGGTTCACAGATCTGAGTAGGGGAGACAGGAGAGTTTACTCTAACCTAGAAATCTGAGGAGGGATGTGTGAGCCTGCTGCTGTGTTCCTAGAACTTCCCAATATGTCTGTGCTAGAGGGGCCAACAGATTAGTGACATGATCTCCTGTTTTGAATATTTGATACTTTTTTTGCTTGCTCGCACAGCTGATCCCTGCAGAAAGCAGGGCTGCACTACTGTCAAGACTTGGCCTGTGGAGGGTGGGGAGTTCAATCCTGCTTTCTTCAATGATCAGCTGCACCAGTGCGTTCCCCTGTGATCACCTATGCAGCCAAACACAGCAGAATTGAACTCCCTCCTCATCAGCCGGTGGGCAGAAAGTTCAGTCCTGCTTGGTCAATATCTCCCCTCATCCCCATATTTCAACACGTGGGCAGGACCATTTTGACACCAGATGATTGACAGCAGGGTGGTTCTACCCACCTGCCAAAGCAGGTTGGAGGAGATAAATATCTGACCCATTGGGTGAAAAAGGTTCCCCACACCTAAGCTATAACATGCCTCACTGGTGCCTTGGGCTGACACTCTCCGTCTCTTGCATGGTTCAGAGAAGGGCTTTTGTTTAGTTTAATTTCAAAGATTCCTTTCTTAGGATTTGATATGAATCAAGAGACAGTGGTTTACAACAAGCTCTGATGAATTTGATAATAAGCCAACTTCACATTGCCAAAGGTGAACTGTTTGTCTAGAATTTGTGCTAAACCACAATTTCTGATTTGTGTGAAACACTAAGCCAGGATTCTTTGAAAGGGAAAATACATACTAGCAAATTCCTTCTCCCAGCCACGTAAGATTTGGAGAGGGGTTGTATGTGAGAGGGTGACTGAGGCCTTACTCAGGTCCATTCTGATTTTTAAACATAGTGCTAAATCATGGTTTAGTCCATTGTCCATGATAATCATTATTTGGCTGTATCCTAGTTCAGCCAAGTATGTTCAAAACAAGTATGTCTGTATACGTGACTATATGTATATAGCTTACACCACTGCAAGTTGGGAAGAGATGCCCCAAATTTCTCTGCATTTCAAAACAAAATTAAACAAGGTCTGATAAGATCTCTTTAAATTTGAGGAGGGGACCTGGAGAGTCAAATAATTTGGAATGGTGGAGGTGAAATTTTAACCCCATGCTGTTTTCCCCAGCAAAAAAATTCTCCTCCCTCTCAGTGAAGTTGCTATTTCTCCTTTTAGGGTTAAAAAAAACCACAGAAACTTGGAGGAAACAATTTTCAGTGGGGTTAACAGCATGGGGGTGTTATAAAAGCCCAGCTCCCCAAGTCCAACTCTATTCTGAATGTTCATGCAAACATACATACCCACACACCAGCTGCTTTTTGGAAAAAGTTTTAGGAAGTGGGGGAGATAGACTTCCATTCTTATTTGGCTGAGGAAGACTTTAATATTTTCAGGAAAACTCAAAGACTAACATTCACTAGCAAATGTGTTAAAATATGACTGTTTAAGTCACCTTTCAGAAACACACACCTCCATATTCTTCAAAATGAAAAGCTTTTATGGGTAATTCTGCAAAGAGGTTTTACTAAGCTGTCACAGTTTTTGACAGGATCCAAATTTAGCATCCCATGTTCGCAACCATTTGCTTTCAGAATCAAGTTCATAGGGGAAGCTTGTGGTTAAAATTGGTAAGTTGTTGTTGCAAGTGACAAAAAATGACAAGAGTGACGTTGGGAATATGGCAAGTTTGACTCGTTCAATTCACTCAGTGCTCCTGGCTTCCAAATAAGTGCAGTGATTTCTAACAAATCAAACCTGAGTGTCATTCTCTTTTTGTGCTGAAGCTGCTGTCATGAGTAGATAGAACTAGAGAGAGGGGGAAATCAAAGCTGAAAACCTAATAGGTGATGTTGCCATCCTCAAAATAATAAGCTCAGCTGAAATACTTCTAGCAGGTGGCCTCACCTTATGACACTCATATTCTCTACACCAAATCATCAATAGGTTTGATTCTCTTTCATTCCTGCACACTTTTCTGGTTGCAAAATGAACCAAGATCTGGATCTGAGGCTGTAATCTCTACTTTGGGAGTGATTGAACCCTCCATTGAACTGAGAGGGTTTCCTAGATAAACACGGATGAAGTCGGATTGTGCACCACTTTTGAATGACAGATCAAAGTAAAAAGTTGGTACAGCTGTAAATTAAACATTTTCTCTTTCATCAGCACTCCTTGTGCTGATCTAATATTTGTCCAAAATAGACAAGGAACATACAGTGCAGAAAGTAGGATTATTATTTTTCAAAAAAAAGTCTGATTGATATAAACAGTTTGGCAAGTGAGTCTGGAGCATACAGCACTTTTCCAACTCTCAGTGATGTTAAGAAGGATAAATACATGCAGGTCCCTTGGATGTGTTCCTTGGAAATCGTTCATTAGGTGAATGTTCGCATAGCAAGTCCACAATTTCCATTATTTCCTATGGGAACATTTATAATCAGGGATTTGTCCAATCTCTCCCCCAACCCCTCCATAATTTCTTCCTGAAAAGGTTGTGGCCCACCAACAAAAGAAAGACTAAAACTTATTTGTCCAATCTCTCCAGCTCCCTGATTCGTCCAAAAATTGCACTTGCCCTCCCGTCCTGTATGGTTTCTGCCTGAAAATGACTTCCCCAGCAAAGCAGAAAAAAACAAGGAAGTAAAGAAGTGGCCAAACACCATCTATTCAGATATCTGAATCTGTGGAGTGTATAGCGATGTCTGGTCATAAAGCTTTATGTTCGGATAAGTGAATTTTCACATAGCGAACAGGTAGCTAGTGGGACTGGCTTATAAAATAAGCATATTAATTTAGGATGGGTGTGTGGTTCCTGTCAAGCTTCCTGTGTAGCAAAATAATACAGATTTTTCTAGGCCATTGGTGGTTTCCCCCCATGTCAACATTTTTTCTTTATCTGCCATGGTCTAGATGAGGCATGTGATGGATATCATAATGAAATCAGCACCTATGTGTGTAGAGCCCAATGCAAGCAGAATTGAACCATGTAATCTGCACACCACAAAATGTTGTGTAAAGTTCATCCTACACAGACCTATAAAAGTGATGTCCAATGCAGAGATTTCATACATTCTAGTGTTGGTTGATGGAGTCAATTAATGAACTCTTAATCCCTCCACGATGCATAGAAAACAAACATCTAGATTAATTGTCTTACTAAATTAAAAAATAATAATAACTAGCTACATCCCATCAGTGCATTCTCTTTTATTACTGATAAGGAAATGAAGCCACCATTATCACAAAGGGGAAACCGTAGTCCCACTGACCTTTTCAATGTTGCACAATCAATTGTCTCTTAGAAGGGCAAAAGGATGCAAGTCTGGAAGATCCACAGTCAAGAATGGCTGACTTATGTGTGTTCAAAAATGATGATCGGTATAAGCCTCAAGCAACTCTCCAGCCTCCCCAAAATAATAATCCAGTAATCCATAAAGACTGCTCTCCATCTCAGCTTGGAAGTGGCCGAATCTTCGATTGAGAGGCACTGATCAGCCAAAAGGATATTTTCCCAAGGTTTCTGCAAGGTACCGCTGATGCTCAGAATATGCCAACATGTCTTGGTGCAGAAGATTCTTCATTCCAATAAAAGGTGAATAACTGTGGTTTACCCCACAGACCAAACACAATGATTGTAATCCCAGTGGCTGTTGAGGGAACAACAGTACCTTCCTTCGTTTAAGCAGAGTATCTGGCAGCAAACACAGCATTCAGAACTTGTATGTGGTGTTATATAGATACATGTATATTACATAATGTCGATCAACACAGAAGTATATTCCAAGAAACAATTTGTTCCAGGCCTGTTCACAAATGACGGGCTGTCATTTCTGTAGGTCCCCTCCCCGCAACACTCCCGGCAAACTTTATATATCAATCGACGCTGCAAATCTTTTTTTTTTAATTATTATTATTATTATTATTATTTCAAATGGCGAGGAGAAGTAAAAAAAGTGCAGTTCTTCAATTAAAGTGCATGGATGAGGTAAACTAATTTCAAGAGTTTTGAGTTCATTCAGTACTGGCTCAAACGGGAACCATTCTTCCGTGCATCTGTTGCATTTGGGTCCTCATTGCCTGCACACTGCTGAGAATCTTATTCTGGTGTGCAATGGCGGTAATTCCAATTCTTGCCAGGTCGCTGCATGAAGCAAAAAAGAAAGAAGCCAAAGGGTGAAAACTTTTTGTCAGAAGTGGATCCAGTAAAATATATTAAGTAAAATCCATTAAAATATATTGAGACAGGCACATACACAAAAAAAGGAGAAAAGAAGGCAAAGCAAGGTGAATGTATACTAATGCTTGATTAAAGCAGCTGAAGGGCATTTTGGAACGGCACACATTGTAGACTGAAGGCATTCTAATATTGTAATGGATGCAATGATATGCAGTGCAAAGCAAAAAAAGCTGATTAAATATCCAGATTTACCAGTTTTTTTGTTATACCGCTGAGTACTTACTCCTGGTTCATATGCACCACAGCCTCTAGGGTAGTGTAGCTGGCAGCTGTGAAGTTATCCTTGTATCGCTCCATCTTAATAGCTTGGAGCCAATCGCCGACGGAAACTACAGCTGAGAATTCAGGAGAACTTGGATCCAACAGAGCTGTATTAGGTCTAGGAATAACAACAGGAGAACATGGTTAAAAAGATGTCACAGCAACAAGAACAAAAATCCAGCTAGACTTTATATTGCATAATCAGTTTTCAGTACAGATAAGAGAGGCATATAATCCTAGAGATTTGTAAGAAACAAACGCCTCCAACTACCATCACAGGGGCTTCTGCAGAACCATCTTGCCCTGAGGGGAGTGAGAAGCAGCAATAACAGTTTTTTTCTAAATAAACAAGTTGTCCATTGTAACCTTTTTCCATCAGTGATTATAGTTATAATAAACTTCTGCAAACTACTTTGTGAGCTCTACCTGAACAGCATAAATAAACAGCATAAACAGAATATAAATACTGTGAATAAACAAATATGCACCAGTTTCCCACACAAATATATATGGCAAAAAGTTCCAAAACACTTAAGGACGATATTTACACGGTCACAATGTGTAACTTAGGTGCTTCCTTCAATATGTATACACAGAGACAGAATGAAAATGTAGGTGAAAATATTGTGGGGAGCATTGCAAACACATTTGTTTCTATATATCTAATCCTAAGTGAGGTCCCTTTAAAAAAAAAGGTTTTCCACAATGCACTGCTTTTCTGCTAGATGGTAGAAAGGTGAGCCACTGTTTATTTTATTTCTTTAACAAAATTTATGTACCATTTGATTGTAGATAAAACCTTTAAGTGGTTTTCAAAAAACAACAACAACAACAAAAACAAAAACAAACAAAGAAACAAGAACACAACCCCACACATTTGAATTGTAATGGAAAATAAAAGTTAAACACGGGCATTTTTTTTAAAAAAGGAACCTAAATATCATTAAAATCAACAGTTAGCATGAAAACAAATTAAAATGTGTCAACTTCTACACATTTGGATAGGCTCTGGGAGCTAAACTGTTTTAGCAGGTGCTGAAAATAGTAAAGCAAAGGGAACCTGCCTGATTTCAAGAGGCAATGAGTTCCAAAATGTAGGTGCTGCCAAGCTAAAAGACTGATTGATTTCAAGTGCCAAATGGATATCATGTTCCACACAGCAAAGTGGTTGAGTGGGCATACATGGAGAAGGAGAATCCTTCAAGTAAACTGGTATCAAGCTGTTGACAAAGACAGTTACTGCGGTTCTGCCTGATGAGGGTAACGGTTTCAGTCCCTTTGGGGAACAATCTGTAAAGTCTCACACATCTCATTTTTTAAACGTTTGTGATATTGCAATGTATCTGCAATGCCATTACAATGTCACCATACACCCTGTGGCCAAGCCTGTATGCAGAGACACCATAATGGGTTCAGACTATTAGGGATGTCCTCAAGGCCAATTAACGTTCTCCTAATTTTTCTCCCCATGATACATTGCATTCAAGGGTTCATTCATGTGGAGATCTTAAGAACTGAACTGGGGTTTCAAGCACACAGCTGCAAATGTCCAGAAGCAACACCTCTTATCATAGATGAACAAAGTGCTACCATGACTGCTGCCAGAAAACTAGCTGATCTATCTGTAAAAGGCTCCAGACACATGCTAAGTGCTATGCTATCCACTGGGGACAGTCAGAACCCATGATTTGCAGGGAAATTCTGTCTATGTGCAAAAGCCTTTGGCTTAGGATGAATAATTAAAAAATGGAATTAGGTCAGAAGTGCCTGTTGCCACATTAATCTGTGGTGCGCAGAGACCCGAAATGAAACTGCCTGCACAGGCAGTCTGGTGTAAACTTGTTCATCAATGCAGGATACCATTTAATTAAGCATTTCCAGAAGATGCCTACCCAACCTTTCCCTAGAATTTATTATACCAGCAGAACTGACTGCACCAGTTTGGTCCCCCAACAATGCAACACAGGATACAGAAGCCTGTTTCATCCATAACACTTTGAAAAGTAAATGAGGTCTTAAATGGGAAACAATCTACTGTGACAGAATCAGCCTCTCCCCATGTACTTCTTGTCTACCATGAAAAATAAGATCTTAATTCAAGCGAACTGAAACATCACTAGTGGAACTATGTGCTCTCATATAGTTTGGAAGCTGAGAACTTAAGGAAGGCTTCAACCTGGCACACTGAAAGCTGGGGTGGCAGGGAGTTAATCCACTTTAATCAATCAGTTTCTGATTGACATGTGTGCTTGGCACAGAATAATGGCGTCTTTGATCTTTGTTTTGTGGAATGTGTGTTCGTGTTCCAGTTCAGATTATATCTGTAGGATCTTAACATCATCAACACATCTATTAATATAGTTTTTTTTTTGGGGGGGGGGGGGTTACACCCTTTGCACACAGCACTGGTTTTGAATAGGCCATAGCACCTTACTCAAATCTCAAGATGATGTTGATGGTGATTTTTTTTTTTTTTTTAAAAAAGCTGTTTTAATTTATTTCAATAAGATCAAAGACTGGGTGTATTAAAGGCATTGTATAAGTTATTGTCCAGGATTGCTCTCATCTTGATTGAATGCTATTTCTCATTCTTAACAGCCACCACACCCCTTTCTGCAGATGATATATTTAGCATGCATCAAAGAGGTGAGCAATGGGCAGTCACAAAAGAGCACTCATTTGGTAGCTTTCGCTGTACAGATTCACATGAAAGTGCAAACAGACATCTTTTGCTTTGCACTGCGTCCTCGTGTAAAAAGGTACTTTCGACACTTTGCGGAAATCAGCTATGAATATCAGATTCTACACTGCAGTAGTAGCTAATGGTTGTCAGAGATCTATGCTTATCAGCAGACCAAGATCAAATACAACTGAAGGAGATTAAACAGTTGGTATTATGTGACACACTCTCTCTTAAATAATTTAACACAGACAGAGGGATACACTTCCCAGGCTCCAGATGCAATTAGAGCAATCTGGAGAAAACAGGAGGATAGTGGCCTCAGAGGGCTAATAACCTGTCTTTGGTAATGTAAATGGTAAGCAATGGTCACCGAGGGGCATACTCATTTAAACATGAAAAACCACTTTTTTTTTCTTGATACCAGACTGTCAGCAGCTGAATCTAGTACGGTCTGGCCTCTGATGACACCTGCACTTGTAAGAGAAGTCTCATTTGAGAGAAATGCAATAGTTGTTTCCCCTCAGTGAAAGATCTGTGTCATTTTTAGAATATTTTCTTTTTGTTTCATATCTCGCCTCTGGCCAGCTATGACAACTTGTTCCTGGAGACACATGATTGATTATGCACTTGAGGGAAATTTCCCCCTTTAAGCAGACAAATAACTGCTAAGAAATAAAGAGCCCGCAAGCATGAGAATTCCTGTTCATCTCAACCGAATGCGGCCTGCCTTACCTGTACCGTGAGGACTGGCATGCCAGTCTAAAAACAATCACCATGTTATAAGTAGCCTCACCACCAATACTGGCAAAGGAAATTGTGAGGGATCTATAAATGTTGACCCACAAAATATTCTAATTTCCCTATCTTAGGAAGGCAAGAGTCCAGCTGGATGAGACAAAAGGTCCATCTTTTCCAGCATCCTGTTCTCAAAGAGAAGCAGGACCCAAACACAAAAGCACTTGGCCCTCTTGTGAATACCAGCAACTGATATTTATGCTGCCCTTGACAATGAAGGTACTACATAGCCATTGTGACTTGTAGTCAGTAATAGCCCTCTCTTCCATGTACAGCCTAGGGCTTGCTGATCGGAAGGTCGGCGGTTTGAATCCCCGCAATGGGGTGAGCTCCCGTTGCTCGGTCCCTGCTCCTGCCCACCTAGCAGTTCGAAAGCACGTCAAAGTGCAAGTAGATAAATAGGTACAGCTCCAGCGGGAAGGTAAAGGCGTTTCCGTGTGCTGCTCTGGTTCACCAGAAGCGGCTTTTTCATGCTGGCCACATGACCTGGAAGCTGTACGCCGGCTCCCTCGGCCAGTAACGCGAGATGAGCGCCGCAACCCCAGAGTCGGACATGACTGGACCAAATGGTCAGGGGTCCCTTTACCTTTACAGGAGCCTGAGAACTAGTGGCCTCTCCTGAATGAGGTGGGGCTGTGATTGGGTAGAGGCATCTTCTGAGAAGATTTTTGGGAGCTACAGAGAGCAGGAGGTGTTCCTTCCAGCAACTTCATTCCACAAGCGGTTCTTAGGATCCAACCCCATATTAGCTACTTCTTTCTTACATAGGCAACAACCCCAAATGACTTCAGTCTCACACAATGTGATATCCCATGCACATTTACCCAGAAATAAATTATACTGAATTTAATAGGACTTACTCCCAAATAAGACCAGCTTTTATGTTTGGCCTTCACTGCTGAGCAGGCAATGACAGTCACCACTGCTGTTTCTTACTTGTAAAGTTTATTTGGGAATGAGGATTATTAACCTCTGCCCCCTGTTTTCAAATTGTTTCTTAATTAAAAACAAAATGCTTTCCTTAATTTATTCAAATTAGAACAACACATTTTTTTTTAAAAAAAAGCCTTACATTTATGTTGTGGTCAATGACTTGAGGAGGATAAATAAAACTTTTTAAAAGTTCCATATGTTGTATCCTACTCCCTTTCCAATTGGAAAAGAAGCCAATCTTGCAGGCACTTTCAGAGTTATCTAAACCTTACATTATAACAATGTTCAGGCTTGTAGCTCATAGCTCAGCAATATAAAGAAGGAAAAAAGACAAGAGAAGGAAAAAAGACTGCGCTTTCAAAATCCCACAAGGATCTTTCCTGCATACAGTGGACCAATGGAATGCTAGCGTAACCCAAATGGGCAACAGTCTTTCGACTGCAATCTTAAAAAAGAAAAACCAGAAGCGGGGGTGGGGGTGGGAAGTGTAAAGAATCTGGCCAACGTTATGAAGTAGACTTCAGTTTCAGCAAAGAAGTTGAGGTGAGTTACAGCTGCCTGTCGCCACCAATATATCCCCTCATCCATCACCATTAAGAAAGCGCAGCTGACCTGGAGTTTTCGGAGCCTGTCCTCTTTAAGCTGTTGGGGTTGCGGATGAGTTTGTCTAGCATGTTGACAATCTGTCCAAATTTAGGCCTGTCACTGCGTTCCTTCTGCCAGCAGTCCAACATCAACTGATGGAGAGCAATGGGGCAGTCCATCGGGGGCGGCAGCCGATACCCTTCCTCGATGGCTTTGATAACCTAACAAACAAACAAACGAAAGGCAGCATTTTAGGAGAGCTAAATGAAACAATATATTTAATACTTATAAAATGGGGTAACCTTGAAGGTGTTTGGCATTTTAAGGAAGTGCACATTTAATAACAGTAAATACATGTTTGTATAACAGCTTCAGTTATTTTTGGGCTTCCCAATACTTATTGTTTGCTTTTTCAGAAAACTGTAATTAAGAGTTTGCATTATTAAAATAATGGAGAGCGGAGGCATTTTAAATGTATTACATTTTAAACTTGAGATTGAAGAAAAATGATTGCATGTTATTTGCTTTAGATTTTGTTTCTAAAACTCCTGTCTTATAAGAAGTCATAGCAAATGCCTTCCAAATTAGAAACTAGGGAAGGAAATGAATTCAATGGAGCAATCCTCTAACATGTCTACTCAGAAGAAAGGATATAATCCCAACCCCGTTTACCTGGGAGTAGTATTCAGTAGGACTTTCTTCCAAGTAGACATGATTAGGATTACGTTGTAAGTTACATTGAGTTTAATGGAGCTTGTTCCCCGGAAAGTGGGTTTAGTATTGCAGACTGGATGACTAAATATACAGACAGGTAGATGAGCACATCACACATTAAGCCATTTAATGTGGCTTTACTGACAGCCGATCATTTTGGAAGTAGAACCAAAATGAGATTTCCTGAAGTTGTCAACAATTCCCATATGTCCCAGATACTGACCGGACAGTATTACTGTTTCCCTTGTCATAGCTCAGCTCCACTCCACTGCCAGGAACACCTGTCCCTGTTTTCCCTTCCCTAAATCTGTCTGTCTCCCATGCAATGTGAGAGGGGAAATTGCCTTGGGCTGTTCTGCACCCACAAAGGCCAGCTGCAAACTGGCCTACTGTGTCACTTGAAAGTGTGTAATTATAAACAGTATCCAACAGGATCCAAAACCTGTCTGTATAAAGGACACCATAAACCCTTCCATACATATGGCTCATTATCACATATTGCCTATTTGGCAAACCTAGGTCGAATAAGCTCATGCATAATCAAGATCCAGTTCCTCACAGCCCGGTCTACCCAGTTCGCAACCCTTCACCCCGTCACAGTTGGCACTAATGGGTACTCTTGTTGGTAGTCTTTACAGAGAGAAGCAAGATTAATTGGCCACACACATTGATTCGCACAACCATACAACTGGTTTCACAAGTGTCGGGGTAAGGCACAAAGGCAAGCAACGTGGACTCCTACTTCCATTGCCACTAGGCATTAAGGCAAAGAGTGTCGTCTCCAAGGCTACCAACCCTGCCCTATTCAGAACCACAAAATTAATAACTTTCCAAGCCTTATTTGCATTCTAATTGCAAGGAGAAAGATGTATATTCCTCCTCCTCACCGCCACTGTGCAGTATTTCTTTATCTATGTGACAATCTGTGTGACGTGAGCTGCATAGCTTCTCATTTGCCTCCACTAGCAGAAGGCGTCATAGCTACATCACTGGCCCAATTAATGTGGGCATTCTTCTTGCTCTCTCATGGGCAAGAGGGCATAAAATGCATCAGCAAACCTAATTCAACATTGCTCCGAATTCCATTTTGTTACTAAAAGCTCATAATGTTTCCGGAGAACATCTGAAGCTTTGTTTTCATGCTCACTGCTTAGTGCCTTTTTGTTTATTCTGAGCTAAAGCTTGCCTACTCTGAAAAGTGCCAGCTCTATTCCAGATCTTCTACTTGTGATCCTTTAACTCAGGGATGGGGGACGTAGAGCCCTCTTGGTGCTATTGGATGCCAACTCCCATCACAGTGACCATTCTGTTTGGGGCTGATGGTTATGCAATAACTTCTGGAGGGCTGTGGCCTCCCCATCTCATCTTTAGCTGGAGAGGCGAGCAATTGAGTCTGGGATCTTACACATGCAAGCCATGTACTCGGCCGCCGAGCTGTGGGCCCTCCTGAAATATATTCCACATCTGAAGGAAATTAAAAGGAAATCTCTTTTCAGCTTCAATGCCATCCACATGTAAACAATGTTGGAAACTTTTCAGTTATACAAAAGAAGGTGGGTGAGTATTATGCAGCTTCCTGCCTTGAACTAAAGTGTTCAGTGTTTCATATCTCTAGATCGAGGACGGAAGAAATGTTAATCTGCTTATAAATCCTCCTGGTAAAGGTTATATCTCATTTTCACCGGACTGTCGTCCTTTTCTAAAATGTTCTGCTATATATTAGATGCCTCTTCATCTTTTTCTTCAGGACTATTCTACAATAGCAGGAATTTTATTAACTCCCTCTTGGAATGAACTGAAGGAGTCCAGATGGTACAGTTAAAGAGAGTTGCATAATTTACAAGGGGTCATTTACTAAAGCTGCTTTTTAATGTCCCCCAAGGACATATCGTCTATTGTTGTTATTGCTTAAACCTTTTGCACAATAATAATAATATCACATGTTCACAGTGAAATTCTTTGTGCAGTCTTAGATTAGCATTATTAGTTCAAAAATATGAATGTAAACCCACACTAGGGTTTGAAATATTTACCCTTAATTGGAAAACTAGTTTTACTGATGTATTCTTAACGGATCCTCAAGTGGGAAATTGTGGTACAGAATCAATATTAACAATTTTCTTTCCACACTAGAATACCTGAAATGCTTTGCAAATGGATAAATGCTTTCCTTTTCTGAGGTTCCATTTGCAAGAGTTGTAACTCATTTCAATGCTTTCACATGGCATGAAGCAAAACTACAGACAAATGTGTACACACACACACACACACACACACACACCTTGCAACCAAAAGCAGAATACTCTGCTTCAATGTTTCGCCCAGTCTGCATGCCCTTTCACAGGATACCCCATTCCATTCCCTCTCCACAACAGTTTCCCTCTCCACAAACATATTAATTTCTAGTGGGGAAAGTTACACTATGAAATGACATCTTTGTAGCAGCTAACCCGCCCCACTAGTATTGACACTAGAAGGTCAAATCTTCAATGGCTGGGACCCCAAGAAAGGAGCAGCTCCCTCCCATTCCAGGGAGCTCCAGGATTGTTAGATATGGCAAATATATTTCTAATATTTTATTGTCCCACCACCCCCAAGAGACTATGGAGAGGTTTGACTTAAAAAAAGAAGTAATGCATGCAAATAATAGATTCTATCCACCTCCACAATGGTGTCCCTCAGAGGCAGTCCCCAAGCTGGGTGGGAGCTGCTCCTAAATGATGCATTGTCATAATGACTGGGGGCTGTGTGCGAATTATGAAACCATGAAAGATGGGCCAATCACATAAGACTTTGTCTCATATTAATTCAGAAGATCACAGTCCTGTCTTTGGAGCAAAAATTCTGACACAGAGGGTGGAAAGACAACTTACTTTACCATACCTTTTAATTCAGTTGATGGCAAAAGAATACAAGGTCATCTGAATTTATCCAGAGTCCTATTGGGTCTGGTAGCATTATTGCAGCACCGAATTAAGAGGAACCCACCTCCTATTTCCTTGAATTTTTTACTAAGACCTTACAAACGTTGCTCCCAGAAGCAGTGGGCAGTTGAACTAGGAGGAAGAAATACCCAGGCTAGGGAGCTCAAGCCATCAGTTTGAGAAAACCATCAGCGACCTGTAATAATTCTGCTGTTTTATTGCTGTCTTTAGCAACGTGTTTATTCCACTGGATAAGCACATGATAACCCCAGCCACGTTTTGAGCCATTCAGCCTCAGTCCCCAACTGCCTGGGGAAGCATCAAACAAACACAGCCCCCAGATGACATTTTCGGCAGCAATCCCATGCCTAATGAAACGTATTTCAGAGTACATGTATATAGGAATGCAGTTACTGATATCAGATAGCTAGCTCTAACAATGACAGTATTTAGACGAAGGTGAAGAACACTTACATCTTGATTGGACATATCCCAATAAGGCCTCTCTCCATAGGACATCACTTCCCACATTACAATTCCATAACTCCAGACATCACTAGCTGATGTAAATTTACGATAGGCAATTGCTTCTGGTGCAGTCCACCTGATGGGAATCTTCCCACCCTGCAAATAAATCAACAAAGGCATTTATATAAAAGCAAGCACTTTAGGTTTGTGTCAACGTTATACATCATCATTTATCAAAGCAATAGGGTGGTGTTCATGAGAAGATTGAAAAGAAATATCACAAAAATTACATGTCTATTCATCCTACAGAGAAAATGAATATTTTCTTTGGACATAGCTCCTCCAAATATCAGTATCTTTAAAATAAATAAAAACTCAAGTTTCTAGTCTTTATGGTTGAACCAATGGTCTTGAAAACATGTGGTGTAGACAATGCTGAATAGAATTTTAAGTTGTTTGGGCTTCGCAGGTCTTTGCCTCTTCGCATGACAAGCAGAGCAGACTATATTATGGGGGAGAAAGCAAGATTATGCATTAATCTGCGTAATTTATACAGGTTGTGGAAATCTGCTTTTTTAATTCAGAATTTAGGTTATCCTGGCACAGATTTATTTATTTTTTAATTGTACGAACCACACACACAAAACTGATCAAATGCTGTTTCTAACAAAGAAGGGAATGTCATCCATTGGCTTTTTGTCACAGATATGGGAACCAGGAAACTGGAATATTATTACCAGCACGTAAGTATTCCACTTCTTAAGGCTAGATTAATGCAGTTAGGAGTTCACAGAGTATCGGTCACAGGATTATAACTGCATACTTAATATTTAGATACTTGCTATGAATGCAAGAGCTTTGCTAATGTGATCTTGCATGTCTGTTGCTACTGCCAGGCTTGTTTGTCCAGTTCTTCAACATATATGTCTTCAGCTGCAGCCCACACTTATCAGAGAACTCTGGAATCTGTCCATAACTGGTGAACAAATTGTCCAAAGTCATATATCCTCAAGTGCTTTTTGAGCACATACACTATTTGCTCCTAAGTAAAACATTTGGGAGCTGCTGTTGTGAAGCATGTCTAATCAAATCATTAGTAATTTAGTAATGGCTTAAAAGTAATACCATCCTCATTATTTGATTTAGCTTCTCTTGAAAGAAAGAAAAAAGATTTCTTCTTTTGTTTATGCTAATGAACAAGGTGTTCTTAATTGAGTTTTAGGTTTTCTGCAGTTCCATTTGCAGAAAGTCATTAAAAAACCCAAAGATTTTGTGTTTATTGCTGCAGATCATTCCCCCCCCCCCAGTGTGCTTTCATGGTTTCTATCATAGCTAATGATCTCATATTCCTGCTCTTCCTTCTCTCTCCACCCCCTCCCATACTCCCATATATGCCTTCTATGGCTTCAATATGATGCTCCCATGAAAGCTTGCAAAATTTGCATTCATTGCCCACATGCCACTATCACAACAAACAAAAACAAAACCCCGAACATGTTTGATAACTAGTTTGTGACCCTTGGGGTGATTTCATGATGCCATACAGGACTTGTCCCTTAAACAACATGGAACTCTGAATTTATATATTAGAAGACCTAGTCTTACTGAACAACACTTGAGGAGGAACAACTGTCATGGCTTGGCAACCTTTTAGAATTATTTGAGAGTATCAACAGATATGTGCATAGGGCTAATCAAATGAACTTTAATCTTTTTCTCTTTAAAACAAACAAACAAACAAACAAACAAACAAACAAACACCCTTATCAAAAAGGTCCTGAGTAAATTCTTCTTATAAATCTGTAACTGTCTAAAGAACAAGGAGATGTTAAGTGTAAACGGGTGTTCCCAAAGATTGAAAGGATGTAAACAGTGGGATCTGTCTTAGATACAGTGCTATTAATTTACACAGTACACCCACACCTTACACACATTTAATTTGCACAAATTTAACTATATGTGGGTACGGTGGGGATGCTCTCGTGAGATCTTGTGGGAAGTTGGATTGCCCCATGAGATCTCGTGGGAACATTCCTACCAGTCCCAGAGGCAACACAACAAGCAGGCTTTGGCTGAGAACCATCAAATTGGGGGTGGCTGAAAAACAGCCTAACACATTGGTGATGGTAGCTGCTGCAGGGAATTATGAGAACACATGTAGATTTCTTGCACTTATGGTTTTCAGTGCCTCTGAATAGTGGCCAAGTTACAGCTTCTTTCATTTAATATAGCAATGAATAAAAGTCCATTTAACCAACAGAACCCTTATGATTGACTCAGCTTTCAATAGTATTAATGGGTGGTTGTTGTTGTTTTTTAAAAAGAACAATTATAATTTGAGATTCCTTCTGGTTACTCAACCGTGGAACTCATCCAAATTGTCCTGAATAGTGATACCAAAACAAGACAATGTACTGTGATGCAAATTATAGATATTTGTTGTAGTTCTGTTGGAAGGGAAAACACTTTACTATATTTGCACTCACCAAATTGAAAGGGAGGCTTTTCAATGCTTTGCCTCCTGCCCTTCTGTTTGAACACAGCTCTCTCGAAATCTGTCTTGGCTCAAAACCCCACTGCCCTTGTTAGTGGGAAATTGCAGGGCTGGACAGCATTAAACACTCACAAGGCAAATTGCACACCCCCCCCCCAAATTTAATG
This sequence comes from Darevskia mixta, assembly GCA_034641385.1. Taxonomy (NCBI): domain Eukaryota; kingdom Metazoa; phylum Chordata; class Lepidosauria; order Squamata; family Lacertidae; genus Darevskia; species Darevskia mixta. The sequence goes on from JAWWNH010000030.1 coordinate 12,427,090, forward strand.
AACTGCATGTTCATTACAGGGGAAATGTGAGAATTAAACAGCACAAACTGGGTTTCCGAACAATCTCTGCACTTGGGAGAACAGATGGAGAATTGCAGGCATTTAAAGGCAAAACATCTAACAAAAATTACAAATCTACATTATAAACCTTGTACCTCCTTTTATCCTGATGTGTATAAACTTCAAGGATGTTTGTGATCATCAGGATATTGCTTTACAAGCTGCAGTATTTGCCTCATTAGACTTTACATGCTGATGACTAAAACCCATCTAGCAATGTCAGTAAAACAATGCATATAAAATCTTAATGTTCTACATCTTTAGGCATCAGACATAAATACATCCACATGCGGGATCATGCCACTGATGTCACTGGCACACAAACCCATGTGACTTTCATAAGCTCCCCTTGTTTTTGTAATAAATGGCAATGTGTTTGTCCTTAGTAATGACAAAGAATGCCACAAGGTATGTGTTATTAGCAATGTTAGGTATGCACACACACACACACATACACACACACAATTCACATACACATATCTCTATATCTGTCTGTCTATAAGTAGATACCTACACACACTCACCAGGATCAATAGTGATTCATGTAACTTGGTACTTCCTACAGTAACCAGCAGTGTCCCTCCAGGGTTTCTAACAAAGCCCTCTTTACCAGATGTAACTGGAGATTCCAGGGATACAACCTGAGAGCTTTGGCATGCAAGGCATGTCCTCCACCATATTGGCATACTCAAATCTTTGCAAAAGCAGAAAGAACTTAAAACACAATGGCTGAAATTCTGGCACTAATGTAACCGGAGCCTGTATGTTTCTGTATGTTAGGCACACCTTGCATGCAGGCTTTCTCCAGTGTGGCTGGTTCCTGCAAACCAATAAACCAATCAAGACCTTTTAACTTCCTCTCCAGAGGGGAGTTTACTCATGTGAGAGAACTACCCTGGAGGTGGCTGTATGGATAGTGATGAAGCTTTATGAGCACATGGGGATTAGGATCATGGTCACCGTATCAGCTTTGATAGCTCAGCTGTTTAAAGCATGGTGCTGATAACGCAAAGATTGCAGGTGTGATCCCCAGATGGGACAGCTGGTTGGACTAGATGATCCTTGTGGTCCCTTCAAACTCTATGATTCTTTTATCCATATTCAAAAAAGGCCAGATCTGTATCAGAGCATCTGTATCCATGTCCCATAAGTCATGGATGCAAGAAACGTGCAAGGAACCCTCATGTCCCTGACTGGTCTAAGAAGAAGAGTTTGGATTTGATATCCTGCTTTATCACTACCCGAAGGAGTCTCAAAGCGGCTAACATTCTCCTTTCCCTTCCTCCCCCACAACAAACACTCTGTGAGGTGAATGAGGCTGAGAGACTTCAAAGAAGTGTGACTAGCCCAAGGTCACCCAGCAGCTGCATGCAGAGGAGCGGAGACGCGAACCCATTCACCAGATTACGAGACTACCGCTCTTAACCACTACACCACACTGTCTCATTGGAATGTCAGAAGCACAGGACTATTTTTTACCTAAGGTTAAAGGGACATGAATGGAGGAGTCACACACCAGCTGTCTCAAGTATATGTAGGTTATACAACTTCAGGGCTGTTGTGATTACAAATGTCTTTTGAATGTACATTAAATAGTGATGTGAAAATGAGTGACATAGCTAAGAATGGCTTGAAATATTTCGTGCCTTACCCTGGTAGTGTAGGCTGCTTCGGGGTCATCTTCCAGAACACGAGACATGCCAAAGTCAGAAACTTTACAGACCAAGTTGCTATTCACTAGTATGTTTCGAGCAGCCAGATCCCGATGTACGTAGCTCATGTCAGACAAATACTTCATCCCCGAGCCAATGCCTCGAAGCATTCCTACCAGCTGGATTACGGTAAATCTGCCATCATTCTTCTGTAATAAATAAATAAGTAAGTAAGAAAGAAACTTTGTAACATTTGCAGTGAAAACTGCCAAATAATATATCATATTTTTTCTTTATCTCGGGGTTCCTTAAACATTTTAAGCCTTACACTTTTCTTTCACCCTCCGGATACCTGCTGAACCCAGAACCAACAATCTCCATATGTTCGGAGTTGGTTGTATCACGGTTGCAAAATTTGGTGGCTTGGGATAGTAGGATCAAACTGGCATTAAGGGAGTAAATGCTGACCAAAACCACAGAAACAAAGTAACAGCTCTTTCTAATCATTATTCTGCCAAATCACACTATGGAACTCGCTCCAACAGCAGGCAGTGATGGCCAACAATTTGGATGGCTTTAAAAAACGATCAGACAAATTCATAGAAGAAAGGGCTACTGATGGCTGTGCTCTGCCGCCACAGTTGGAGGCAGCAATGCTTCTGAATACCAGTTGCTGGAAACCCCAGGAGGGGAGAGTGCTAGGATCCTTCTTGCTGGCTTCCCACAGGCATTTGGTTCGTCATTGTAAGAACAGGATGCTGGACTATGGGCCACTGGCTGATCCAGCAGGTTCTTCTCATGTTCTTAGGAGTGAGGTGATTAAGGGTCCAGCAACCTCCGCAAAATGTGGATTTGTGAGGGTTCGCCAATAGTGAGAATACAAGCTATCCAGCAGCTGGTAAGGGAGGAACCTACCTGAGGAGCCTGTGTCTCCCCAGAGATTTTGCTTCACGCCCCTCTCAGTATCCCATTTGTCAAAGGGGGCCTGCCGCACAGTTTAAGAACCGCGGTCACATCTTTTTAAGAATTATACCACTACATTACTGCATTCCTTGCCAACTAGCCCTATAATTCACCAGCAAAGCACAGTCCGGTAGCTATTGTACTAGCTTCCTGGGATGTGTGGAATGTTCCAGTTTTAATTAGCCCACCGCACCGTGAGACTTTTTAATGAGCATTTTAATCAAACCTGCTTCTGATTAAACATGGATTATTTAGAGCTTACTATTTTATACTTCACCTCTATGCTGCCTGCCCTCCTCCCCCTCCCTGCAGAAAAGCACACTAGTAAGCATCTTACGAGCATAATTCTGTCTCATCTTTAATGATAAGGACATCACAATAAAACTCTTTGGGTTTATTCTATTACATGCACCTACCCTGAGGAAGGCATCCAAAGAACCGTTCTCCATGTACTCAGTTATGATCATGACTGGTTTGCCTAGAAATTTGGGAGGGAAAAAACACAATTCATAGATGCAGACAATTAGGGGAGGAAGACAGTTGTTTTTTTTAAAAAATCATAATAACGTAACTCCAAAAGTTCCAAGCTTCTTCCTCTGCTCCAGCGAGCCAGAAAAGAAATAATGCAAGGCTGACGTGTTCAAGAGTTCCAGCCAGAAAATTAACACTTTAGCTGACTCATTGACAAGGTCTTTAACTACGGTACACACCACAGTCTCCAGAGAATTTAAGAATCCATAATTGCTCTCTAAAGAAGAAATGGTGATGCAGTAATAGACCCAAATAGGCCTATTTGCACTTGGAGTAATGTAAAGATAATTGCATCGTTTGCTAGGGAATTTGTATGTCCGTAGGCATTTGGCTGAGAGAAATCAAAGTTATGGTTTGAAGGATGTGGACTGTCAGCTGTAAGCACAGATTCAGGTGTGGCATAAACAGTAATTTCCCTTCTATTTACTTAATCTGTAGCATTTATTTTGCCATGTAAAAACATGCTTTACCCATTTCCTCCGTACTGATGGAGGCAGGGTCAAATTAGTCAATGAACTATGTTGCAGACAACGTACACTTTAACAAAAATGGAGAACTGTAAATTAACGCTGGGTTGCACACAATGGTGTTATTCTAGAGTGAGCCTATCATGGGATGAGGAAGAGATTCTGTGATGGAGTAACCGTTACATCCTGCCAGCTTGCTGAGTTGAGGGCGGGTGGTAGGAGCAGAGTTTTATCATGTTCCTTCTCATTGATTTCAATGGGAGAGAAAACTACACCAGCTGAAGCGCTGGCATAGTATTGGGAAATTTGGGGGGCTATGTCAGGGCTTTGAATTCGCTAGATCCATCGCTGCCCCAGAATGCCCCACTTTGTCCCCACCACCAGCAGGGTATAGATGGTGGAACATCTACGGTGAACTTTCCTTGGGCATGCCAATAAGTTACTGGTGGTGCAGGTGTCATCCTGCTTGTAGACCTTTCTTTCCACTGTTGTAGCAGTAGTTATGACTCTTTCCCAGATACCCTGCTGCCTAAATCCATGATGATTAAATATAATCTATTAATATATTTAATAATAGCAGCTATTGGCATGGCATCACTTTGTCCTTAAAACACCTTGCAAACATAATGGGTTGGTTTGCACATAACCCTAAACCATGGTTTAGTGCTACATGCATGAGCTAGAATGAGCTCAAGTGAAGCCTTGGACTTATGCACTCGCCCTCATTTACCTGCGCAGTGATGATAAGGACTTCATTACCATTTACTTTCAGCGTCCAAAAATCCTGGCTTCTTGTTACAAACAAAATAGAGATGATAGTTTAAAACAAACTTGGGCTGGTTTAAAAGCCAGCTTTATGATTCACGGTTGAATCTGACTTATTTAAAAACTGGCTAGGGTTTGTTTATACCACAATTGTATGAAACAGCCAGCCAGGATTCCTTGAAATAAAAAATATATGCCAGCAGTCCTTCTTCTGGAAAGAGACGGGGGAAGGAGGAGCTGATAGCTCTAGGCCTAGCTTAGGCCCATTCCATAGTTTAGTGTTACATTACTTATAAACCAACCCATTTCACGTAACTCACTGTTCTCAAAGGGAATTGCTTCTTTCAAGTTCTAATGTGTGAGCATTCCTAATGATTGCCTAAGATCCACAATTCTCAAAGACTAAGATGGGGCTTGTTAGCCAGGCACAGGAACTCATGGGAGAGAGTAACAAATTTTTCTAAACCTCTCCCAGTCTAAATTTTGTTTTATAACATGCCATGAATTGATCAGGAGGTGAGGCTTTCACGTATACTCTTATTTAGGTAAACAGAATGTGTTTGTGTGTGGAAAGATCTGGAGTAAAAGAAAACATATTTGAACAGAACAACAAAAAAATCAATCTGCTCAAACGTTTGCTTAGGAAAATTGCGGGTCTGTGAAATATTTTCACACGGAATAGTTCCTATAATTGTATCTACATTAGCACATTTTTCACTCAGCAGGTTACCTCCACTTGCAATTCTACTAGGAGCTCCTATTTCAGAAATAACTTTTTCTGATTAGAAAACAGTATGCTAAGGCATATTAATAGCCTGTACCTCTTTCCCCTTTCCCTTTTTATTTAGGGACAGCTGGCCTGAGGCCAGCTTCTCCACAGAACCTGTATGTTCATGATTCCCTTGCTACTTCAGCTAGTGCCAAAACATTCATGTCCCTCATCTTATTCCACATTTACGTATGCAAGCCAGTCTTTACGTTAAAGTGAAATGGAAATCAGGCATCTGCAGCCCTAAGTATCTTATTTGCATGAGCCAAAGTTGTTTTTCCCCCTTGTGCACATGCACAAAAATCCAGGGCAGCTGTATCAATATGAGCTTAGAAATTCTGGCCAGGAATACAAATACTTAAAGGCAAAGGCTGAGGAAAACCACCCTCTTGATATATGAACATTCACCCCTCCCAATATTCATCAGTGAGTAAGGAACCCACTTAGATCCAATCTGCATATTTCCCCATGTCATTTACACTTTGCAACTGTGACTTAGAGTCACTTGACAGAACAAATACATCTAAATAGGTTTTAATTAACCTTCTGCAATCAAAAGGTACTTTGTCAATTTAAAGAAATAAGAGACACTCTTCATTTGAATATATTAATGCACAACTCCATTAGTTATTGCACCTAAGCAATGCAGTGTTGAAGGGGTGACAAAGAGGTCTAGATGGAGTCAAAGCACTGTCTTATCCCTCTTAGACTGTGATTTTGCAGCCAGCATATGCTAGACCCTGTGTGGAACTGAGTAATTGGAGGGACCCAATGTTTGATGGAATTTGATTGTACACTTTGGAAAACACTAAACAACTTTCTTATTTAAAGTATGATGTATTGGATTCAGTGGTGGACCTGTTTGATTTCGGTACCATCATATTGTGACTGCAAAAGTAACCATACAATATGAACAAATGTAGCCATAGACTTTTCTCCATGGAGTTTAATTGGGGTAGCTTGTCATCATGAAGTTGATTATTAATAGCACTTGACTTGCCACTAATAGTGCATTCATACTAGTCTCTTTCCTCATCTCTCTCTCTCTCTCTCACACACACACACAAGCACACATTCACACATCTGCCCCAACAATCGATCTTGTGTTGCAATTTCAGAAACTTTAAATGCACCCATTTTTCACCAACGCTCCGTAAACATACAGGGGAAAATTGAGATAAATGTCTACTTAAGAAACTCTGTTTACCAAATGGTGATGGCTTGGAGGTGCCTACGATGGTTTGTAGCAAAAGCATGAACTACAGGGAGCCAGGCAATAGAAGACACTTGGTTTGGTCTCCCACCTTCTGCTGGGAATTTAAAATCATTTTAGTGCAGCGACAAGTACATTATGCAAATAGTATGCACTCATTTATAACTGTTACAGCTGCACCAGCTTGGGGGTGGGGTGGGGTTAAAAGCCTCAGTGGGATTTCAATACAAAGATTCCCTTGTTGATTCTCTGTTTTACCAAGGTGGTATGAAAATCACTGTCTATAGCAAACACACGGTGGCCTAAACAGAAACCTCTTTTTGAAGGAAATATACCTGTAACATGTATGCTTTTAAGCACATTTTGATTTGATGTAGTATAGTGTTCTACTTAATATCCAAATAAGAGAGCTAGTTAACACACAAAAAACAAACTCCACGTATGTGTGCTTTCAGCAATTACAGAAACAAGCCCTGCTCACAACTTGTAGAATATAGTTAAAAAAAAGCCAATGCTATCAATTCATTACCATGATTTTAACCAATTAATTATCAGGCTTTAACCATTAATTATCAGGCTTTAACCATCAGTTTCTGAAATGCATATATTTGTACAAATCAAAGCATCTCATTTAAAGGGCTTACAGTAGGTTCCTCAATGAAGTTGAAGATCCAATTTTTAAAAGCAGAGTCACAACTCCTTGGCCCGTTCATCCAGGCTATACTGGTTGAAGTAGCTAAATGGGCTATGCTGCCTTTATTTGCGCATGTGAATAGCTCAGCTGGATAGAGCGTGGTGTTGCTGATAACACCAAGGTTGCAGGTTAGATCCCTGTATGGGACAGCTGCATATTCCTGCATTGCTGGGGATTGAATTAGATGATCCTTAGGGTCTCTCCCAACTCTAGAATTCTATGGTTCCATGGTTTCCAAGAAAATTTGGTGATTTTTTTGTCAACAGCTCCCTCCACTGACGGCCTGCCGTGTCCCCAAACCGCATGATTCCTTTCACCCCCTCAGTATTGGATTTTGGGACGGCAGCGAGGAGGGACTGGGAAAACATTTCATGGGCATAACACTGTTCACAATTCTTTGAATCCAACCCACTGTGCTGGAATGAACTCAGTGCCTTCCAGATAATGCATTACTTTCTCAATGAGGAAAGGGAGGTTCACACATCCCAGACTCATACCAGGATTTCCTTAGAAAGGAGAAAAAAAAAACCTTAAGAAACAATGAAAACCCATTGCTATTAGTTCCATGCTGCAGGCAGTTCACTGGCACTTTGAGACTGGTATGTTTAATTTGCGATTCCTGAGGCAACACAAGCTGACAGAGCTAAGGTGTTTGTTCTTCTGCAGTAATTTTTGAACATACCAGCTTCTCAATACTGGCAGAATCAAGGGAGGCGCTGCCAGGGACTGGCTGGAGGCAGAGGAGTGATGGGAGGCACAAGCTGGGCTCCGAGGGAAGAAGGTTCAGATCCAGGGGATTGGTGGTGGGATGACAACGAGTGGTTAGAGGGAAAAGAGGGAGCAGACTGGGGGGGGGGGAAGCGTTGGAAGTTGAAGAGGTAACAGGGTTTAGTGAGCAGAAGAGACGGTGGCCAAAGACAGCCCAGAAGCAGAGGCTAGAGAGGAGAGGGGGCAAGAAGCAGAGATGAGGCAGACTGCAGAAGAATCCAGGGAGTCTCCTCCTGCTGCTACAAGAACATGCAGGGAAATGAAGGTGGTGGATAAATGAGAGACAAGAAGACGAAGCCTTAGGCTGCTAAGGAAGGAACCAGGGGAGGAGCCTTAGAGAGCAGTGGGAAGGCAGGGACCTTCAGTTCTTGCGACTGCCTCATTGGGGCATGACCAACTGGGAAGAGTTGCTGGGAGAGTTGCTAGAAGAAGAGTTTGGATTTGATATCCCGCTTTATCACTACCTGAAGGAGTCTCAAACAATCTCCTTTTCCCTTCCTCCCCCACAACAAACACTCTGTGAGTTGAGTGGGGCTAAGAGACTAGAAGTGTGACTAGCCCAAGGTCACCCAGCAGCTGCATGTGGAGGAGCGGAGACGCGAACCCGGTTCCCCAGATTACGAGTCTACCGCTCTTAACCACTACACCACACTGGCTCTGCATTGTTTTGGTTTCTTTGAATAAAGAGTCAACTTCGCTAACCCCATGTATTCTACTGCTAACCTACTCCTGTCTCTGGCTCCTGAAAGGCACGCTGCTTGCTCACAGTACCAATAGCACAGAGCCACATTTTCACAAAGCCCAGATATAGCTGGGATACGCTACAAGTTGTGTGTGTGTGAGTTCCCAAATATTTTGCTCAAGCAAAGACAATTAAAAACAAAAGTCCTGCCCTACAACCAGCGACTGCAGTCCTAACAAAAATAGGACCTGAAATATGAACAGATACTTTCTTTTTTAAAAAAGAAAAGAATCCTGGCCATGTTTTGAAGCTCTATTCAGTGATCTATCTGGATCAGAGCCACCTCAAACAGTGAAGGCCTCTCCAGCATACTTTTACTTGGGTCTACAAGCTTCACAGGTGCATTTCAGTTCTGGCTTGAAAATCATGACTGTGGGGTTTTGCTCTTTTCTGGCTTAGACTGGCGTTCATTGGTACAGTGACTGCTAATCATCTTTAAAAGGGAGAGAAGAGAGGGGGGGGGGGATATATTCTTGACCGGGTGTTCTTGAAATAGAAGCAACTGCACCAAAGACGAAAATCAGAAAGAGCACAGAAACATGCCTCTTGCTAAGGACAGGGTTATTTTCTTTTGAAAGGACTGCTCCCTACATCTGTGCCTAAAGACTTAAAGCATAAAAGCTTCCAGGTTTATTGCGCTTGGTCTCTTATGAAATATTTTAGGTGCATTGATTACCATCTGCTTTCCCTTCATCCGACTGAAAGTCACTGCAATCCTAAAAAAAAGAGATGACTTTCAGAAGTACCCACCTGGCATACCAATAAAAAGAGGTGGAAAAAAAGCTCACTTCAAACCAAAGCATCCTTCCATCACATTCCTCCTTACCCCTTAAAACCGTGTAGTATTACATTTCCTTGTAAAACTATGCACAACTTGCTCAAAGATAGGGTATCGGCTGCAACCATAAAACCATTTATAGCTGACAACAAGATTAATGACAAGTGCTACACTGATTTCCTCCTATTAGCTATCAGTGGATCTGTTCCATCTGTCATTTCAAAGCAGGAATGGCAAAAACCCTGTGCTGATTTAATTTCATACTGACTTCCAAACTGTCCTGGTCAAAGACATGATCACACATTTGGCAACAGGTTGTGGCCTACTTACATTTCGTAACCACCCCTTCCAAGTGGATGATGTTGGGGTGGTCAAATTGTCCCATGATACTGGCCTCACTCAAGAAGTCCCTTCTTTGTTTGTCTGTGTATCCAGCTTTCAGTGTCTTGATAGCAACACAGATCTCCCTCTTTCCCGGCACCTTCAAACGGCCACTGCAAACTTCACCAAATTCACCTGCAGAGAAGGGAGACCCAAAGGCCAACCATGAAGGACCTGATGGCAACTAAGTCACTGTGTGATTTTAACTCCATGATGTTTTAATTGATGCCATAGAGATTCTAGAAGATTCTGTGAATGTTTGCTAACCTTCAGTTTTGGTTATTCGTATGTGTAATACAGTTACTGATCTTCTTTGGGATTTTCTGTTTGCTTGTCTTACTTATTTTACTCTTTTTGTGAGGGGGAATATAATATGACTGAAGGACAACAGCAAAACAGTTGTTTTATTCAACTAAATTAATTCACTGAAGAATGGAAAACACTTGCTGAGAAGGTAAACAACTTTATTCAAATGTCTTTGTAAGCTATCATGAAGACTGAAAATGTAGAAAGGTGGGATAGAAAACTGCTAAATAAAGAATAAAATAAAATAATTTCCAGGAAATTAAAACCACAGTAAACCTTCCATCATTATGGATCTATTCGTGTCTAACATGGTCATGACTTGAGCTTACCAACACCAATGACTTTTTCAATCTTTATGCAGGAAGCATCAATTTCTTTGGCAAATTCTCGCACAGCTTGGTTGGGGTCCTCATATGTAAAGGGATCAACATACGTTCTAACACCTGTAACACAAAGATGCCTTGTCTACTTATGTAATCCATGTACGAATGAAGGATTATTAGTAGATATCCGCAGTAGACAGTCAAAAGGCTGGGTGATGAAAGAAATACACCCCCCCAAAAATTCAGTCATTTGCTTTAATATGCAGAGATGTGTCTTCTTTATACATTCAAATATATAATCAGGCTTTGCCCTGGGAATGAATTGATCTGGTACCTGAACTATATTAAAGGCCAGCCTATCACAAAAATAAATAAATTTAGGATAAAAGGGCAAAGTGCTGTTCATTTTGTACAATGGAGGAAGCTTTTACACATTAACAATGTACTCTTAGGTAAGTGGGTTTTGGATTGGATTGTAAGTTGTGTGAATAGCAACACAGCAATGGTAAAACAGCAAGCAACTGGGTTTTTGAGCGAGTATATTTTGAGCAACAACACAGCTTTTTGGTGACAGCATGAAAAACAAACGAACAGCATATTGGTAGAGATACATAGCTGTTCATGCCCCAGATGTATATGGGAACCAGAACTTTTCAATCTGTTTTAGTTCCCCACACTGAACCTCAAACTGTAACTTCAATTGACAGCACAATCCTAAACACATCTACTCAGGAATAAGCCCCATTGAGATCAAGCCCACTCCATATTATCCAGTCTCCAAATAAATCTTGCAACGCTATAAAAAAAGAAAGAAATGTGAAAGTATGACATCATGTCTCCCAACCCACTGAATATTCCCCAAGTAAAGAGGCTCTTTTCTGCTCGTTAGGTATATTTAGGCACTACGTTGATCACATACAATTAAGCGCTGCTTTTACAAGGGGCTGCTTGTGTGAGATGCGAGTCTACCCTTTGGAAAAGGCTACCAACTACGAAGCCACATAACCAATGCAGCTTGTGAACCGGGACACAAATTCTCAGCTTTGGAGAAAGCAAGCTGCAAAGTCACATCTAAGGAAATGTCATTTCTTATTTTCTAAGCTTCAGAACACACACAGGACATGCTTTCTGAACCAGATCGGAAAACCAAGCATCAATGTTTTTTACCTTGATTCAAATGTTTCTCCTCATCTGCTTCTTGCTTGGCCTTGCTATACTTGCTCCGTCTGTTGGAATGAAAAAAGAGCAAATCAAAATAAATATCTTACTTAGTGTTGAATTCAAGTGTCTTCTGGGCCTGCCAAGACCTGAATCACTGTGCCTGCCAAAACAAGTTCTCTGTGCTACCGTACTTGATGACTTAATGCAGCCCTACCTGCATTACAAGAGTTGTCAGATTGCTTATATTGCATTAATTGTTGCCATCAAAGAAAAGATCCTTGCATCTTAGGAAAAGGAGTTTTTGTATGTGCATCTTGCTTCAAAATGTGAATCTTCATCATCATAATCTGTGGCCAGTTTTGAAAAGGTTAAATAATTTCGATGTGAGCAAACAATTGAAAAGTGTGTGTTAATGACGAGATTTGTATGTAAAAATAGTAAGAAGTCTTCTGGCACCTTAAAGACTAAAACTATTTATTATGTCACAAGCTTTCATAGTCCATTCCAGAAGCATTATCCTGAGTTGCAGGTACATATACACACAGGTCACAAGGAAATGAAATATAGAAAAGTGCAGCATATTTGTAATCAAGTACATTCTCAAGTAGACTCTAGCTCATATTTCAATGTGAACAGCAACATATACCTGATAAAACTATTTTAATTCAACACATGTGAACATAACAACACATGAAAGGCTCATAATATTTGCAATCTTAGTTGCTGTGTTGTTGTTTTTTAAAGCCCTTTGATAAACAAAGATCTAAGGGAATCTAATAAAAGAAGGGCTTTGGTAAAGGAAAGGTTTTCACATGGTAAAGAATATTTACCAAGTTCAGCTGGTCCCTGCATCGTTCTAGGTTCTCAGGATCTCAGGGTCAGAACAGGAAAATTCCAAAAGCACAAGTACTATTTAGCAATTATAATTCAATGTTTCCCCCAAGTGACTCTACTGCTGCTTTTTTTGTTTTTCCTGTGGGAACCTACGGCTTTTCTTTAATATTGCTGACATTAGAACTTTCATGGGTGTCACAGGAAGCATTTTGGGCACTGTTGTGTATATTTGCCAACAAAAAAAGAAACAAGCCTGACCACATGTGATCACTACTCATCCTTCTGCTGAAGGCATTGAAGCCATTTTAATTGTGACATAATTGCTGTCTTTTCTAAGTATAAAAATTAGAGGACAGTATACTGGGCAGAGGATGCGGTAGAAATCAATACGCAATTTGATCCACTGCCTCTAAAAGAAAGAAGAATTTAACTCCTATCATTGCTTATTGGTTGTAAGAGCAGCCCCCAAAACCAAATCCCATTGAGCAGTCTACCCAAAACCAAATCCCATTGAGCTCAATGGGGCTTACTTTCAGGTAAGTGCCCGCAGGACTGCAACGTAATGCTCCTACAGGAGCAAACGAGTGCATATAAGCCCAACTGTTACACAAGCAATTCATGGTACACATTATACCAACAAAGACATCCCAGGACAAACACACTGGAAATGCATCCTGAAGGGCGATATGGACATTTCTGCAAGAAGCAAACGTGAAGAAGGCCACAAGCTGCTCACTCTAAAGTATCCCCATTGATTTTGTGTGCCAGTTGCAATATAATAATTATTATATTACAAATGGCACACAACACACTGAGTTTTAAACTGAACCACCAAGGAATAATTATGTTATGGATGGGGTGAGGAGGAAGCCCCCAGTAACTTTAAAAATCCTAGTTATCTTTCCTTGGTCTAAAAGAGCACCACTGTGGAAAAACTCCCCCCCCCCCCAAAGAGGGAAGCTAGAAGGAAGCGCAATGAATACTTTTCAGTCTTTAATTACAGCTTATTAGCTTCTAAATAAAGGCTTCCCAACCTCCTATTCACTTCAGCTCTACCTTTGTCACCTGTTGAGCTTTTGCTCAGGGCGGGAAACTGCTGGGGCCTTTTGTCTTGAAAAGATACTTCCCTCTTGCCCCCCACCCATCTGCTCATTACTGAGTCACTGGGAGGGCATGGGAAGTTCTCTGGAGGCCCTGAGGAATGCTGGACACAAACTGACATTCACAGACAGCTCACCTGAATGACAGAAAGAAACCTTTGTCGCAGAGCTCAGCCCCGTAATTACAGGGATTTGGGTGACAGTGATTAAATGGGAGGCGGGGATCAGGAAGGGAAAGCAGGCGCTGTGGAAAAACTGCAGGGGTCAGAGAGGCAGGCAAAGCCTACAGGTGGGACTTCCAGATAAAAAAGAGGCGGGTCCTCAGTCTGAGAGGCATGCACCGCAAATGACAAAGTGGGAGCCAAGGGGTATTAGCAGGTATTGTAGCAAAACAGCAGGAGCCCCGCATGCTTCCCTCTCAGTCAAGCCAAGGCACCAGAGTTGGCAACTCCAGCCTTTGACAGGCCAATGTGGAGAACACAAAGGCAGCTCAAAGATTCCTGAATAGTGTGTTCCCAAACAGAAGGATATGACAAGGTGGCATGCCAGGGGCATCATCACTACAGGGGCCTTGGTGGAGCTCCAGCTGTTTCATTTGAGATATCTGGATTTACCTAGCTTGTGATATAATAAAGAATTCTAAGATCCAAAATCTAACAAGACCCATTTTGCCTTCCAATTCTTCTTTTACAAAACACCCTGCAGCACTAATTTACAGGGCTCTCAATGTGTTGCTCTGGAATGCTTTCACTTTTATTTATTATTTACATAAAATGTTTCAATCCCGCCCTTCCGTTCTAAAATCAGCACTGAAGGAGAAGTGTACACCAGTTTTAAAAACCAATAAAAAGATACTTTAAAACACCGCAGCAGCATAATATATGCAAACAGTTTGCTCAGAGAATGAACCAGCATCGAGTTTTCTAGAGATAACTAGGTGACCTATCAGTAGGCGAGTATCAAGAGTTTGTTTCGAATATGACTCCTTGTGCAAGGCCAAATTCTACCATCTTTGCTTTTACACCTTGGGAGACAGTCTTTCAAGTCAATAGACACCAAGTTTTAAAACATATCAAAATCACAGCCATGGCAATTTAACCATTAACTTAAAAATATTCATTGGAAGCCAGAAGCAGTTTGGTCTGAGGGGGGAAATGTCAGGACATTTAGGATCACTTCTGGAGAAAGCCATTTGGGGAGAGTGGGAGAAATCATCCACAGCCACAAGACTGAGTAGGGGGTAGGAAGCTCAGACCCCATCAAACAACTGTATGAGTTAGCCAAAACCATGCTTTCCAACTCCTAACCTCTGAAAACGCACAAAATTGCTGTTTGAAATAGCTATGCTTGATGAAAGCTGCTGTGAAACATTTAAGCTGCTATCCATCCTTTGCTGATTTGAGCTAGCACTGAAGAGTATTACATTCATACTCTTTCTCAGTTCACATTTGCTTCATGCTAAAGGCATGGCGAGGCATTTGCCTGAACATATGAAACCGTGAACAGCAGTGCTCATGCAAGGCTTGCACCAACGTCCCCGGCTATGTAGGACCCATCTTCCAATCTTTGCGCAAAATGTCCAGGGGTACTGGGGACGGAGCTTGCATGCACACCACTCACAGTTCACCTGGACATACCCCATGTGGCAGTGCCTTATTTTCTTCCTAGGTCGTGGCAACACGTCTAGCTTAAAAACTGGGCTTTGAGTTTACAAACAAACCTAGTAAGTAAATTCTGGTATCCAGAAAAGAAACTTGGACGTCCCTCACAGAGAGAGACTTGCTTAGCTTGTATTACTTAATGATGCTGCTCAGAACAACTTTAAACAGACTGTGAAGCATGTAGAAATCACTGAGCATCCGGCAAGGGGAACTATGGGACTTTCTTTGAGCGTTTCATTTACTGCACAAGATCTGTACAGCCCTTGATGTTTTGCATGTCAGAGCTACATCCTTGAGCCCACTCCCCATTTGCTTCTGTTTATACTTCCCCCAGAAGGGGCTGGGCCAAGCTCCCATTCTTAATCGTATGAACACCTCTTTATTTGTTTCCATCCAATTGGAACCCTTCCAAGGCAGAGATAACTAGGGAGGCGGCTTGAGGGTGAAATAAGCGCTGGCGGCAAACACATCAGCTCCTCCAGCAAGTCTGTCAGCTACCTGGCTCCCAACAGCCTTTCCTTTGACAGCTTTATGGCCACTACTAAAGAGAATCAATAGGAGGGCAAGGGGTTGACGTTTCATTTTCTAAAAAGTGATCCATTGAGGACCAATCACCAGGCACTGTTTATCAGCCTTGGGAAGTGGCATTTTATAAAAAAATAAAAATGGGGAAGCTGGTAAAGGAATAATCTCAGCGAGACTCGGCAGGCAGAATTCTCCAAGGTGGCAACTCGTAATTAGAAATCCAATGCACCTCACTATCAATCCTGCCTTAAATAATAAAGTGATCAATAAAAGCAGAGGGGGTTTCAAGTCATCAGGCTCAGTGATGCTATTTTCTGTAGCAATGGCTTTTAATAAACCTATCTCTCTGCAATACATTTTCATATGTACTTTTCCTCCTGTCAGCGTGGAGGCTGGTGAACCAGGCGAACCACCCACTGAAATCCATTATGGCGAACGACTACTTATCAGATATTATAACCCCACGGATTTAACAGTGTGTGCCTTTTTAAAAAAAGAAAGAAAGAAAGGAGAAAACAATTTGCAGTAAGAAAGTGAATCATAAGAAACCTGATCTTATTTATAGAGTACAAGAACATAAAAACAGCCCTGCTGGATCAGACTAAATATTCATCTAGTAGTCCACTGTCGTATTTTCAGTAGTGGTCAGCCAGGTGCTTCTGGAAAGTCCAGAAAGAGGCCGCAAAGATGATACCCCTTTCCCATGGTTTCAGTCCAAGCAACTGATATTCAGAGGTACACTGATTCTGATTCTGAACCTGAACTCTGTTACTAACCTATCTTGCAGGGCATTTGTGAGGAGATCTTCTCCTATCCATTTTTGATGCTTTATTGATTGGCAAAAGAAAGAACTACCAGTACTTCCTCATCATCTTAATCACATTCTCCCCCCCCCAAAAAAAACACCCCGCCATGCTAATTGTAAGCATTTGGTGGTGGGAAAAGCAATATTCTCTTTATTTAACCTTTTATTCCAGGGACTATGTGGTCTTAATAACTTCCTTTTCTTTATTCTGCCTTCCTATCCCCACCTTAGGCTAGCCCAGAAAAAATACTACTGAGCAGACTGTTTTTTAAAAAAGCCAAACCCATGAATGTATTTACACTTCTAGAAGCTGAAATAATTGCTTTCCTGTCTTTGAGAGCCTGGTGATGGAAAAAAGTGTTGTCTAACCTGCCTGGCATACAAAACTGTGGAATTTAGTGTTTAAGTGCACCTTCCTTTTTGTTCCGCAGAGGCAACAACTACTGATGTGGCCAAATGCAGAAGCCATCAGAAAACCAAGGCGGCATCCTTTCTCTCTCTGTATAAGCTCAGATGCAGGGGGTTGTTCCGTTTCTCCACCCCCATCCCCATTGCCCTGGCACTTCTCCTATAAAATGCTGTCAGCCCAGAATGATGCATTCATTAAAACCCTACATCAAATTACAGTCTCTCTTTAGATCTCATGTTGTTGGCCTGCATCTTAAAACCTCCCACCACCACCACCCTATCCCTAGGATTGGTTTTGCATTTGAAGGGCAAATAACTCTAGAACTATTACCATTACACTGCATGGAGCTGTGGTAGCGATGTTGAGAAGATCAAAGCAACACAGGAGAGGGCTTGTGATGCAAATGCACTGTTTATGATGCTAATCAAAGAATTTAGCTTTGTTTGGGGGAGAGACAAAAAGCTGCCTCATGAAAGAGAAGGGGGGGGGAGAGAAGGGGAGCTTAAGTTCTTACCTCCTGCTGATGACAAAGGCAGCAATGAGAATGACCACAAGGACAACACTGCCAGCCACGGAGACCAGAAGGACTGTGGGGTTGGTACCTTCGCCAATGATGGGAGACGGGACTAGAAAGAGAAAAAGATATCTGTTAACATTCTGTAGTTATGTTACAGGCAGGAACAACACAGGGAAGAGTGCTTGGTTCTGCAGCTGATGGGCAGACAGACGCAGTTCAATACACCACTCAAAGCCACTCTTGGGCCTTTTCATTAGCTATTCATTTGCCATAATTTTCCAGGAGGGCCTTAATTAGCAAAAGGCATTATGCTCAATAATGGTTTTGGGGGGAAACTCATCGAGAATAAGGACTCCCCTCTTTCTCCCCTTCATGTCTACCCTGAGAGTATAATGGCTGATTTAGCGCCCACTGAGCTGCTTCCCATTTTATTTGATTTAAAATGGACCAGATGCTCATTCCTTGACTATGAGCAAGAGGCAGACTCAAACAGAACAAGATGTTTTCGACTGTCTTAAAGCGGGCTAGAGCACGGCCCGTTTTCATGTGCGCTGCCTGAGGGATGTTAACACCAATAGGCACAACCTGAACTGATTAACGTTTCTCTGCGCAATGGAAATTAAATATCCTTTGCCGCCTGTTATCTCAAGAAGCCATCATGCTTTTTACGTCTGTTGAATGCAGACAGAATGTACAAATAGCTGCACATTTTACTTCCAAAGTGGGGAGACCAAGGGACTGAAGAATGAGACCACCAGTTAGGTGTAGTGCAAGCCACAGTGTTATCAACTGAGAACTTTTGTATTTGATGGGAAAATATGTGATTGGCAGTTGTTATTGGCAGCCTGGTTGCCAAAGGGGGTCATCTAGAGCAGGAAATAAGTGAATGTACAAAGCCACCATATCAACTGAGGTTACTGGTCTATCCAGCACAATATTGCCTTCCCTGATAGCCAGTCTCAGGCTGAGCTCTTTCTCATCCCTGTTCACTGGGATCATTTTAAGTGGAGAGCTAGTAATCGAACCTGCAGACTTTTGGAAGGAGAACATGTGCTCTACCACTGAGCTATGCACTGATCAGCACAACTGCTGAATAGCTCAGGCAGAATGGAATGTCTTGTGGCTATGGACAACTTGTATTAATTCTGCAGAAAATAATCCTTGTAGAGCAGGGCGGCCCAACTTTTCATACCAAGTAGACTGCCAGAGTACTTCAACATGGAACCCACGGGCCACACACTGCCTTTGTGTGTGTGTGGGGGGGGCAAGAGCTAAGCCAAAATATGCTATCTTCCCAAAGCCAGAGAAGTGAGGCTCAGGTCTTTGGGAAGGGGGCCCGAGGCTCTGGCAGGATTCTAGAGCCCTCCCATATTCTTCCCCAAGTTGGGAAAGTGCTAACTAGGCTTTGGAAAGGAGCTGGGAGGACTCTAGGATCCTGTCAAGAGCCCTCATGCCTCCTTCACAAAGCCCAACACCTCACTTGCCTGACTTTGGGAAGGCAGCATGAGAGCTGGGATCATGGGTGTAGACAGGATTTTTGTTGTGGGGATGGGCCTTTTGTTGGGGGGCAGAACCTCAGTTATTTTTATTGATTTGGGAGGGCAGCTGCCCCTCCCTGCCTGCCATGGCTATGCCCATGGCTAGGGTGTGTGACAAAGTTTTGAGGGTCACAGAAAAAGGCCTTGAGGGCCACATACAATCTGCGGGCCAGCCACATATTGGACTGTCCTGTTGTAGAGATTGGCTGTACACAATATTGAATCACTTAAGCTCATAATGAAGAGGGTTTGTAGGAAATCACCCTACTTACTATGGTCCCTGACCAACACTATAGTTTTGTGGCTTCAACTGAAGAGCTAACCACTAGTTCTAAGCAGAAGCAAAACAGAGGCTTGCCATGACAAAGGCCCAAAATAATAGGGGAGTGAGATAAAATGGATTCCATCAGCAGACAGCCCAATCCCATAGCAAGGTCAAAATATAAGAATGACAAGAATTAAACGAGAATCGATGGAATCAAGCAGAGATAGGAAGGGTGGGTATGCAGGGAGGGGAAAGGAAAAGCCTCTTTTGGACTCTTCTGCTAGAGGAAGCCTGAGGAGAAAAGTTTCCACTGATGCCTGCCTCCAATATTTCCCGCCCCAAGTGAACTGGCATGAGGGTGATTGGAAAACAGGAAGGACTAGCTGAAGGGCAGCATGGTCAGTGCTTGCAGACAGTTAAGCCACCCTTTCTCTGCTGTGCCAGGCTCAAACTGAGGAGCCTAAAGGTAGGGTTGCCACTTGTGGTTGTTTGTAAAAGTATAAGGGGAGCACACAATGTTCCTCCCTAGCACGTATCCATGTATAACATGCTTATCTTGAGAGAACCAATAAGTATTATAAGGAATTTATTCTTTGCCACTTGAGATGTCCTAAAAATTTATGCATAGAACTCACGTTAGCATTAAAGGAAGCCAAGCCATTAAATCCCTCCCATGAATCAATGGGAGAATCTTGCTGCAGAGTAATACACAATGTATCGTTCTATCGTTCCTTATTAAGACTTCCTCATTAAAATGTTGAAAACAGCTTGCATCAAACACACAGGATGTGCAAATGCTAGCAAATACCATGTTTGCTGTGGGCGGATTTACGTAACTGCTTTATTTCATCCACAATGTGATTTTCTGCAATCACTCTCTGGATCCTATGAACATGCGTTTCAAAGTCCTGGTTCTTGAACACTTCCAAATATAGATGCATGAACACAATCCAAAGGAACACAACACTTCCAAATATAGATGAATGAACACTTGCTGTGCTGTTCACAAGTGCAGAATGAAAATGGATATGCTCTACAGCTAGAGGGAATGCATGATTGCCACAGAAAAGGTTTCTCCTGTGACCTTCTCTCCTGTTAACGTCTAGTGGCAAGATCTCACCACACTGTACATCCCTTGTCATGAGCCCTGTGGAGACTTTTTGGCAGGGCTGGTCAGAGAGGGACGTGGAATGAGAAGAGAGTGCAGGGGCAAGTTGTGCTCACGAGTGTGTTGATCTGGATGTGGTGGTGGAGGGTGAGTGGTTTGTTGGGAGAAAGCCCTGCCCCAGTGGCATCTAATGCCCCACCTGTTGAAGATGGGGAGCCATACAGTCCAGTCTCCACCCTGCTTTCAGGTAGCAAAGCACTTCCCATCCCAGGGAAGGCATATGAGCCTAGGTCGGAAAGTGAGCCACTTGCGCCAACCCTGACTCCATCTTCAAGGACGCACCATCAGCTACGCCGGTGCAAACAGACTCGGTCTACTTGCAGGAGTGCCCAGCTCTGTTCCTTGGCAAGACATCCACACGAGTGACTGTGCCTGCTCCACTCTTCAAAGGGAGAGTCAACGGTCGAGACACTGTATCTTACAGCACTGTTTTGAACGCCTGACCTGTGTACCTATAACCTAAGTTTTGGAATAAAGCCTTTGGTAATAATCGATCCTAGGGTCTGAGCGAGGCATCCATATTGGGGAGCTAGGACATCACTTGACTGGCAGCTGCTTGCAGAAGCGGGGAGACTTACAGAAGGGAGACAGGATGACCTGCATTTTCTAGGTATTGATGGAAGAGACTGGGAAAGGAAAACTTTGATCTATCAGAGTCTACGGATATTGTGAGGATTTTGCTACTTAGCAGGACCTGCTTGATCCCTGTCATAGTATTTGCATGATGAATGATGATTGTATTTAGTCCATACTTTCTATGAAAAAGTTACAAAATATATAAAATACCAAACACCTTGCTAATCATTTAAAACCAAACACAGAGAATAAATAACACATTTAAAATGTGTGCATCTAACAATAACTATAAAAAGGACAAATCCTACCCCACTCCTCTAACAGGCCGTAAATCATAACACAGTATGATCTAAGGGTGTGTGTGTGTTTTTAAGACTGGGTAGACAGGATTCTTTTGCATCTCTTTTGGGGGGCAATTTCCTCCATTTCCAATCTGAGAAGAAGCCATGGAAAGAAAAGTCTGTGATCTGGGACGTTTAGACGCCTGATCAAGGCCAAGCACTTCAAAGAGATTCTGAACCAACAAGAAACCCATTCATTTGTATTCAATTAAGTTAAATGCAGCGCTGTTTCAAAATGGTGACAGGAGGAGAAAGGATGCCCAGGATTATACCAGTGAGAGATGTGTTATTATTACCTACCAGTGTTGGTTGTGAACTCAAAGGGTCCACTGAAGTCTCCATAGCCAGCTGCTGTCCTTGCTCTCACATGGAAGACGTATGAAGTCAACGGATTCAGGCCCTTGATATCAGTGTTTCTGGCAGCCGTTTTCACAATGCGATAGCTGCGTTCATTTTGGTCCTAACAAGGGAAAAAGACAGAAAGAAGAGCAAATAAGCAGTGCTCTGTGAACTCTGGAACTTTACCAGTTGCCTAATCTGTGATAAGGATGTTACTAACAGGGACAGAATTTTCAAAGGAGTACTGGAAACTTTTTTTTGTTATCTTCAGTGATATGAGATATTGGCAGAATTGTACATTTTATCATTCTTCTTTGGCTAGGAAGTCAAAGGACCCGATCGAGGAGTGATTAACTGATACAAGTTAGTTAATCACTGGTTTGGTTTGGTTTTTTCTTTAAGGCAAGGGAATATGTTTTTGGAAAACATCCGAGATTGTAATCACAATCCTTCTGATGAACAAATAGAACTTTATTGTCCGTGCACAATTCTTTCTCTTCCACCCCTTCCAGTTTAGAACTGTGAGGAATGCCTGCCAAGCACTCTTCTCTCACCTTCCTCCTTTGCTCCCCCTCTCATTAAAAGTGGATTCTGTTTTTTTTCTGTTTGGAAAATGTGTCAGGAAAAAATGCTATAATCTTGTTCCAATAAAAATCTACAACTCATTTTGGGCATTATTAGAAAAGCAAATAAGGTGAAGGGGGCGGGGGAGAGGGGGAGAGAGAGAGAAAGTAATTGTTCATTTTGCAGAGAACCTTGAGAGGAAATAGCTCTTTCCACAGATCTGAACTGGGGGAGGAACAAATTATTTGTAGAAATGTCTCCATATAACTTGAAGGAGGTGAAGAAAGTAATTTCCTTTCCTTTATTTTCTATTAAAATCTATCAAACCGCCACCATCATTCTGGGCAAAAGCTATCAGCTCATACAGAGCTCATTATTATTACTGTGCTATATACTTCATTATTACACATCTGTCTCTGTTGTAAGGCTAATGTTGCACTACTTCTCTGCTCTATTGATTCTCATTATAAATAGCCCCACTGGAATCAGATAGTTCCTACGGTGAGAGAAAATACAAAATGACACTAGTACTGCAGAGCAAAGGGGGGAGGGAGTGCAATATGTTATTCAGTACAACTGCTAAAATGTATGAAATGTCAAACTGGATATGATTTTATAGGCAAACAAACTTGTTGCTGATAATGACCATTTACACAATGACAAAGGTAAACCTATTTGGCCCTGGCATCTAACATAATGGAAGAAAAAGTCATCTCTCCAGGATGAATTAATACCTTTTCATAATATTTGACTTCATATTCCAAGATGACTCCATTCGGCCTGTCAGGTTCCAGCCAAGCCAGTGCCACACTGTGCCTCGTTATTTCTTTAGCTTGGATCAAAGCAATTTGAGATGGAGCTGCCAAGAGAGAAAGGAGGGAAATGTTATACAATGGCTCCCAGAAGAGCCCTAAGTATTGGAGGATGCTGGCTGTTTTGTCTTTTGCACAAATGCAATATAAGATCCCTTGGACACACTCGCCAAAGCAACTCAACACAGGACTAGCCTTAGGCATGTTGGCTCCACAGGAAGACTATTAAAACACTGTCCATGCAGTAAATTGTACTTTATAGCCTGTGGGCCTGTGAGGAGCCTCCTCCTTTCCCATCACATTGGTCTGATGGCTCTGTGCCCACCTTTCATTCTTTTAGGACTCAGACCCCTGATGAGGTCTTTCAAGCTACCCTGGCAAGGCACAGTAATGAAATGTTCTTTGATGACATCAGTAGCATGCATTCATTCATTCATCCATCCATCAGGTCTGTTGGTACATTTGTACCACACTGAAACCAGCAAAAAGCATCTCTGGCTACATACAATAAAGTTTAAGCTACCATGCTACATAAAAATTAAGCAACAATCATTAGAGTCTAAGGAAGAAGGATTGGTCACCTAATTTATTGGATTAGTTCTCCCAGATTAATTTAGGATTGGACTCAGTCCCCATCCAGAACCTGGGCCAATCCTAAATTGATCAATTTAATCGCTCGCAAACACACACACAATGCAAGCCCTCCTATTCCCCTCCATGAACCTTCCTGGTACTTTCAGGCAATTTGAAAAAGTGGCAAGAAGCAAGCAGGATTTGCGACTGAGGAAACTCTTGGATAGTGGGACCTGAAAAGGACCTCAATGGGAACCTTTAACACCTGGAAAGGTATGGGAGAAAGTTATCCTCTGGGCCCTGCAAAACTTTACATGATGTTGGGAGTAGGACAGGCCCCAGAGGACTTTGTCCTCCCATTTTAACCTTCCTGTGTGTTACAGTCTTCCAATGAGGTCGTTCTCAGGTAGCCGCCATTAACTGAGATCAGATGGTTGGCGAGAGGGCATTTTCATAATATAGAATTGTAGAGTTGGAAGGGACCCTGAGGATCATCTAGTCCAAGCTTCTGCAATGTAGGAATATGCAGCTGTCCTGGATGGAGATTAAACTTGTACCTTGGCATTATCAGCACCATTCTCTAACCAACTGAGCTAGAGCCTATATAGTACTACCAGATTCCTGGAGGTTAAAGAGCAAGCTCTATGGCCTAACACGGGACTTTTCTTTGAACATCTAAAGCTGCTTTATACAAAGTCAAGCCATGGGACCATCTAGCCAAGTACTGTCTACTCTGACAGCTCAAAATCACAGATACCCCCTCCCCATTGGGAATTTCATTCCGGGCGGCGCTGTGTTGGGGGAGAGGCGTCGGCCTTGGCGTTTCTCAACACCCCCAGCCTTAATTGGAACTACAGAGATTGAAAGCAGATATCTGACTAACAAACTATACCCCTCTTGCTTTACTAGGACACATGAAAACTTTCAAAGAAGACTCACAATGTAGAATTGTGAATCTGAATGCAAATGATCGCAGAATAGGCTAGAAACTCTAGCAGATTTTACCCATTCTTGCTTTTAGGATTAGACTGTGTGACCTTCTGGTCTCCCATGAATGTTCTCTCATTTTTATTGTTTTCACACTTGACCCTTTGCTAGTCTTACTGATGAACATACAACTTTGGGTTGATGCCAATGCTAACCCTACTCAGCGCAGACTCACTGAAGGTAAAGAGCATGACTAACTTAGATTCATTAATTTAAATGGGTCTACGCTGAGTAGAACTTAGTTGGATACAACCTTTTGCTTTTATTTGTTATTAGCTAAGTAAACAAATAGTTTTTCCTAGTCCACAAGATCAGATAGGTATCAAACTTAGTTGTGCAATAAGCTGCTAGCAATCTAAACAAAGGGAATTGTCCACACAAGCATGCATCCGTCATTGCCAGCTACATAAGGACGTGCAAGTGAGAATGAGGGGAAGGAAGCTCCATGGGCACTGGGCACTCTGCAACATAGCCAATAACTAGAGATAACTTGATTTGAGTAAAGTATGATTTCACTGGGGAGCAAAAAATAAAAAAAAAGGCCAACAGGCTTTTTTGACAATCCAACTAGTATTATAAAATGGATAAAAGTCCACGCTTCTTTAGAATTACATTTTTGAACGCAATACGGAGAGCTAAGATAAAACAAACAATGGGATAAATGAGAAACATCTCAATAGATGTTCCTGGTTGTTTACCGTACGGCATCATTGGTGCCCGGACATGAGATGTTTAACAGGCCAGGGGACAATGCCTTTCCCCTTTGACAATGACAGTAACAGATTCGTAGTTCTGTTGGAGGAATGGACTTCCTGAAGATTTACGATCCAGGCTGCCCACTCTTTGCTGTTCTGTTACTGTGTGGTCACATCTCTAGCCAGCTGTTATCAAATCCTGCCACAACTGACAAGCACTGGTACAAATGATGGGGGTCTCTGGGGAAGAAAAGGGGGCATTCAGGGAATTTTTTCAAAAAAATCTTATCTGCAAAAAGCTGTTCTGTAGAGACAGAGATTAGGCAGCTTCCAAAACTGAATATATTCCCTCCTTTGTCCCTAAAACCCTAGAAATATGCAGGTGTTTCAAAACAACAGGAACCAACAACAACTGCAGGATGAAGATCTACGGAGACCTTTCAGAGTGAAATCATAATTCCACCCCATACAGAAAAAAACCCCAAAGATATAGCCACATATTATGGGGGGAAATATAGCTATCATTGAACATTTTAATATTTTTAAAAGGACCTCCTTGAGAATCATTTAAAATAACTAAATAAATAAATGTCACATGAAACAGCAACAGCAAAAAGAAAACCGGACACGAAAGCTTCAAAACTACTTGACCATATCAGACAGGTCTGATGGGAGGAAAACGAAGCAGCAGGCACCACACATATAGTCACAAAGGAACTCTCTGGGCTGAATTGCGTCTGTCAGGAAGACTGTTTCTTGATCTACTGCTTGACAGTTTGGCATCTCTGTTAGAAATTACTCTGGAGCTCTGCTCCTGCCTCCCTCAACACGTCTACCCATCTGTCTGTTTGTTCCTCACCCAGAGTCTCATGTGCATTAAGATATACTGAATAACAGAAACAGGGAGGTTTCGTTCAAAGGGGTGCTATCAAGTTATTTATAGAAGGTACCCAATACAGTCAGAAGCAACTGTCCTGGCTTGATATCCATGTAAAACCTTTAAGTCAAAGGAGACTTTTTTCAAGGATAAGTTCTTCTTTCCTTTCCTCACCCCCCCCCCCTACAGTGGCATCAAAAGTCAAGGAAGGAAATCAGGATAAATCACCACCACCGTCTACAGTAAAAGCAGATTAGTGACAGTCCAACCAGAAAGCCGAATGCCTTAGTTAATGAGTGAGTCTTCAAGAGCAGCTGAATCATTCTTTCATAAATAATTTTTCAACAGCTCTGATTCCATCTATCTTTAAGAGGATGCTCTTTCTTGAAGTGGGGAGGGAGGTGTCTTCCTTTCATTTTTTCCAGTCACACATATTTGGAAACAGAAAGTATCACTGTTCAACAGACGCTGAAGTGATCTGGTGAAATCTATGACCCAAAGTTTCATACCTGTGTTAAAAATACTGATAGAAAAGGGTGGAGGAGTGACAGCTAGGGCACCACTCTTCTACGCATCCTTCTCAACAGAAGCAGAACTTGCCGTTTTGGGTCAGGACCTAAAGCTCAACAAAATAGGTGCTAAGAGTCCTCTAATTGTTGCACCAATATAAAGCAGCTATTGTGTACAGAATCAGTGTAGGATAGTTGTTAGAGTGTTTAGACAAATGTTTAAATCTCCATGCATGAATGAAGCTCATTAGATGACCTGGGTTCAGTCACTGTGTCTCAACTTATCTACCTCATAGGGTTGTTGTACAATCCTTGGCGATCTTGGATTAAAGGCAAGTGAAAACTATATTCCCTTCCATGCTTTTTATGCTATAACCCAAGAATCCAGAGACGTGCCCCTCACTTTTTTTCTGAAGTGTGCACTCAAGAAAGCTAGTTGTCAACCAGGGATATGCATCTTATATGCTTATTTATTGGGGATATGCAGCTTATATGTTTATTCTATAGATGGTATGTTATCCATTGTATGTTCATTCATGCAGATAACAGGCTTCTTGGTGAATTCGGTATGCTCTGGGAGTGGAATGAAGAGGAAAATGTCCCTGAGTAAATGGCTGTGTAACGTTCAGCAGGCCCAAGCTCAGTAGTTCACTATCCTGCCCCTCCTCACTCAAAAATACTTGCTCCCTACTGTTGTGAATGGAGCAATTTTCTTTTATCTACTTCCTCAGTACCCTACCATTAAACACCTACCAGTAGTTTTATTACTGCTGTTCCGTGCTTGTGGCCTACAAACAAAGATTAGGACAGCAGACTTGGAACAAAACTTT
This sequence comes from Darevskia mixta, assembly GCA_034641385.1. Lineage (NCBI taxonomy): Eukaryota > Metazoa > Chordata > Lepidosauria > Squamata > Lacertidae > Darevskia > Darevskia mixta. The sequence continues at coordinate 12,454,588 of JAWWNH010000030.1, forward strand.
GCCCAAACAGCATAATAAAGCAATTTCCTTAGGCTAGCAAACACTGAGTTATTGCAGCAGGCCTTTGGCAATTACTAAATATGGTAAGAGTTCAGGTGACACTATTTCATGACTGATTCAGATTAGAAGAAAGTAACAAGAAGAAATCAACTAAGTGAAAAGTCTTTGGTCTGCAGGAAGCCAATGAAAATGAGAATCCTGAAGATCTGGATAGCACTACACAGTAATCTTTGTGCACAACTAAAAGTGGATCACTGCAGATATATAAATATTTCACATCAAATTAATTCAGTTTCTTCAAATATTCTTTCATCCTTAAGGGGAACATAACCATGCTTGATGGCTTCAACATGTTGTCAAGGATCAAAATTAAATGCTTGAAAGCAGTAATGATACTACTGTGATTAAGAGTTTTACCTTGTTTGAGGGATGCTAAAAGCCTGCTTCATTATTAATTACTTTAAAGAAAGCTGATACACTAAACTAGGATAAATACTCCTTTCTCAGTTGAGAAAAGAACTATTTAAAAATAATATTTGCAAGTCAGCTTGGCACTCAAGCTTTTGCATTCAGCAAAACTCGTTTGACTTCCAGGTATATTGAGGGTATGTTCTTCATTTTCAGGAATGGACAAAGTCACACAGCAAACTGGGTGTGCACTGGCCATGTGAAAAGACAGTATGGCCAATCGCAGAGCTACAGTGAAACACAAGAACATAGGAAGCTGTCATATACTGAGTCAGACCTTTAGTCCACCTAGCACTGGTCTTCAACTGGTTGGTCAAGAACCACAGCCAGCTCATGGCTTAACATAAGGTGGACCACAACAGCAGCATAACCACCACACAAATACATGGCAAAATATTAAGATATGGGTCTCCAACTGCACATATGGGATAAAAAGGGACCTTGATTTTAAAAGATTTAAAAGTACTGGTCTACACTGAATGGCAGTAGCTCTCCGGGGTTTCAGACATGGTTTTTCTCAGTCCTACCTGGAGACGCTAGGGAGTAAATATGGATCCTACCACTGAGCTATGGCCCTCCCCCCTGAAAGTGTCAATAGTGAGTAGACCTGGAGTAGAAAAACCCAGATTCAAAATTTCTTTCTTTCTTTCAGAATTTTTAGATCGTTTTTCGGCAGAAAAATCTCCCAGAGCAACATATATACGGTAGTATCAGTAACATAATGTCTAAAAGATGTGCCACAAACAGGAAATAGCTTATTTGAAGGACAGGTGGGATACCTGCAATGAAGAAACCCATATCCCATCCCTGACTATTGCCAATTGTCCACCATTACATTCAGTATGCATTGATAAGTGCAAATTTTCAGGTGCTTGTCAATACATGTAGAAAGCCAAATTCTGGTATGTGGGTAATGTATGAAATAAAGACAGAGACACTCAGGCTGCAATCCTCATGCAGTGCATACTTACCTCTGTTTAAACATATGGTACATAAAATTACTACTAAAGCAGGAAAATGGAAATACGGAAAATAATTAGATATCCCATCCCCCAGTGCTGCTGCTCTGTACAGACCTTTCTTATAACTGAGTTTAAAATGCAAGCTACAGTTGGGGACTATAGTGGTTTTAAAGTTTAAACACTACCTTACTCTGTAAAAGTATAATGACGGAATCTTTATCATTCTGCTCCTCTGCCTCCAAAATCATTTCTTGAAAGACAAAATTCAGATCATCATGCCAACATGAAGCAACTTCACAATCTGGAACTCTGACAGCTGCAATATCCAGCCAAAGGTTTATTCCCTTGATCTCGGTGAAAGAGTAGGACACATGTGTGAGAACACATGTGTCAATTTCTTTTACGGAAATCAATGAGACGTGCATCCCAGTTCAAGGCATACTTATTCAAAAGTTAAGCTGCACTGCATCCAACGGAACTTTTTCCATGTTAAGTGTGCATAGTCTAAGGGCTTTAACTATGACTGGATCATGCCCAGAGATTTTATTTGACCACTACAAAGTTATGAAGCAGAGATTGGCAAATCCTCCTTGTTTTGTTTAGGAAGGAAGCTCTTGATGAGGCGGGGGGTCTGCAGTACCACTCAAGCGAGGCATCTGTTTAGTCTGAGGACTACTTGTTTTATTTCTGCTTGCTTGCTAAGAAAGCCTGTTGGCACGTCCTGACAAAGATAACTTAATACTTGCCAACAGAAACATGGCAGGAAGCAATGTGTATGTTTCCTGTATGTATGAATGCCAGTTTTAAACAAACAGGAAAACAAGTCTTTCAGTAAGAAGGTAATTTATAAAAATCTGTCTGAATGTTTCAGCCACTTACAAAAAAAAAAGAAGCAGCAAAAGAAAAGAAACATTCCCAAACGCTTGAATGACAGTGATTAACATAACACGGGTGGTTGGAGTTAGCACTGCAAAACATTTGAAGAAATGCTATAAGCAATTTGTTCAATTTGGAATTAGCCAGTGGCTCTCTAACCTGGGAAGCTGGGAGACTGCTGGGCCCCATGCAGTTGTAACAAAGAGCAGAACTTGATCCGCCATAAATAGAACGCCAGCTTTGATAAATTGTGCAGCCTATACTAATTTGAAAGGCATGGGATAATAAATAACCTTAGGATAAGGAGAAAGAACTTCAGAAACGGGAATGGGAAGCAGCCATGGACATCTGAGCTTCTTAAGAGGCAAAAGTGCAGTAGAAGAATCCCAGCACAGGTTGCGTCAATGCTTTGCTGAGAACTACATAAATTGCAGTCTGCCCATGTTCTAAGGTGCATCATGCATCTCATATCAAAGCCACAAGTGTTGCATATTGATGAAGAAGGCATTAGCCACCCTACTTCATTTAGACATACTTTCTGTAGTGGTTTGCTAAGCTGCCAAACACAGGGTGCATTCAGAAACGGGGAATATTGCGGTAGTTTACCTGACTGTAATGCTAGTGCTTCTGTTCCATTTTCTCATGTTTTTTCACACTGCTGGACATGCTATATAGTGGCATGTTGAGTTGAATTCAATTCACACTAGTAGGTGTGGCGCAACACAAGAATGAATGTCATTGGACAACTTTGCTACTCCCGTACCCTTTCTGTGCATAGGTGCTTCTGAAAATGGCAAGAAAAGCCTGTGTTGACCCTAAATTTATCCATTTTACTCCTGTGGTTTTCCAGATTAAAGGGGCTGCAAATGGATTTTTTCTGGACTAAAAAAGCACAGAAATAAATGCTAAGCATGTGCCATATTTCATTAGTGGCTTTTACGTCACATGAAAGCTCAAATATAATGCAGAAATCAGCAGTTAAGGAAACATCAAGGAAATGGAATAAACTGCCATGTGAATGTAAACCATAGTGTTGAAAACACACTACACAATGTTGTAATTGGATAAGAGTGTGGGCCGTTCCCTTTTAAGGAAAGACTAGGACTGCTAAATTTCAGATTTGGATGTAAGGTAGTATAGTGATCCTACATGTGTAACAAACTAATATGATTAGCGGTAGGTCTAGCACATCAACAGCAACCCAAATACTATTTTAAAAACTTACTGGTACCTCTTTGCCGTATGGGCAAACATCAGAAGCTGCTATTTGTCTAACCATGCACACTACAGCTTTTGCTTTAACGCCAGCATCGCTTTCAAGCCATCCAGATTTGCCAGCAGTATTTTATTCTACCTCCATTAAACACAGAAGATAACTGTAGCAGATCCACGCCTCCAATTTACAGTTAAAGAGAATGATTGCTGGATTTTAAATTTTATTAGCTCTGCAGACCATTAAACTGCATCTCTCGCAGCTGGAGCGACTGCCAATCCATTGTACAGAAAGATGAGACATTCTCTTGGACCAAAATATAAGGCTTTGAGTGGGCAGTGGGTGGGATTGAATCATCCCCTAGTTCTTTCACTGTTCTAGGTGGTTTAATTCTGAATTACATAAGTCTCCTGGACAGTTCTCTCAAAACTCTTCACTCCTTTCTGATGCACTCTCATTAAATCGTAACTGTGGAAGAGCATGGTAGAAAACCCAAAGAAAAGAGTGAGAAGTCCTTGCTTTTCCACAGCCATTACATTGGCAGGTTAAGAAATGACAGAAGGAAGCAATGTTGATAGGAATAGCTAGCATTTATATGGCATACATAATGGTCCTTAAGGTGAATCCAACAGTGGTAAAGAAATAAATGTAGAGGAGAAAGAAAGACATGAATGGATGACCCCATTCAAGAGAATGCATTTTATTTGCTGGTTGCCTATGTCAAGAGGGAAATGTTGCAAGAACAAATTCAGATGAATTAAAGCCATGCAGTGAACTCTTAGAAGGTTACTGTTTGGTACTTCAACAGTGGGACTAGGAAACGTGCTTCATCCTGATGCCCACATTGTCTTCTGGGCAACCGTCCAGCGGTGGAGGCAAGGGAAAAGAAGGAGGAGCAATATATATGAATTTTATCTTTGTACAGCAAACTAGTTTCTACACACACCCCTCTCTACGCCCAATGCAGGCAAGCAAAAGGCTTTATGCAAGGCCACACTGCAGGCACTGCAAAGCAGGGCTGACAAGGAATATGGTTTAAGAGGATGTGTGGCTTGGAGAGAGTCCTGAGGGCCAGAGAGAGTGTGTGGATGGGCTGCATTTGGGCCACTGAGCCTGAGGTTCCCCCATCCCTGCTCTACATTATGTGGACAATGGGTAAAAGCTGAGGTTAGACACACTCAGAACAGACCCACTGAAATAAAAGACCTGGTCCATGTATTTTAGTGAGTGTACTCTTATGACTAATGTTGGGTATCACACCATGAAAATTCCCCCACATTACCACCCCTTTATTCTTACGAGTGCTTTCAGTAGTGAGGAGGTAAGCTATTTACATAGCTAGCACACGGTCCCCATTCATCTGCTGCCATTTCTAAATCATAACTAATGATAATTCCCTAGAAATAAGTAAAATGAATTATAGGGAGTCATTGAAGTCCACCTCTAAGCTTGGATAAACGAAATTGACATTGGAATAAACGCCACAAAAATACAAGGTGTGAAAAGAAAGCTGGTGTGTGTATGGCTGGTAATTTGATTAAATATAAATTTCAGCAATGTGGTTCCTAGAATGCATAAAGTTAGCCTTTTCTGTTGTTCCATGTAATGTTTTGATGGTGTTAATTTGAGTGCTCTTTGTTACGACCGAAAGCTATGGATACTTTTGTTCGCCCTGAAAACTCTGATACAAGAGGTGGGGGCTGCGAACGAATCTATGCCATTCTGGCTGGCTAATGAACTGCAAACCTGTTCTTCACTTGAGGGACTGCCATAAAGAGCGAAAGGTCGGAAGGGGAGTGGGAGGCAATGTTGCTCAAGCCTCTTTCAGTTTACCACCCACAACTTTTTACCTGTAAATGGCTCTGTAATTGGATAGAGTCCATTCTCCTTCATCTGAAACCTGTACTTTCTGTGGCAGCAAATTATAAACCATGTGAAGCACAGATGAGGGAGAGAACTTCATTCTGTGCACTGCCTGGTTGTAAAAATAAAAGGAGGTCAGTTGAAAGCAGAGTCAGAAACTGGAGAAGGGTCTTTGAGCCTTGAAATGTGCAAGCACAAAATTAAAGTCCTACTTTAGGGTGTCAGCAGCAGCTTAAATTACAAGTTCCACATTTATTTCGGTTCACCCAGCATTTACTCACCTTTTGATTCCAACTCTGTGTTTTGAATGGGGGGAAAAAAGTTGCATTGTTTGATATTCTAAATGGCAATACATGAGAAGAGAAAGCTGCCAGCAAGATCTGGGATTCCTGTTGTGGGGTAAGGGTCAATGTTATTGTAAAATAATTTCCACCATGATTTTAAGAGCTCTTTTGATTTACATTTTCTCAGGGCTGATTATAATGAGGATCAGAAAAGGGTTCTGGTTTGATTGTCAATTCAACACAGCGATCAGAGTGCTCCAGGCTGATTTTCAGCACGTGATGCAGAATGGTTTCTGGAAAGCAACTGCCCATCAGTGTAGACCAGGGTTTCCCAAATTTGTGTCTCCAGCTGTTGTCGGACTACAACTCCCATCATCCTTAGCTAGCAGGACTAGTGGTCAGGGATGATGGGAATTGTGGTCCAAAACCAGTTGGAGACTCAAGTTTGGGAAACCCTGGCATAGACAGTACTGAACTAGATGGAACCAATGTCTTGGGGCTGACGGGAATTGTAGTCCAAAATATATGGAAGGCACCAGGTTCACAAAGACTGGTCTTAATAATATGTTATTGTTCTAATAAAGGAAGCCACTTTGGGAGCCTTGTTGGCTGAGGTACAAGGTAAAAGATGTGTTTAATAAATTGAATAAATAAACAAACCACAGGCTTTGTGTTTTCTGTCTTATAAGAGAACAGTATGTTTATCTATTATGATACTTTGGAGAGCCAATTTCTGAGTGTTTTATTTTAGTCTAATTTTCTCTGTCTCTCTTTTAACAATAACAAGACTGATATATTCTAAATTAGTTCTGGGTAAGGGCAAAGCAGCCATTACGTACAATTAAAGTGACACACCTCTGCTAAAAGAATTGAAGGCAGCTTCCTCCAGAGCAAATGGTCAGTAGATATATAATCAGGAAAAAAATTGTTCAGATGTATTATTGAGAAAATCTTCCTCTTTCTCTGAGTTCCCTCAGAAAAACAATCAAGCTCTGGCATCTCTCACTGTATAGTTTTTGTTTCATGCTTTATGCTTTTTCGCAGCTGTCCCTGTAGACTTCCCTTGTCACAACTCAATCATTTTGCCTTTGTTCAAAAAACCCTCTATCAAAATGTTCTTGCTTTGATCAAGGAGGAGAAAGCTATTCTTACTACTGTCCCATCAGTCCCAGCCAGCAAGGTCAATGGTTAGGGGTGAGTTGTATGCCAACAATATCTAGAGGGCTACAGATGGTCTAAGCTCCTACACTGTCTTCCATCCAGTCCCACCTCCAGCTGAAACTTCTTCCCTTCTTTATCCGATCTATCTTTATGCCATCACAGCTGAATCCTGTATATGTGTCCACTTCATTCCAAAGTGGGCACACTGTGTTCCATGACACCACCAAAAGCCTTGTGCTTTCTTGAACACCCTCTCGTCCCTAACTGCCCATAGACCTGTAATAGGACCCAGTATCAGAATGTGGACTGGGGCAGGGAGATGTTCACCATAAACCACAATGGTATGTTGATGATGCTATATAAAATTATAAATAAGGATAGTAATATTCAAGTGGAGATAAATCTCCAAAACATCATAAGAACTGCTTTTATTTCTACAGCATCCATTTCACAGCCCAAATTCAGTTCCAGAGACACTGTGATCGCTTTAAAAGTTACTGGCAGATTCAACTGCAAATGAGTGCAAAACCAAATGTAAATTAAAACAAAGCAGAAGAGGAGGATCCTGCATCCCCACTATGCACAAGCCTCCCAAGGGGCTCCTGCTGCACAATTTCAGCATCTTGGTATTCACGGCCAGCTGCAGATTTGAGCCCCTGTCCAAGAAAGTGCTCTGCAGTGGACCCCTTCCTATACCCTTGAGCTTACCTGATGGCAGTAGAGGCTTGCAAGCCTTCGTTTTAATTCCCCACAATGCCTCAAAGAAAGGCTATGTCAGTGCTTTGTGGGGCATTAAAATGGCAGCTCTGCAGAACTAATCATCTAAGGCAGCACAGCTGTCCAAGAGTGCCATGTGTCGACACCAGCTCTGATGGTGTAAGAGAGATTATGTGGATTAACTACTGGCTTTTGGGGCTTGTTGGCCAGATTCTGCAATGGCTCTCAGAGAGAAAGAAGTATCTTCAGGTTCTAGAAACTAAGGAGATGCTCAGAAAGAATGTCCCTATGATTCAAGGGATTGAAGGACGAAATAGAATAGAGGGGAAAGGAAGGCTTGATTTTTATTTTTATTTTTAAAAAGCTCATCTCAGTCAATAAAACGCTTTCCAAGTGCTGAAGCCTTTAAAAGAGCTTTCTCTCCCCTTCCAATAAAATGCACCAACTAGATGTTTATGCCCCTCTTACAGCTCTCTTGATTTACAAGGGCTGTATCATTCCGTATTGAAACAGACACGTCCGCAAATTTTATCCTCTTAATGCCTAAAGGAAGCTGGTGACATGTGAAAGCAAGTAGACTAAGTGAGCAATTTACAGCAGTGGGTAAAGATCAGACTGTATTTGACTCAAAACATGCCAGACAATGCCTACCCTGCGGAGTCTCGCAGTTTACGGCGTTTGCTACTCATCACTCTTAACAAACACTTTCTTTTTGAAGAGAAAATCACATGTCTTCCATTTGCCATTGAAGCCATATCTCTTTGTGCCCATTCCAACCTTCAGAGGACTTCTTTTGGTCCTTCCTTCCTCACTGTTTGCATAATTGCAGCCTTTCAAACTTTCAACATAGCAGTGGCAGCACAAGGAGAGAGAAGGATGGCGGTGTGCTGCTGAAGCTATGCCCTGCAGAGCAACTATGAAATTCTAAAGGTAATTTGTCAGCCCTGCTGTCCCACAAAGGTTTCCCCCAACTCCCTTACCCCTGATTCCTTGAGAGATTAGAGGAGAGGCAATTCAGAACACAAAAACTGATTCAGGTTTGCACACAGCATCTTGACGCACAAGAAAATTGAGATGTAGCTATCCGTTTTCAGCGCTGAGCTACGGATGGGAAACTCATTTAGGCCAGAGGACCATAGAGGATAAATGCAAGGGACTGTGGACAATTGCAAAGAGGCAATTATCGTTCGCAGTGGAACAGCATTAATCCACACAATGGGTGTAACCCAGAGAAAATTAGTTACACCCAAGCCCCATTGAAATGAATGGAAAAGCACACTTAAGTTCCATTGTTTTCAACAGAAATCAGCTTTCTCCAGATTTCGAACCAATCTAGGGCATGACATACTTTTCTCACTGGGACTGTCACTTTAGAATTGTTGTTTTTTAAAAAGTAAATAATCTGTTAATTGAGGTAAGTCCACACTTATTAAGGCTCAGCAAAGAAAGATTTCCATATAGCAGCCGATGTTCAATAGTTGCTGCCACCATTCAAGCTTCATCAAGTTAGATGCTGGTAGCCCAAATTATATCAGCAGGAGGGCCATCTCAAGTTCAACTAATGCAGTCTATCAGGTTCTAACTGATTTCTGCATCTGTGTGACTAAAAAGGTATTGTGTTTAGGAAGAAAAATGTCTATCAATCAATAAAAGATTTAAAGGGAGAATTGTTTTTCATACTCTGGAAGCAATTCAGTATCTCAGTAACAATGAGGACCAGAAACTTGCATTTCTTTTCATCAAAGTTGACCAATAAAAATCTAAAATGCATCCACAGACATTATGTTTATGTCTTTTGTTGACTGATTTTCATTGCCATGTTAAGCAAATGTCTTATGTATATAAGTTGATAAACTGAATACCGGTATATATATAATACAAAAAGCATGCTTTGTTAACTAAGGGATCATTTATTTATAACTTATGGACTTCATGATTTGCTCTTAGTGTGACTAACATTGGATGCAACCTACACTGTCTCTGAAAACATTCCACATTGCGTAGTAATTTTTCACAAAGACTGAAATGCATTTGTGTCCTTGCCTTCTCTTCTCATAGAGGTATGTCAGGGATGTAACCAACAGGATGCTGTGAAAACAAATGATTTCCCCCTCTATAAAGAATAAAACCAATATAATTTAATATAAAATAGTCAAGTGTATTTAATTCTGCTTTGTCCATTCCTCTCCCCTCTGAAATCATTCTTATAACAATATCCAATGATGGAACATAATTACATCCAAGTGAAAGGCTTTAAGGACAAAAAACAAAGCAGTGTGTGTTTTGCACAGGACCTTTTCCCATATGGAGTGTTCTGAACTAATAATGGCCAAAAGGCATAAACTATGTACATATGGCCTGGTTTGCTATTTTCCCTCTTTGGAATGTATTCAAGAGAGAGGCATAAAAACACTATAAATGTCTGATAGTGATTAAGATTTTTTCCCCCTCTCCCCTTTACAAGAGCTCGGCAACCAAGTGCTCCAATGACCAAGAAGGCTACTAAATCAAAGGCTGAGAATGCCAGTGCCTGAATTTAGTAATGAAGGAAGATTACATTAATCTAAACAGACTGCATGAAATCTTCCGAGTGCACGCAGATAGCAACCATACATTTACATGATTTGTTTGGGCAGGGGGAACCCCACCAGAGCTTTCTCGTACTGAAAAAACAAACAAAGGGGGAGGGGTGGACACACACACACACACACACACACACACACACAAACAAAACAAAAATAAAACACCCCAGCCAAACTCTCTACACACCAGTTCACACAGATCTAAATCTCCTGTGACATATCTCGGTGAAAAGAGTCACGTCTGCTAGAAAGCTCAGCATTGCGACATCCCTCAAAACGTTGCCACTTTGATTGTAGACTGCGGTAGGCGCGCGCTACAGCTCTCCGTGAGCCAGTGCAAACCTGTGCAAACAGACAACGCTCCCGATTCTCCAGATACTCGGCCAGCGACAACTGTGTTCGGTTCAATAAGGCTTCTACCAGAAGGGCACTGCAAGGACCGGCCTCCCCATGAGGGACAGTTTCTAAACAAAGAGCTCGTTGGTCCCCTTCATCGCCTTACGTATGAATGTATCTGACAGTCCTTTTCTGCTTCCCTCCACAGCTAAAGCTTAACAATTCAATATGGGAGAGCGAGGCTGAGCTAGCGTTCTCATCCATGGATATAATCAGGTCAGCTTCCTACTCTGCTCCTTGAATCATGAGTCAGTGGAGCAATGCAGGGACTTAGAAGCAGGCTATGTTTATTTGTGCTACACTGCATGGCATTTTAATTAGTAACTCTGCGGATTTAAAACCTCTGAATGGACACACAGGGGCAGTTGTGTAGCCCAGCTTTTGTGCTCTCATTCTTGGAGGAAAAATCCTGTTTGAGGACACCAGCAGGGGGTTAATAGAAGCTTTGATAAAGTTCTCTGAATCCTTTTATTGTTGCTCAACTGCAGACTGGACTCTGGTGTCTTTCTGGCTCCTCTTAGGAGATAACAATTAATTTTACTCAGTTTGGGGGAGATGGCTAGGCAGGGGGGGGGGAAGCCTCCTGAACATGTGGGAGCTGTGAAGAAGGAGGTGCAATTGCAGCTGGGAAACTCATCTGGACTGGAGCAGAAATTACGAAGCAGCCTGGCCTTCTCACTTACACTTCCCAGGGTTATTACGGATCAGGCCCTACTGAGCTCGCTGAAAAGTTGCCCTGAGGTGGAAATATAAAACAGACAGGAACACAGCAACAACAGAGAGTTGTTTTCTGTACACCTTTGGTCACATTTTGAAAGAGAACTGACCGTTTTCTGTGGGAAATGAAATTCATTGCCATTCGGTAGTAAGGTATTTTACACCAGTAAGAAGCACAAATTCTTGCTTTTTCCTACATTCATAGCTGGGAGGAAATGCTACACTGACTGCCTGATGTTGAAACTATTAATGCATCTATCCTGTCCCAACTATGAATGGAGGAAAAAGTAAGGATTTGTGCTACTCACCCGTGTAAAACAATAGAAGCCACTTTGCTATGGAGTGACAGTGAATTTCATTTCCCTGAGAAAACAGTCAGATCTCACTAAAAATGTGACCAAGTGTGTACTTAAACATCGTAATCACCTCTTGTCACTACAGAGTAGACTACTTCCCCCAAAGTTGTTCAATGAACCCTGAAGCTGGTGATTTACTAAGGGTTGTCGAAGTCTTTTCTTTGCCTTGCTGACTGAGTCTTACCCTCTTGTTGAATACAAATTCATGGAAATGGGTGGTACAGCTGCTTTGCCAAGAAGCAGGCAGTTGTTGTTTGTATTATTTCTCTGTGTAAAAAATGTAATCGCTTTAAAATAATAAATCTAACCCCTCCCAATGGTAGATTTCCCTCTTTGTTTTGTTTCGAGTTGGCTGCATGTATGCACAGTCTTATTAGCACGTCTAATGCACATGAACAAGGCTGGGTGCCAAAGGGGAAAAGGCAGCATAGAGAAGATATTTCCTACCACAGCACACTCTTTTTAGGGGCATAATTAAAGGACCTTGGGCAGGAATTCTCAATTGATCAGAGCTGTTTATCTTTGAGATCCTTGGGAGTTTTCTTCCCCAGCACACATGACGGACAAATGAAAGGCATCTTTTAGCTAACCATTCATTTCAGTAGCATCTCAGAAACAATTCAATGCGATGATTATTTTTTCTACTCTCTGGTTCTCCTACCACATCTAGACTTCTAAGTCCTGTGGTTTCCCCACTTTTTTTTTAATTTGTTTTCCTTTTCGAAACTCTTTGTACAGTATAAGATGAATCATTAAACCATCAAAAGAACAATGACGGGATGATTTTTTTATATATATAAAAAAATACCTTCTGTCCACAATTTTAAACTGTTTAAAACACGCATTATTTATTTATTTTTAACCAAATAAATAAAGAAGGGCTGACATTTATGCAAAACAAGTTTCAAGACACACATATCCTTACACTCCTGACCACATTACATCTTCCAAATATTTAACCAGCTACGAACTGTCTCCCTTACTAGCTTTGAACTTCACATTCTCATTTGACTTCTATTGTAGAAACATCCTCTTTTTGGGCACGCAGAAAGGCTAAAGCCGCCCTGCTGTGTCAGGTATCTGTGCTATACATCTCAGGCTTGTCTCCTGCTGACAGCTCTTATTATCTTGGTTGACCAAGGTGCAGAACAATCAACCTTCCTGTACAAAGTTCTCCTTCAGCCAAATACCAGGCTGCTTTCTGTACATTTGAGGGGTCAAGATGCCAATCACAGGAAGGAGGACACCATGCTGGACTGAAACATGGCTGCACACCTTCTGTCCTTTGTTCAACTGCAGCCTCAAAGTTCAAACAAAAGCACCTTTCTGTCTGAATCCTCTCTGCGCGAATTTTGAACACCAGACAGATATTCTTGGTGGCTCCCTCACAATTACAAAACACCTTTCCCCTCTTGCTCTATTAATGTATGAACTTCCTGGAAAGGCTTTAAAATTTTCTAGTTTGGCCTGAGGTTCAACAGTAAGGGTTAGAGATTTTTGAAATTCTAAGCTTTATATAAATGCTTTTAAATCATATAAAGTCACAAGGGCTGCTTTTGTGCAAGTACGATGAGGTATAAATGTTGTAATAAATAGCTGAAGGGCAGGGGGGCTCTTCAGGAAAATTTGTTTGTTCCTCATTCCCCAAAATATGTTGCTAGTTGCCCAGCTAAGATGCAAAAACATATATCTCATCTTTTCCTTCTCAACTCTTATTTCTCTTTTTGTTCCTTATATTGATTTTTATCTGACCGAAAACAAAACTGGATTTTCCTTCCTTCCTGAGGGCTAAGACAGTAACAAGTGGAATGAGATTAATTATTAAAAAATCCTTTTCCTTTCAGTTTCCTTTCTAGTTTTGCACCACCTAAAGAGATTATATGTTTTAAAAACTTTTTGTTGTAATTTTAGCTCTGCTTTCTTTCTTTTCTAACATTATTTATTGCTAGATATCATTTTGAAACATCTCAAATTACCGATTAAAAAGAGTATTGTTACTTTCCTTAAGCATTTTAGAAGGTGTGGGATAGAAACTGAATTACATACATGAATGAGCTATTTTTGAAATCTATTCTTCATTCATAGAATTATGGGCTTATATTGTGACAATCCTTCAAAACAACGTTTTAGGAGTTCATATTGCAGATTAAAGGAATACTTTCTAACTTCGTAAATGATCCAGAAGCAATGAACCTCAATACTGTATATCAAACACAACACATACTGCCATTATTTTTGTATCAGAATTATTGCCATTATTCACTTCATTGTATGAATCAGGGGTAACTATCTTGGCACACTTCAGATGTTATTGGCTCATATCAGCCCCAGCCAGCATGGCCAATGGCAACAAGGCTGAAGGTCACCCTGCTGTTTTGGGGGCATCTCAAGGAACCACATAGCTCTGTAAAGCCTAGCAAATTGCCTCCCTGTTTGCTCACAGCATTGGGTGGACTGGATGGGGAAGAGCTGACCAGAACAACACTGCCAAGTAGATGAGAGCAAAGTCCCCTGATTCTAGCATGATATATGGAGTCCGAAAAGAGTTCATTCTTAAACACACAAGGCCAAAATTTCCAGGATGGGGTAACACAGTCATGAGTAGGGTCTACTTCCACTTGATCTTAGATTTCTGCCACTGCAAACGACACATAATATGGTCCCCCCCCCCGCCCAGCACGGAGTTCAAATTATGAGGGATCCTTAAAAATACAGCTTCTCACACTTTTCTGTGGCTCTTCATTTTGGACAAAGCATCTTATTCAAGAGTCTCTGTCAATGCTCTAAAATCCTCATTGCCAGACGACTGGGAATTTGCTCCTCTTGGACCAGGGCACTGTACAACATCTGCACTCTAATCAAAGCAGCATAACTGCTAGCCAGTAGGTGGAAGCTTGTGAGTACAGGATACAGAAATCCCTCAGGACCTGGGTCTAGCCTTTAGATCTCAATCCCACCAGAAATAAGAATGACCTTGGCCCTTACTACTTTGAGAACTAAACATAATACTCATTAGTCTGACTTAGTTTCCTTTCACTGATTTCCTCACACACAGTAAACCAAACACTCACTCATCAACGCAAAGTTAAACAAGCATACATTAGGGAGGGGGGAATAGCATTCCAAACTATAAATGAGGTAAATAACAATACTTTCTTCTCTCTTGTGAAAAGAAGGGAAAGGGACAAATTATTCTTGTTTTGTCTGTGTGTGTGTGTCTGTGTGTGTGTGTGTTTTAAAATGCAGTTCAGCCTCATTTTCAAAGCCAGTGAATGAAACGTCCAAAATGTAAAGATAACAGAAGGTCACACTGTCAGGTGGGATGCTTAGGATAAGGGAAACCACACAGTGAATTTGGATAACTAGGTATTTGGATGACAGAGGTCCAGGGGAGGAAACTTCTGCTGTAGTTGGCATGTGCTCAGCTGCCTCTCTGACAAACTGGAGAAGATGATGAATGCGAGAGTCAATTAACTTTATTTTTGCATGAAAATGTAAATGTGTTTTTGCAGCTACTTAAAATAATTGTCCAACTGCATTTCATTTCAAGTGTGCATGCGTTATGGGCTAATTAGAAATACAGAGAGCAAGATGGCAGCCGAACAGAAAGGCCCTTCACTTTACTAGCCTTGGCAGCCTCAGCTATAACACTTGGAATCAAACTAAGGGCCATCTGATGCTTTTGATCTGCCCGTGCAACTTCCATCATTGTCAGCATGAGCAGCACAAAGTGACGCAGGGCATGGTATAGCAATGGATCCTCATTTGATACACATACGCTATTGCACAGTCTAAATCGGGCTGGCAGAACATAGAGAAGCGCTTTATGCGCATTTTCTGTGCTGTGTGGCACAATGCACACGGAATTCTAATCAGCATCTGAAAGCAAGCAGGGGCTTCTAAAGCACTACACCAAAATACCAAGCAAGAATTTGTTTATTTTTCTAGAAAATCTTCCAGTGTTTGTGAGTTACCCAGAAGTAAGCACCCAAAGCCCTTTGGCTATTCTAATGTGTGTGGTTTTTTGTGGGTTTTTTTTTTAAAAAAAACCCTTAAAACGGCAAAACATTGACACTCCGCCTACTGCCCCACTTTCGCCTCAACCATTGTGCCTCAATTAGGAAAATCAAAGTGTGAATCCACTTCTCTTTCTCCATGACATCCTTGGAAATCTACCCTGCCTGCTGCTTGTGGAGGTTTAGCTTGGTGCTAACTGAAATGAAACTCAAAACAGTATTTAGCTAGCAGAAGAATGTGTTCATTCTGATCTACTAGTTTGGCATTCTAGACTGTATCTGACAGGTCCAGAATATTGGAGGCAAGCAGTACAGGATGACAGTGCTTAACAATCTGGAGAGGTTGTGTGTGATATTGGGAGAGTATGTTGCAGGTCTCAACTCCCTTTCTGAAATGAAGAAGCTTTGTGATAGGCGAACAGACAGCTAGATACGCTGAAAAAGAAGGGAGTGTGTGTAAGCATGAGCCAGAGTTGGATATCTTCATACAAAAGATCCCTCGCTGACTACAGCAGCAAATTTAAAATATCCACAGCCAAGTGCAGTGAGAGAAAAGCCTGAATATTTATTAATAGGACATCCCCACCTTAACTGGCATTTCCTCTACCCATTTCACTGTGATGGCTGACTTAACAGAACATTCAGCTGAAGGTAACCTAACAGGCTAACAAATTGCCATGCAGTCTCGTTTGCTAAAGAAAAAAACTTTTTTTGGGGAGAAAAAGCTTTCCAAAATCAGAACAGAGCAGTGTGTCCTCTGAGTAACACAAAATGAAGCCACATGGAAAGATGGAAGATAGAGACATTTCTATTTTTAATCGTCACTCTGCTTTGTTTTTTCTTCCCATGTAGCTTTATTCCCATGTGAATACTTTTTTGTTTCAGAACAGAAACATTGTCCTTACTTCACTGTGTAGCTACATAAAATATATACACAGGAAGGTTTAAACTGAATGGTGTGCTCAACATTGAACCCAAAACCACTCAAAATGTATAACATAAGGGTACATACAATGTGCCAGTCCTTAGATTATTGTGATTGCCCTTCTCCAGCCCTACAACAACCTTTCTGAGGTTATGTAACCAGAATGTTCAGATCCCATGAGTGCATACAGTATGTGAAATTTGATTATTATGTTTATTGCACCCCCCCCCACTTCAAACTTGCTTACGTTTAATTGCATTTGCAATTTTGCCACTCATTGGAGAGATCCTTTAGAAGCCTCTCTCAATCCCTTTTTGTTGTAACCATGCCAAACAATGTGGTATCATCAGCTTGGTAAATTTTCTCACTGAATTTAGCTTTTTAACATATACTTCCTACTTTCTATTTTTTAATCTAACTTAGTTTCTTTCTAGAGGATTTCTTTTAACAATAGTGGACTCAGTCTATCTAAAATGAAGACTTTATAAATTCCATCCACTTCAACAAGACCAGTGATAGAATAGATCAAATATGTGCTTTACTCTCCAACTCAAATGAGTGAAATAAGCTTATTTTTAGCGAGATCATGCACCTATGATTTATTGAAACTGGTTAGGAAGGTATGTGGTCTATTTCAGCTGACAGAGACTACTGATTTTAGTAGTTAATATATCTACTTGTAACACAGTTACCAACAATAAGCCCCTATTTTCACAGTGGAAGCACTGGTGAATTCAATTTCAACTGATTGAAATTCTTTATGTAGAACTACTGTCTTATGTTGCAGTCCTACAGACATTAATGTGGTAGTGAGTCCCACTGAACTCTTTGGGGCTTATATCTGAACAGACATGCACAGGTCTGCAAGGTTACTATATACTGATTATCATAGTATTGTTCCTTAATCATATCTGTTAAAATCTACGGATTATCATAGTATTGTTTCTTAAGCATGTCATAAGATCCTATAAAGCTGAGACAACTGCAAGCCACCTTAACATTTTTAACATATAATGTAACATATTTTTAAAAGGCATATTATATTTGGATAAAAGTCATATTGAGATACTATCTATAAGCTCAGACACAAATCTTAAGGTAAAGGTAAAGAGACCCCTGACCAGTCGGGATGACTCTGGGGTTGTGGCGCTCATCTCGCATTATTGGCCGAGGGAGCCGGTGTACAGCTTCCGGGTTATGTGGCCAGCATGACTAATCCGCTTCTGGTGAACCAGAGCAGAGCACGGAAACGCCGTTTACCTTCCTGCCGGAGTGGTACCTATTTATCTATTTGCACTTTGACGTGCTTTCGAACTGCTAGGTTGGCAGGAGCAGGGACCGAGCAACAGGAGCTCACCCTGTCGCGGGGATTCGAACCACCAACCTTCTGATCGGCAGGCCCTTCCCAAAGTTTTATGTGCATATTTTCATTTAAACATTCCCTTGCATTGTCTGAGACTTACAAAAACCCATTGCAAATGAAAATAAAAAACAACATAAGTGAATAAAGTAAAGTGCAACTCAGCAACCCACTTATATTGCTCCAACTGAGTTGATAAAAGTTGTATAGAAAATAATGAAAAACACACTCATGACTCACAATTATATGGTCTCTCCTACTATTGTACTGTATCTATTTTCAATAAATGTGCTGCCAAGTACTCAAGCAAATAAATGAAGGTTGTTGATTTAATGCAGGTGTCCGAATGAGATTCTTTTAAGCTTTACAAGTTCTATGAATATACTTTTGACAACATTATTTTCTGCCTCCTTATATGTCTTTCTCTCACATTCAGGGGTATGATGTGCAATATAGGAAAACAGGGAGATGCCTTAAACACCTGCCTCTTCTTTTAGTGAACATTGGTTCTGGGGTCAGCATCTTGGCTGTATATTCCAAAGACAAGTCCAAACAAGTGACAGGAACCAGCCTTGGAGGAGGACCCTTTTTTGCTCTCTGCTGCCTTCTGACTGGCTGCTCCACCTTTGAAGAGGCTGTCAAAATGTAATCCCCCAGGGATAGCACCAAAGTGGAAAAATTAGTGCAGGATATTTATGGAAGCAACTATGATAGATTAGGGCTGCCAGATTGGATGGTAGAGTCTAGTAAGGAAGACACATTGGTCACCATCAGCAATAGTATAGGCTCCATAGCTACCTTTAAGACTTTTTCTTTTATATAAAGTGACTGAATAATACCAAGTGAGACTATTTGTCCCTCTAGTCCACCACTGACTCTGCTTTGGCCCAGCAGTGGTTCTGCAGGGTCCCAGCTGGCGGTCTTTCACATCACCTTCTATGTGATCCTGTTATCTGGAGACACCGGCGACTGAACTGGAGAATGACTGCATGCAAAACGTTATGTTCTATCACTACCCATCTCTCTAAGTCACATGCATCCTCACTGAACCCTCACTGGCCAACAGTGATTAGAGGAAGGCTAACACAGGATGACAATCTCCACTACCTTAAAAAAATTATGTTGGCCAAGGTGAGATGAATCGAAGACTGTGAAGATATGGCTTTATGAAGATGAGCCATAAGGCTGTGATTTCTTATTAATTTCTAATATAGTATTACTTTTCCAAATTAGGAGCAGGAGGAACATGGAATATCAATAAGCTATAATTTTGTAACTAATGGTGGCTCTGCACTAGCAGAAAAGCGCTTATTCTTGTGCAAGACATGACAATACAATCTTCACTGCAGCCCTCCACATTATATCCCATAGTATTTCTGCAGGTTCTGCAACCTGCAAGAGTAGCTTTTGAAGGGGCACAGAGGGAGCTTCAGTGGGTAAGAGAGATCAGCCAAAATCATGCAACACTTGAGTCAGTAGAAGACTTTCTACTACTGTTGGATACAACGGTATATTTCTTAGAGAAGAACTATGGTCAAAGGAGAAAGTTTTACTCAGATCCCACTGCAGACACACATACGCCCTTAAATTATATGGCCATGCCTGATAGGGAAGGGGTGGAATGTATTTAATTAAAACAAATGTAAGGCTTTTAGACATGCCCAATTTTATAGACATTGACCTATAAAAGATCAGGTCTGCTATTGACCACTCCACTTAGGACTTTACCCTTTGTGTTGGAGATAACAGCTTCTCAAAATGAATTAGGATTGCCACATTCTGATCTAGATGCTAACTTGGGTTAGCATAGCATTGCTCTGCTCTTCACCTGTACCCAACACCACTGCATGGTGACTGAAGGAAATCAATTCAAATGTTTACAAATACAATTCATGTACAATAGAAAGAATGCAAATTTTAAATATCAGCCAGATTCTGTTATCAAACATTGTTATGAGATGCCAAGTCTTGTTGGTTTCATTTAATTTCAATGACAGCTCAAGGAGACAGCATTTTCTAGGCTCAAACCCTAGAACTCATGTGGCATTTGTATTCCCTAAAACGTTTCTACAGCCAATTTTATTCTTGAGAACCATTTCCCTGCAAAATTCTCAGAAGCACATCAAACTCTGAAGAGGAAATAAACCATACAACAACACACAAATAGAGTTCATCTCCCCATTACAAAAGCAAAGTACAAATTAATTCAATATATGGCAGCAAGCTAGCATGATTTGCAAAATGATTTCAAAATTAATTATTCAAAGTGTATTATTATTTAGGGCACATAAGAAGAGCCATGTTGGATCAGTCAAAAATCCCATCTAGTCCATCTGCTCTCACAGTGGTCAACCAGATGCCTGTGGGACATGAGTGCAATCACACTTTCCCTACATCTCATTCCCAGCAACTTACATTTATAGGCATACTGGCTTTGACAGGAATCTGTAGTATAAATTCTAGCTGAGTTTCTGTTATTGTGGTTTTGAACAACCTCCAGGCATCCCTGAGGGATTTGGCCCACTTCACTTTCTCTTTCATGCTCCTTTTTACCAATCCACTCATTTTTCCTCTTTTGAAGTCAAACGTGACTGTGCTGGATTTCCATGGCAATTGACAACCTGGAAATACACTGGGTGGTATTCGACGGAGTTTTATTCAGAACGACCCAATTAAATAAATGAACATAACTAACTTAGATGCATTCATTTCAATGGGTCAACTCTGAATAAGATTCAACAGCACTATGGTCAGTATTCCCAAGTGGTTCAACAATATTTACATCTCGCAGCAAGTTTTGGGCACACTTACGACTGAGTCTAGGGTCACTGTCCCTCTGGTTGGCTCCATGACCAATTGTTCTAGAGCCCAGTAGCTCAAAATTTTCTTTGCCATGACTAGTACATTCATATAGCTAGACTATGTGAAAATAATTGAATTTGATCCCCGTGACAGGGTGAGCTCCCATTGCTCGGTCCCAGCTCCTGCCAACCTAACAGTTCAAAAGCATGTCAAAGTGCAAGTAGATAAATAGGTACCGCTCTGGCGGGAAGGTAAACGGCGTTTCCGTGTGCTGCTCTGGTTTCACCAGAAGCAGCTTAGTCATGCTGGCCACATGCCCTGGAAGCTGTCTGCAGACAAACGCCGGCTCCCTCGGCCTATAGAGCAAGATGAGCACGCAACCCCAGAGTCGTTCGCGACTGGACCTAACGGTCAGGGGTACCTTAACCTTTTTACAGCACTTTCTCTTTGGCATGCTTCGTGGATTTAATTCTCCACCTTAAGATCACCTAAGCATTTTGTTCAGGAGGACAATAGAATACCCTCAATACTAACTAATCCTTGGGGCCTGATAACACCATCCACAGTGATGCTGTAAAGCAATCTCTCCTTTTTTGGGATTTCTGGCTTGTTGGAATCAATGGTGCCTTTGATTAACAGTGACACTACTTCCAATACGTCCTTGCCTGACTTTCTAAAGAGTTTGCATTCAGAGAAAACCATGTCCAACTAGTTCTCTCCATTCTACCAGGTTTCCAATGTGCCCATTATATCTAAGCTCTCCTCTAAGACCAAGCACTCTAGCTCACCCATCTTGGGTCAGAAGCTTCTAGCATTAGCATATAAGCTCCAATATGTTGTGTCACTTTCCAGATGTTTGGAATTTTACCCCCTGCCCCCTGGTGCTTTGGCTTCTCTGAATTAAAACAACAATCCGGCTTGGTACCACGACTGAAATATTTCAGTTAGATGTTTCCTATACTGTTTCAGAAGCTCAGGTTAAATGCCAAACAAAATTAAAATTCTAGATCTTGGGGAAGTGCCAAGGCTGATCTATCTGTATTCTTTATTCCCTGGTTGCTATTTTACTTCTCTTCCATCTGGCGCTGAGAAAAAACAGGCTCATGGCTGAACAGCCCTCTGACTCAAGCGTTAAGACTCCTGCCCAAGGAAGAATATGACGCACTTATTAAAAGGTAGCATTTCCTATGTGCAATGAGTCCTGATGTTCTTTCAGATTAGCACATGCAGTCAAGTATAGGCCAAAAAGGGCACAACAACTGTGAATTTCAGCAACATCTCCTTAAAGCATAACTTCATCCTAATAAAGCAACTGCAAAAAGTACCATGCAAAAGCAATAACTGCATAAGCATTTCATATTTCGCTGGTGTCCTCTATTCAGCATCAACTGATAAGCTCGTACAGTACCATTTTTCAATTGAGATGGAGAATGGAGAACAAGGGAGGGAAAGTGTCTGTTGGATTTTACCTGCTTGGTTCGTAGTCACAGTGACAGACACAGCTTGGTCCGAACTAGGATTCTGCTTGGATACTCCATTCACTGCCCAGATTTCAAAAGTGTAGTTTGTGTGTGCCAAAAGGTCAGTAATAGAAACCTTGGTGGTTTTCAAGCTATTCTGCTGAGGGCTGAAGTGTACACCACTCCCACAGGACCGGCAGCGGTTCAGATCATTGGCTCCACATCTCTTGCATACCACATTATAGGAAACATCCTCGCGGCCACCTTTGTTCTGAGGAGCGCTCCATTCCAAGTTGACGGAGGTCTCGTTGACATTGGAAATCAGGTTCTGGGGGGCAGATGGAGGGCCTGCAAGACAAAAAGCACAATTTATTTTAAAAAAAATACATTTCCAGGTCAAAGGAAGGAAGGAAACCCTATCTAGGGGTGTATCTACCCTGATGGGATCTGTTGAAGCAAACATGCCTGGCAGTTAGTGGAGTCTGCAACTGTTCCATTTCATATGTAGGTTGGGTTTTTTTTTGTGGTGGTGGGGGGGTAAAGTACTAAAGTATAAAAGTGCACACACAGTCCCTCAGAGCTAAGGCCATGCACATAGGGAAGCAGGATTTCCACGTGCATATTTATGGCTAGATAGCAAACTGTGTCAACAAATGGCTGTTGTGTATGCCGATTTGCCAGAGCTAAAAAGACTCATCCACATGCTGTGCAGTAGTAACAGCCAGAAAATGAACAAAACATTCGTCTTTTTGTTGGGGGTGGAAGGTGGAGAGAATGGGATCTTGTGGTCTTCCCCCAAATTCCTCTAAATAGATTATTCCAGCCCAAGTCGTAGAAGGTGCCTTTTAACCTCAGAAAATGTGTGCATGGCAGCAAACTTCGATACGCACATATGGCTGGATCAAAGCCAAAAGCATCACCATGATCTCTCTTAATACTACAAACAGGTGCATGAATAAAATGTCCCATGGCTCTTTTATCCTGTTCTTTGCCCATCTTCCTAAAACCCCTTTCCCCAGGATGTTTTAACGATTAGCTGAGCTTCACAAAAATATCCCAGTGCAACTTTGTTAATCCCTCCTCCCTCCACCCCACCCATCCCTTTATGTGTGTCCACCTCTTCCACAACATCCAGCAGCTTTTACACTGTTTCTGGGTAAATTTGGTGTGATTTAACATCAGCAAGAAACATTAACCCTGCTTGCCTAGAAGCATAAAACAACCCAGTAAATTGGAGGAAGAAACGTGTTCATGTTGAATCGTGTCACAACATGCAGAGCTTAGAAAGCACTCTGTGAATAGGAAATAAGAAAAGGGAAAGAGAATTAAAGGATCTGTTCAGTCATTTATTTATTTTTTATTTTATTTATTAAATTTGTATACTGCCCTATTCCCCTAGTTCTCAAGGAGCATATGGTTCACAACATAAAAGCTATCAATTTCACCCTGAGGGAGATCAGACTCACACACACTTAACCCGCATGGCAGGGTGAAAGGAATGGCAGCACATCTAGTGTGTTCTGTCTCATAACTTCAGGGAAACCCTACTTCAAATAAACATGGCACCTGCCCATTTTTTTTCCTGCAGAGAGGAACAAAAGTGAGCACCAGAGTCCAAAGCACACTCATAATCTTCCCATCAGCAGACAGGGCATTTGGGCAGGCCCAAGGGTGTGGATAAAATGAGTTGTACCTTTAGCATAGTAGGTCCAAATCTATGGAACTCCCTCCCGCTAGAAATCAGGCAGGCACCATCCCTCTTAAGTTTCTGGCACTAGATTAATTTTTTTTAATATGTTCATATGTTTTCTTACTTTATGAAGTTTTAGCATATGTTTTAAATTCTGTATATTGTGGGCTAGACTCAACTAAGTAGTTTTTCTAGTGGAAGCCAGCACAAAACCTCTTACTAATGCAAAAGGGCTTACTTCCTCTTCTCCCCCTGTAGCCCCCATCAGCTTTTTTGGGTGGTCAGGAAAACCCATGAAGCAACATGGAAGCAGAACAAAATTGCATTGATGGAACATTTGTTTCTGTGCGATTCTAAACTCCTCCCTCTTTCCTATAAGCCAATTTGAGGCACAGAGTGAAAAGCAAGGTATACATTTCTTAGATAAATAAAACAAAATGTGACAGTATCAAAACATCTTAGGCAGATTTTACAATATGTTTACATGTTTCTACGTTCTAACCTACTGGAGCTATGGAATTAGCTGCTTGAGGTATTCACCCAGCCTTTACAATACTGTCATGGGAGGAGCTGTGGATGGTTAGGCCTCCTCCCAACCCCCAAATCCTTGCATGGTTTTCCTATACGAGCTCTTATTCGTTAGTGAGAATCAACAAGAATATTATGCATAGGAGAGTGAATGATGTGTGTGTGAGAGAGAGAGAGATGGAGGATGTGTAGTAAGCATTAAGGGGTAAGGGTGGTGTGAATGGGGTGGAAGGGGTGAGTGGTCTGCGGGTGAGAATCCGCGTGTAAGTAAATGGAGAAATTAACTAGGGTTGCCATGTTTCAAAAAGTGAAAATGCGGACACAAATGTTGTTTAGCATATTATGGCAAAGTTGTTTAGCTGGGGGGGGGGGATTTGTTGAGCCACTTGACGTATGGCAGCCCCAAATTAACAGGCGTGCGTCTGTGTGTGCACACACAGAGGTGAAGGGTATACATGTGAGGAATAGTGCCTCAATGGTTTTTGTGTGTGTGTGTGTGTGTGTGTGTGTGTGTGTGTGTGTGAGTGAGAGAGAGAGAGAGAGATCATGAGGAGTTAGTTTTTGTATGTGTGTAAATGTGGGAGGAATACTGAGGTGGGGAATCTACACATTATTACGTTTCTATCCCTTCCTTCCTTTCTTCCTTCCTTCCTTCCTTCCTTCAAGGAGATCACGGTAGTGTACATGCTTCTACCCCTCCTCATTTTACCTTCGTAACAACCCTGTGAGCTAAAACTAAGCTGAGAAACTGACTGGTCCAAGGTCCCCTAATGAGATTCATGGTCAAGTAGATATTTGAATACTGCTCTCCCAAGTCCTAGTACAACACTGTAAACACTACAACACATTGGCTCTTCTTCTTCTTTTTTACAAAACATAATCTGCAAATTATCATAGTCTTATACTTTTTAGGGATATATGCTGTCACAATTTAAGTACCTTTGCTTTGGTAGCTGGGTTGGGAGTGGAAAGAAATCAGCACAGAAACACTAAAGGAATTAAGAGGCAGAGTCTTGGTAACTGATATTTATCTGTGCTGAATGGACCCTGTCTCTCAAAATCTGAGAGCAGGGGCTGCTTCCTGGCCTACGGCAACTTCAGGGTTAACCGAAGAACATCTCTCAAGTCCATTAAGATGCTTTTGACGGGGCTATGCCCAATGCTACGTGGGAAAATGTGCCACAATGAATCAAGCTCCTCGGGAGCAAAAGTCGGTAATTAGTATGTAGGGCAGAGCACGGTGGTGTCTAAACGGAGAAGCAATCAAGCAGAAAACAAGGGAAGCAGATGCTTGAAGGTTGCATCACCTCCAGCATGAAAAGGAAGGTGCAGGGGAGTTGCCAAGCGGTGGGCTGATGTTAAAGCAAAGGGAAAGGCAGTATCTAGTCTTTGAAGAGCACAGTCAGTCACTAATGGAGCTCCTGGAATGCTGGCAGGTTGAAGAGGGCAGGAACGACAGAATTTTCCGATTTAATAGGTGTCTTGTTTTCCTTTGTGTCTTACATGATGGCTGTTACCACAGAAAATCCCACAAGGCAAAACCCTCACCCTAACAGACAAGGACCTACAGAGAGAGCAGTCAGCACTTTTTGCACAGGTGAATTGAAGGCATTCTGCTGGAAGCGCCCGCCTTTCCTCAAGCAGTGAACTTTCCTCAAGCAGTGAACAGATTTACTGAAGCTCTGCGCATATCCCAAAGTGGAGACAGAAAGAACTAGGAATACAGCCAGGCTCAGAGAGAACAAAGGCTGCAGAAGGTTTTGTATCACACAAGGATTCTGTGGTTTCACAGAAGGCCAAATCACTGAGAATTAAAATGTTGCATTCCAGCCCACACACCCTCCAAAGCTGAGTTCTCTTTTTCCATCAGACACCCCCAGTTCAGATCCTATTATTGCAGATGTGAAGTTAATAGTGATTTATTTATTTTTTACACAAATCATTTAGATTTAGGCTATTAAAGTTTCTTATGTCTATTTGTTAAAAAAAAGGAAAAAAGCAGGATGCAATAGTACAGACAATTGTTGCATGAAGGTTTGAATTTGATCCAAATGGATGGTACATTCATTCAACCCAACTTGCATGGGAATGTACAATGGCACTCAAACAAATGGAAATTGCAGTGTCAGCCCATTTTTAAAGACTTCTCACTTTGAATATTCTGCAACACTGTTGATGCAACCACTCCTCAAAGCACTAAATCTATGGACTACAGCTTTGTATTTTCTCTCTCTATGAAGAACAGCAGGAGAGAAATATGGTGTTTTGCTAAAGGGTGCTGCCCCTCTAGAAGGAAATGGATCTACCTGGGAAAGAATATATCCAATTTCCCATACTGTCACCCATCTCCTAGCTTTAGACAACCTATAATCAGAAAACAGTTAGAACCGGAATGCCAAGTCACCCTGCCCCTTCCCTAACATAAATCCCTGTTGACATACATCATCCCTTAAAAGCAAAACAAATCAAAACAACTTTAGAAACGATCAATGAGCATGCAGTATTTAGAATCTGAGTTTTTCCTGTGACTAAGACTTTATCTTTGGGGTCTAAACAGGCTGCATTTGCATTAAACATCAGCCTAGTGAAAATGTCCCTGAGTGTGATCAGACACTATCCTAATGTAAAGCTTTCTAGAAATTTGACCAGATTCACTAGTTACTGTTTTCCGTATGCAGGTGAATACATCGTTCACCGTGAGCATTTTTCTGCAAAGATACCAAAAGACACATCCACCTGCCCTTCACTGAAAGTATCTTTAGAAGCATTATTCTGGTTGCTCACCCTATCTACGCTGATACAACACAAGGCTTAGGTCTTTTAACCTGATGAGATTATTTTATTCTGTTCTGTTAGTCATTGTTCTTTTATCACGTATTCCCTATGTGTTTTATTATATACTAGGTTTCAATAGGCAGTAGTTACATTGGATTGCAGGGACGCAGGTGGCTCTGTGTTCTAAACCACTGAGCCTAGGGCTTGCCGACTGGAAGGTCGGCAGTTCGAATCCCACGACGGGGTGAGCTCCCGTTGTTCGGTCCCAGCTCCTGCCAACCTAGCAGTTTGAAAGCACGTCAAAGTGCAAGTAGATAAATAGGTACCACTCCGGCGGGAAGGTAAACGGTGTTTCCGTGCACTGCTCTGGATTCGCCAGAAGCGGCTTAGTCATGCTGGCCACATGACCCAGAAAAACTGTCTGCGGACAAACGCCGGCTCCCTCGGCCTATAGAGTGAGATGAGCACCGCAACTCTAGAGTCGTTCGCGACTGGACCTAACGATCAGGGGTCCCTTTACCTTTACCTTTTACATTGGATTGCAGAACATGCTAGACTGAGTCAACCTACATGCAGGTCAATGCAACTTTTGCTTATGTGCTCAGAAATCCACCTGAGTTCAACTGATCTTACTCCCAGGAAAATGTACATAGGATTGCAGACTGAATTACACTAGACTAGAACTATGATACCCAACAGCACGTCTTCTCTAGAAACTGTTTTATGTTGTTGTGATTTTTCTATGGCATACACCACCTGGTTGTATTTTTTTCTTCAAAAAGTGTAGTTCATAAGTATTCAAGTAAGATAAATAGTAACTGCAAATATGACTTGAAAGGACTAGAAGAATTAGAACACATTTCCACAGCTCATTCAATTCCTGAGTCTGCATTTTAGCACAAAAAACAGGGGTTTAAGAGATCATCCCTGGAAATAGAGATGCAAGGTGGCACTAGAAAAGCTTTGCTCTCTTTTTTTCCTGTCACCTTATATCAAGTGAGTGCTGCAATCTGCACTGGCACACCCGTGCTCCTCTTTTACTACTCTGCATAGAGTAGAACAGATGCTGTTTGCTAGGGTTAGTAGTAAATTATCATTTTCAGTTCCGAAGAAAGCTTCAGTCAAAGGCTTCTTAATTTGAGAGCATTTTTGCATTATGATGATTGCTGCTGGTTTTTTAAAAAAATGTTTTTGCAGTGAATACAGTGACACAGAAGGAAAATACAGGAGTATATAGCCAATACACAATATCCATACATATTTGTGTGAGCAGAAAAAAATGGCGCTGACCCATTTTTTGAGCTGACTTTTGAAATTATTCCCTACTTTACAGTGTGGATTACCCCACCCTCCCCCCAAAAAATGCCTACGTAGGAAGAAGGGAAAATCAGATGGGATATTCGAAGCTCATGGTTTCCAGATTTGGGTAACTTTTGTTTGATAAAGATTGTGATGGCATTCCCCAAAGCTGTAAAAGTTCTGCTTGGCAAAGAACGCAATATACCCCTCAGATGTAGCATAAAAGGGAAGAAAATGAAAGTGCACGGTCTGATCTATCATTTTATCAGAAGTGCAAATCCTAATGCCATTAGGCGTTAAATGGGTCCTGTGAACTGTCCTTCTTTATGACTCATATCCTGTGAGGTAATAACTGAAAATATTAAAAGAAGTTGATTGCATTCAGACTTGTGCTGGCATCTCTAAGCAATTTTCCAGAATAAGGCGGGGAAACAGGAACTGTTGCCTGATAATAAAGATGATCTAACAGAGAAGACCAGCCAGCAAACTTATTGTAGCCCAACAGGGAACTGTTACGAGGAATCAGATTTACATCAGTGCCGTGACACTGACTGGATGATAAATCAGCAATTGAGTCTTCCATAGGGTATGGAAACTATTCAATTTACTGGACTTGGGAGTATATCAACAGATACCAATTCCTTTTAACAGCTGAAGACATTCTGTAAGATGCTACTCGATGGAGTTAGGGCCATTACTTACTTCTGAGCAGATGGTTAGTAATTTTAGTGGGTTTACTTTGAGTATGACTTAGGTAAATTTCACCCTGGACATTTTTCTGCTATTTTGTTTTATACTACATTTAAAACAGAACAAAATGGAAAGGACAAATTGTGGTGCCGTTAGGGCAGAAGTCTGGGGTCCCACTCAGCAGAATGGTCAGAAAGATCCTCAAATGCATTAGGATTGGCTTATTATAATTTGATATGAGCAGGGAAACATCTAAAGAGGGGACCCCTCTCCATAAGGCCGTAAAGCCCAGAGTCTAAATTTACGTAACTGCACTACTGAGCGCAAGCGAAGAACAAGAAAGTGTAAAAGAAAAGATCAAGGGTAAAGGGAACTCTGACGGGTCTTTGCACACTTTGGAAAATAGCATTGCAGCAAAGAAACAAACACCTGTAAAGCTAAGTAATAAGAGACACAATTCACCGTGGAATTAAAACTAAGGGTAGAATAAAGTGAAAAGATGCAGCTAAGCTTCAAGGGGAAAAAATGACTAAATGCTTGGTATCTTGATGCTTCTATGTCAGTCAACTCAAATGTTAAACAGGATTCCTCAAATTTAGTCGTGATGAACATTCTTAAATCAAGTGAAGAAGGGTCGGCTCCATAAAACTTGCATAAGTGTTTTCCAATTTCCTTTTTTAAAACAGCAACAACACCTGACTTTAGGCTATTCTCCATTCCCTGCAAACAGTCTACACTGTTAAGGAAGGTCTTCCAGACTTTTCAATGAGGCTTTTGGGGGGCTTCAGGGGGGGCAGTGTGGGAGAAAGCCTTGCGTGAACAGTGTTCCACTCACACAACCTTTGGCTCCAACCCAACAGAACCAAACGTTAGCATAACTAAAATCTCATCATCTTTATTTTCATTAAATTACTTTTTAAAAATATAAATAAAGTATTTTATTTATATTTTTATAAATATATCAGAAGGAGGCAAATTGAATAAAACTTAGAATAAAACTTAACATGAATTTATCATTAAAGCAAGCAAGCTCGTTGAAAATTACCTTTCTTGTGGTTTCCAATGCTGGCAAAACTTTTTTTGTCCTATGAAAAAATTCAGCAACTGCACATGCACCCCCTCAAAAAAAAATAGCTTTCCAAAACTGTCCTATTAATTTCCCTTTATTCCCCCTTTTTCTCCCATCTGTCCGCCTCTTCCCACCACCCTTTATTTGTTTATTTCATCTTCCTTGTGCTTTATTTCTCCACCTCAGCTTGGGCTTCCCCTAGGAACCGGTCAACCTTCTGTAGGCAAGTCCATCTCCACTTGTACTGCTGGGGAGAGAACCTCGAATCCCTCCTCCTGTGGCTTCATTAAACTCGTACAACTCCAGAGCTGTCAATAACGTTTCAATGATGTTTTGGAGTTGATAGCTGTGAAGCCCTTCAGATAAGCATTTTCATTGTTAATCTCCCTGCCACTGAAAGACAGGTTATAACGCAGAGTAAACACTGTGGATCTATGTGAGTTTGACTCTGAAAGAAAGTCAGAGAGTTCCCCTGACAGCTGTAAATGTGGCAGTCTCTAATTGGTTTCTTTCAGCAGCTGAGGTGAGCTCCCTCATTGCTGTAGGCTAGTTTACATAAACTTTGCCACCGAGGGTGACCCTTACTTCATAGCAGCATGGCCATTCTTGAACATTTATCATGGGAGTCTCTGTGGTTTTACAGTGGGCAGAGCTCAGCCCACGACAAACAGCAGACTCTTGAAAACATCAATCACCTGCTACTTTCCTTGCTTTCTGGAGTAAGCACAAACATTCAGTCATAATAAACAACAGAAGGGATTGTGTGGGGGGGGGGTCATTGGTGTCAATGTCATCCAGACACCTACAAATCTGAATTGCTAGTGCTCAGATATTTTGTGCACTTTTAAGACTTGTGCTGGATTGGCATCCAAATATTTTGATTTTGGTGCCTTGGGACATGAAATATTTTCTCCTGTTATCGTTTCCAGCATTTGCTGATGCAGGTCACATCCATGCCAAACATTTAAAGCACACTTATGGCACTTTAACAATCACGCCCTCCGCCAAAATTCTGGGAACTGTAGTTTGCTAAGGTGATGAGACTTGTTTGGAGACTCCTCCTAGCGCTCCAATTCCAAACAAATTTAAATTCCCAGGACCCTCTGAGGAAATTGCCATGGCAATTGTAATGTGTGGTGCTAGATGCTGCATGATTTTTAATTGTGTATTTGTTGCTGCTTTTATTTATTGTATTTTGTCATTGCAATTTGAATAAGAAATAAAAGAAGCAATAAAAGTATAATTGAAAATCAACATGAATAGCTAATCTAACAGATATGTCATCTTCTGTCTCCACAGACAAATCCTAGGAGCACCTGAATGAAGCTCATGAACCACTGGTGATCAGCAGACCACAGTTTGGTCTACAGGATTTTTGCACATTCTTCCTGGCACAGAATTATACCTATTCAAAAAATAAAGGCTAAAGCAAGAAGGCTGAATCCTGGTAGGAGGCAGACACAATAAATGAGCTTTCAGATGAAAATATATATATTCAACTATAGTCTAGTTCTGGTAAGTAAATTAGGCAGGTGAAGCTTCTCCTGGTTGCGAGATAAAATTCTTATAAAAGTGAAACCAGACAAATTCTTTCAGCTTTTCTTTTGAAGCTGCTTTTAGAAAATGGTGGAGAGATTAGTCTTGTACTCACAGCAACTTCAGACAAAAGCTGAGTAGAAATAATATTGGGAGATATTTCAGTGGAACATTCTATCTGGCATATTTAGGCAATGCCATTGCTCCTAATTTGCTTTGTCTCCTAATAGCTGATTACATGTCCGATAAAACTCAAGGAAATTTTTATTTTGCATGTTTTGGAGTTAGTGTATGCTGGAGAAATCTCAAGAAAAGATGTGAAAGAATTTACTCCCAATGAATCCTTATGGCCTTGTGTTATTTTTATGCATCAACCAGTGACCTCAAAATTATACAGAAACTAAGCAGATGACAATTGAAACTAACTGGACACAGAATGAAGGCATGATAATAAAAAGAAGAAGAAGAAGGAACGTTCATCTATGTAAAAATGTAGACATTTATGGAAAATTAATTCTCAAAAACAACCTGGGGTGGTTTTTTTTTGGGGGGGGGTTCCTCTCTCTCTCTTGTATAAACAATCATTTTCATGGGAGTGCTCACAGATTAGGAAATGTAAATCTAAACACATTTTGGTGAAAATCAACTGCATACTTTGAAATGTAGTACTGTATTTGCAAAATGGAAAGATTCAGACCTTTATCTAACTAGCCCTTGACCTTGGAAACAAGGTAAGGATAACATTATCTTCATCTGCATTCACATTTTTTACAGCAGTCACACAGCACTAGTGGAATCCATGTTGAGTTTCCACTGTAGATTGCTCATCATTTCATTATGCTTCATTATGTTGATAACTGTCAGAAAGCATTAGAAGCTGGACTTTTGAGTAATAGGACTGAAATGGTAATCTAAAAACAATATACTTTTCTAGAATACAGCAGAGGGCTAAATTCAATTAGAAAAGGCGAATGCAAAGACAATCTAAGTGATGCTCGCAATTTATAACAAGACCTTTTCCCCCCACTTCAGGATAATAACCTGAAGTGAAAATAAGAGGGTTTGTTTTTTTAAGAAAACGGATTAGTATTCTGCAGCTTTTAAAATATGCCCTTACTACATTCAGTTCTGTAGAGTATCTTGAATACAGGTGTGTTAGTTATACATATATACTGTATATATATTATACCATATGTCAAATAATCACTCTTTTGTTTGGCTAGCCTGAGAGACCAAATTATTCAAAGTCATTTACAGAGAGACAGATTTGTATTGTACTTTCAGCTGGACAGCTAATGCTAATTACTTTGACCCAATCAAAAAAGTTAATAAACTAATAGTGTCTTTAAGCTGAACTCAAATCATTATGAAAAATATTGTTTAGGAAACTGATGCAGATGGATACAAAAGTGACAAAATGCATCTGTCCTTTCTAACAGGGAAATTCCCAAGGATATCGGAAAGGGCATATTCTTTAGACTGAGGAAGAAATATTTTGAAGTATGTACATACAGTTTGATAATGATGAATTTTATTCATTTTAATTATTTGTACATTTCTACATTCATGGCAGTGTACATGGTCCATATAGGCATTTGATTCTAACACTCTGCAAAGTTTATTAGGCTTGAAGAATAAACAGGCCTGGCCATAATAACTGCATTGCTCTGGGGGAACATTCTTCCATAACTTACTTATTTAAATATTTATAAACCACACTTTCATTTAAAAAAAATACAACAAGGCACCTGAAATTATATCACATGAAATTATAACTTGTACTTATGTTTAGGATAAGTCAGTCGTGCTATCTCCATATCTTAGCATACTGCTGACACACTGCAAGTGTGCAATTCAGAATGTGTGTCTCAGGCAGACAGCTACTCAGCACATCCAGAATGCTGAAAGACAACTGTGTCTGGCACAGAGGCTTCTGTCTTCACTGATGATACCAGATCAGATCAGACATTGAAACTATGAGCCTGAGGTCAAAAGGCATCATCCTACGATCTACACACAAGGCAGGGCATGCAGCTGCCATGGGGAAGAGGAATCCCATTGAGAAGCACTGACCCATGGGGTGGGTGAGCTCAGCGAGCCTTATTCATTTACTGGACACTGTGGGTTTCGGGGAGCAGTGCCCCCCGAAACCATCTCAGCAAAGCACAGAGTCCACCTCTTTGCTAAGGACATTGTACTTTCCTCCATCACTTTGCTTCTCTGCTAACACTTCTCTGCTAACATTCACCACCCCAGACCACTCCTCTTTGATTTATTCTTCATTTCAAGAAATGCATATACTGCTTAATTGTAGGAAAAAACCCTAAAAGCAGTTTACCCAAAAAGATAAAGCAGTAACGTTATCACTTAAAAAATCTACAGCCAATACATACAGAAAGTTAGAACCACTTTAGAATAGACTAAAACAAATTAAACGCATACAAAATTTCTGCGTAGACTTGTCTAAATAAGAATGTCTTCAGCAGGTGCTGAAAAGAATACAGTGAAGGCGCCTGCCTGGTATCAATAGGCAGGGAGTTCCAAAAGTGTCAGTGTGGCCGCACTAAACAACCAAGTTCTCATAGATGTGGCGAACGTATTATGTGACACTTGTAAAAATGTCAATCCCACTTATCATGTGGACACATATGGGGCAAGGTGATCTGATAGGTAAACTGGTCCCAAGTTGCCAAGGTGATATATGCCTTGAACTCTGCCCAGAGGCAGACTGGCAACCAGTGCAGACCTCTGAGCACAGGTGTTATACGCTGACAAAGTCTCACTCCTGTCTGCAATCATGCTGCAGCACTAACTGCAGCTTCTGGATCAAGCACAAGGGAAGCCCCACATAGAGTGCTCTGCAGTAATCAAACAATGAAGTAACCAATGCTTGGACTACTGTGGTCAGGCTCTCCCAGTCCAGGAATGGCCATAGCTGTCAAACCAGCTGAAATTGATTACTGATCTCCAGTGTGAGTTGACAGTACCTAATTTCTACAGTCCATGAAGATGCATGCCCTGCCCATCCTTGACTAGTGACAACCTGCACATTTTATCAGACTTAGGCAGTCCACCATTTGCAGACTTAAGCACCTTACCATTAACCTTGGCATTCACTTCTGTTCACCGATCTAAAGTCACCTGATCTTGTGTTCTATGTGCATAGCCAAGTCATGAAGAAGTGCTCTGTGATTCCCTGGCAATTTTGCTATGGGGTTCCGTGGAGCACTAGTTTGTCTCCAATGCTATTTAACATCTATGTGAAGCCGCTGAAAGTGGTCATTAGGAATTTTGGAGCATGGTGCCATCCATATGCTTTCTTCTCTGAATCAGGAGGTGCTGTGCGAGCTCTGGACCAGTGTCATAATGCAATAGTGGATTGGATGAGGGCCAGTAACCTGAATATGAATCCTGAAAAGATGGGGAATTTTTGGGTAGATGGTTCCCATCTCTGGAAGATATGCCAGCTTCCTGTTCTGGAGGGGGTTGCACTCCCTATAGAGAAGCAGGGACATAGCTTGTGGAACACCTGGATATGTCTTTATCTTTAGAGATAAAATCTCAGTGACCAGGAGCACCTTTTACCACTAGCACACCAGATACGGCTGCATCTGGATCAGGATATCTTGGCCATCGTAGCTCATGCACTGGTAACCTCAAGACTAGATTGCTGCAATGTGCTCTATGTGGGGTTGCCCTTGGGCATAGTATAGACACTCCAGCTGGCACAGAATGCAGCAGTTCAACTGGAGATTGGAGCAGATGGCCAACAGCAGGTGAGACGTCTCCTAAATCATCTGCACTGACTACCCATATCCTACCAGGCCAGGTTCAAAATTCTTGTGTTGATATAGCCCTGGACAACTTGGGTCCAAAAAACCTTAAAGATCACCTTATATTCCGGCTTGTTACAGGCGGGTGTTCCAGGTGTTACAGATACCCAACTGGACTCCAATGGCAGTTGGAGATTTGATATCTCTGATTCCATGCTGTGGAACACTTTTCCAGCAGAGATTCGGCAGGCATACTCACTTAGGTGTTTCAGGTGCCTTTTAAAGATTTTTTAAAATGTTGCTAGACCTATGCTGCTGTCTAAAATGTCCTTTGAGTAGCTAGACGTTTTAATGATTGCTTTGTATCTCTTTTAAATGTTTTTATGTTGTTGTATCCCTGATATTTTGCGTGACGGCAGCATGGAAATGCTTTTATAGATAAATAAATACCAATATCTGTCTTCCACAAAGGTTTCTCTTTATATAAATATAAACCACAAACATAACATCTGAGCAACTGATTTAAAGAGAACAATATTGGTGATCCAACTGGCTGCGTAAAATGTAACCTTACGAAAATAAAACAAAACCCTGATATTCTTGAGCCAAGTTTTTGATGTCGGGTATGCTAACAATTTATAGGCTGTGTGCAGTGCATTTTCTAACCAGTGCATAAAAATTAAGCATGCAATTTTCATAATTTGTCATGGGGATTGTATAAGGAGGGTGGGGGAGGAAAGCTTTCTAGTTTCCTTTTCCTCCAGTGTGAGATTCAGGAAAAACAGAAAGCTATTAAGTCTACCTTTCCTGGCCTGGAGAGTTAAGATGTAAAACCAAAGATGTAGCTATTAAAATAGTTAAAGGAACAGCTGCCCAAGGAACAATGATGAACAAAAGTGGAGACTTGTGAATGTCTTAACAATTAAAATAAATAATTAGCAACAATAAGACCTTCCTCCCACCACCACCCAACAAAATTGGAGGGAGGGTGATTTTCTGTTCATTCCAGGTGTTTTCCTTTAAATTACCCATTTCTTATTCTTTTTTCCTTTTTTTTAAACCTGGCCTAATAGTGAACAGAAACCTGATTTTACAAGCCAATGGAGCAGAGTGTATGTTTTTGCTAGAAGAATGGGTCTCAGATTCTATGTTTTATTTCTTCATTAGAAGGCCGTCACACTGAGCGATTACTAAATGCAAGACTGAATGAGACTACTGGGGTTAAATAGAGCATAATGAACAAAGAAGGTGCTTGATTATTATAGCTGTCAGCACAAGGGAATTGGGTTTATCACCTGGTTTAACCAACTGGTAAGAAGAACTGAGATAAGTGTGAAAGATCCTCGGTTGTTTGTGTTCTTCTCCATCTCCCCATGTCAAAAAAGTTAGGCAAACCAAGATGCTTCCTCTAAAATGGGTCTTTAAATAGAGCTCTTCCCCCCTGCCTCATGACATCTCTTTTTAAAAAATTGGTTGCCTTCTCTAAAGTTTGGTTTCACTTGCACTTGTGGTTTTCAGTTTTCGTATTTGTTCCATGTTTCTATAGAAGTTGTTTAAAATATTGTCGTGGTCTATTAATTTTGAAGTCATTCATGTGCTCGACTTGGTTATTCTAATGCTTAATTATATTATGATGACTCATTCAATGGACCAGTGTTAATTTATAACCACATATATTAATTGCAGATTTATAAACCACTTTACAACCAAAAGTTACAAAAGTGGTGTGCAATGAAATAAGATACAAGAGGATGCCAAATCTGTAAACTGAAAGCAATGAAACCATTTCCACAACTGTGCAATTATTATTCCAAAAAATGACTGGCTCCCACTTCAAGTAAACAAAAAATGTCTTCCAAAGCTGCCTAAATATCAAAAATCTTGGTGCTTCTCTAAATTCAGCTGGTAATTGATTCCAGAGGGCCGAAGCCTGGTTTTCAGTACATACCAAGCACACCTCTGGTGCATACGGTACTCTTAGCAGTGCCCCATCTGAGCAACGGGAGAGTATTCTGCAGGTGAATAACATCTTTGAACAGTATAGAAACTAACCTGCTCTTCCCCCTTTATATCATTAATATATCCAAAAAAGAGCTTCACATAAACACTCTGTTATAATGTTTCTGTCGTATAATTTCCACTTCACTGCAGACCAAAATTGAGGGCTTCTGTTTCCTCTGTACACCACACTGGGCCAGCATAATTCACCAGCACTATGGTGAACAGAAAGGCCTGAACATCACGACAAGCACATCCTCATTATCACAGGGTTTCTTCAGATAGCCATAGCCTTATCCGAGAAACTTGGAATATATCTGCAACAGTGACTCTATACTTTAAACCAGGTTCATCACAAACAACCTGATCCTTTTTGCTCAATGTCAGGGATGGAATTTAAGGCCGTCCACAACAGCAGTCGGTTTACCTGTGAGCCACAGTCTACATTTTAACTGGCACAGCTCCTAACCAAGAAGCCATTCTGAAAACTATTTGAAGGGAGAAAGTCAGAACAAAAGAGAATGATTGGAAATAAGATATCGCTCTGGACAGAGCTTATAGCCTGGCTCCATGAGAAATGTTTCCACCAAGATCTAATCACACACAATCCATGGATCACAACCATTTAGAATAATTTAGAATTTAGAACCACTTAGAATCAGTGCTATTCTTTGCTCATCCATGACTTGCTCTCTTTTGCTGGTGCTCTTCCAAAATTTCTGCCTTGCCTTCTTGAACAAAAGAGACTCCCTAACTAGCTGTTAAGAAAATCTGACAAGACTGTCTTCCAATCATTTCAAAATAAAAATATTCAGCAATTATTCCCTTCCTTAAAAAAACACACCCAAAAACCAAAACCACAAAACATTCCCTTAAGACTTCAGAGATATTGAACTTTCGGGTTAATTATTTTCAAAATATTTGTCATCTTTGGTTCAGCTGACTCTTTCATAAGACCCCATATATGGCCAAGCCATAACTCACTAAAGCTTCATTCAGCCGGTTTATCCTTTCTCTGGCTTTCAATCCCTGAAATTCCTCCAGTGTCTAACCACATTTCAGTGGGTTTAGAGGTATCTATGTTAGATTGTGGTAAGACAAGCAAATGCAGACTAGTTCTTGGCATGTTTAGCCAACATGCACTCCAGGCTCTGGCCATCTTGCTCACTGTGAATGGGCAGTTAGATGGCCAGGAACTTAAACAAAATAAGAGTAAATGTTATTTGATCACTAGGAAGCTCAGTCCGAATTTTGGCACATAAAACCTCTCAGGTTTTGGGAAGGTGACCAAATCATCCTCCACCCTGCTAGAAGGAGGGACAGAGAAAGAATTTTGAGCAAGTTCAGCACTTTGCATTCAGAGTACAAGAGTTTCCAGCTTAAAGATGAGTCAGCTACTGAAGAGCAGCTTTGAGAGGCTGCAATAGTGAGCCTTTGAGAGCATAATGGAGAACCAGAAAATTTGCTGCCTGCTTCAGGAGTCGCTTTGTTTCTACTACTGGAGGAGGCTCTGAAAGCAACTCTGAAGGGGAACCAGAATAAGAATCTTTCTGTCAGCAGATATAAAGCTTGAAAGCTGAACTGGAAGCACAGCTACAGAGCACAGCCAGTGTTGGTAAAGAGATCTGAGGAGGTGGGTGGATGCCTTGGTACAGGTGTGAGAAGACTTTGGCTCTCCAGATGTTGCTAAACTACAACTCCCAACAGCCCCAGCAAGCATGGCCAACAGCCAGGGATATTGGAAGTTGAAGTTCAACAACATCCAGAGGGCCAAAGGTTTCCCAAACAAGCCTTAGTACCTTAAATCAGTGTTCCCCAACATTGGGCCTCCAGCTGTTTTTGGACTACAACTCCCATCATCCCTCGCTAGCAAGACCAGTGGTCAGGGATGATGGGAATTGTAGTCCAAAAACAGCTGGAGGCCCAAGGTTGGGGAACACTGCCTTAGATTATTCTATGGACTTTCTATCGGTAGCTGAAAATTTAAAGGATTTGGCTAACACTGAACGTGTAAGCAGCTACCGGTATGAGCACAAAAAGCTATACAAAGATTGGCAGGCATGAGACAGCTGCTGGGATAATATATAGCCCAAAATTGTGGCCTGGCCCCTTTGTATCTCAGCAACATGAGAAATTAGGATAATAGGATTCAGAACTCATTTGATTCTCTTTTGTTTTACTTCTCTTGGCCATTAGCTAAGAAGCGGGCATAGCAAGATTCTAATCAAAGACGATCAGCAGACTCTCTTTACAAAAGAGGGCGGCATAAACGGATAACTTGCTACAGAAAATCTTTGCTCACCACCATGCACCCATGTCCCATATAG
This sequence comes from Darevskia mixta, assembly GCA_034641385.1. Classification (NCBI taxonomy): domain Eukaryota; kingdom Metazoa; phylum Chordata; class Lepidosauria; order Squamata; family Lacertidae; genus Darevskia; species Darevskia mixta. Next base: position 12,494,431 of record JAWWNH010000030.1, read on the forward strand.
ACTGAAAATGTCACATCCAATCAGAACATGAAAAGAACTAAGTTATAGTTGGGCATTTGACCAGTCAAAAAAGATTTGGTCAATTGACAACTCAAACATTGTCAAATATTTGTCCAGTACTTTAAAAACATTCTGTTTTCTTTTTTTTTGGGGGGGGGGTGGAAGAAACATTAAAATCAACAGGTTTGTTATTTTGCTAATTACAAATATAAAACTTGCTAACTGCTATTTTGAAACCATGAAGTTAACCTTTTAAAAATGTAACAAATTACTAAGACTTTGCATGAGGTTAGAATCATTCTATCAGTGTGAATGATTCACTGTACTGTTCTCTTTGGCTTTTGATTGAAAAGAGAGGAGTCTGTCTACAATTTGAAACAGAAATGAAGCAAAGTAACAGTATATTTTTTAAAGTATTTTTTATTAAAGATTTTCTTGATTTACAAAGGTATGTGCAATGCCTGTCATATTTTTTCCATGTAACATTTTTACAAATTAGTTTCATTTGTTGAGACATTAGGAAGAAAAGAGGAAGAGGTGGGTGGGATAGGGAGATGGGTGAGGTGGGGTGATGATGTTTATATTTTACTTAATATATGTAGGGTTTGGTGTCAGCGTTGTTTGTGCAGGTTCTCTGTTGTTCGCTTGTGCTCCTTTGGTGATGAGAGAGGTCGGGGTTGGCGTAGGGTGTGATTGTTCATTTGTGGTTGGCTGTGGTGGTCTTTGGTTTCCGGTGTGAGTAGGGTGGGTGAGTGTTTTTGGTCAGGTTAGCCATATTGATTTGTATGCTGTCGGTAGATTTTTGTCATTGTCTTGTTGTGCTGTGTGTGTGTGATGAAGGGGAGCCATATCAGGGTGAAGGTGTCTTCTTCTATTTGTCCCCGTGTCAGTTTCAGCTTACTGGTTAGTTTTTCTAGTGTTTTTCTTTTTTTTAAAGTGGTGGACTAGAACCAGGGAAACCAAGGTTCAAATTGCCTCCTCAGCCAGGAAACTCACTGGGTGACCCTGTGTCTGTGTTACAAATGTCCTTGCCCTGAGGCACAGTGGCCCAAGGAAAATTAAAACATGGCCTTTGTGATATGAGCATGCTGAGCGTGCCACCTCACCCTCTGGGCACTTCCTACTGCAAGCTTTCTGGTGAAAATAAGATATAATCTCAGTAGAGAAAAGGCTCACTTGCAAAATGCCCTTTGCGTGTTCCCACAGAGTTTCTCAAACTTCTTGAGATTTTAAAGATGGATGTAACAAATTCATGTGCAATGCAAAAGACATGTTATTCTTGGCTTGACTACCACCAGTGCCGTGTCTGAGCAATGCTGATTGTAGGTGGCCCTGAAGAAGGTGGGGAAGGGCCCTAGACAAAGGAGGATGGCATCCTGTTTTGCAGGTGGTGCACAGAAGCAGCCAAGCAAACCCTTTTGGTGAAAAGAAAACCCTGTGGGATCTATATCAATGAACAATGATAGAACCTCCACAGTAATGGATGGATGTTGTGGTAATGAGCACATAGCAGCAGAAATAAATTGAGAACCATGCAGTCCTAAGTTTCATTCACTTTTATTTCAGCATGGCGAAACAGCCTATCAACTGAATTATACAACCTTTTTTTAACAAAATAAAAAAATTCCTTCCAGTAGCACCTTAGAGACCAACTAAGTTTGTTCTTGGTATGAGCTTTCGTGTGCATGCACACTTCTTCAGATACACTGAAACAGAAGTCACCAGACCCTTATATATAGTGAGAGGGTGGGGAGGGGTATTACTCAGAAGGGTGGTGGGTTTTTAGCCATCTCACCCCTTGCTTTTTCCTGCAAGACCAATTGCAGTCGTTAACAGTCATCAACAGGTTTACCTCACCTATCAGCTAATCACCCATTCCCACCACCCTTCTGAGTAATACCCCTCCCCACCCTCTCACTATATATAAGGGTCTGATGACTTCTGTTTCGGTGTATCTGAAGAAGTGTGCATGCACACGAAAGCTCATACCAATAACAAACTTAGTTGGTCTCTAAGGTGCTACTGGAAGGATTTTTTTTTATTTTGTTTCAACTACGGCAGACCAACACGGCTACCTACCTGTAACCTTTTTTTACCTGGTGGTTGCATCCTGATGAAAATCACAGCATCTGGCGGTGACTGATTTTGCAAATGCTCTATCTTGTGTTGAAATCATGCCTTGCCACTTCCCATTACTTTGATTCCTGACATGATATGTGAGCAAAACATCTAGCAAGACCAGTCATGATGCCAAAAAATAACCATGGGCGGGGGGGGGGGGGAGTATCAATGGCTACCATTCACAAAGCCTATATATAATCTCCAGTGTCAAAAGCAGTTTTGCCTCTGAATACCAGCTGTTTGAGATCACAAGCAGGATCTACTGGGCTCATGCCTTGCTTGTAGGCTTCATGAGAACGCCTGGTTAGCCACTGTGAGAGCAGAATGCTGGACTAGATGGGTCCTTGGTCTGATCCATGAAGGTTTTCCATGCGTTCTTATAGAAAAAGACCAAAGTCATCTATTAAGAGCTGCCACAAATCATCCTTTACATGCCTCTTTCTTTCAGAGCTTCTTTCTTCCTGTTTTCTGATCACATCTAAGATATGCAAGGCTGTGATTGTCCCTCATTATACGTACACAGTGCAGCCTTAAGGCACTTCCACGGTGCAGACACCAATGCAAAAAAACACACACCCCAAAAACCCAAAATGGAACTAGACCCTCTTATTCTTGCCGTTGACCTACATTCTGTCACTTAATCACAAACTTCGCTTTCCGTTGTGTAGCAGGTATTGACATATTGTGTTGACTTGTTTAAAAGGGAATTGTTACTGAATGTCCCTGTCACCAACAAGACATTTTTCATAGCAGGATGTACATCTCCGGGGAGTGTCTCATGTATAAATTATAAGAGCAGCAAGAGAAGGAGGAGAGGAAAATTAATAAATAAAGGCATCTGACTTACGTGTGCAGGGCATGGAGGCAGCGTCGTTTTCTGCTCGGAAAAAACCCGGGTCACAGGTGCAAGAGGTGGAACCTTCCAAGATGGAGAAACTGTGAGGCGGGCACTTAGCACAGGCAACATCTGTTGAGAGGGCCTTGTAGTATCCAATCTTGCAAGCTTGGGAAAAGAAGGGGGGAAATAGAAAAGAGCTGTTACTGGTATAGGACTTGATAATAAATTGCTACCTCATTTACTCAGCATTCAGACATGGGGGCACTTTTGAAAGAGAAAAAAATGATGTCTGCTTAACACCGGGAGAGAAATTAACCAGCCAAGGAGCACTTGACTGCTCGCTCTCCAAGCAAGAAAGGCATTTTTTAATCCCGATGAGACCCCATTAACAAGCAGGCCTGTAGAGCTTACAAGAGCACCTATAAGCATGTCCATGTAGCAACTTGGTTGGAAAATCTGTCTCATTTTCTTCCCTGCGTGGGTTTATTATGTAAACCCCATTTCCTTGCTTCCCACCTGCAGACACTCTCACATTGCAGTAAACAGGGTGCAGTTGTTTTAATTCCATGACTACTTTAGAAAGGCAGCTGATGGTGTGACACTGCCAATTTTTGAGATGGAGCGGAATAAGACCCTACTGTGATTGGCAGTCAACCTCTTACTCTAGCATGCACAGAAAAGGCAATTCTCCCTTCTGCAGAAGCCAATTAATTTGCTTTCCTCTCCCCAAGAGACAAAATCAACACTCCGCCCCTGAGCCGGAGCATACCAGTGGCTGTACTCTTCGACGCTGAGGCCCCATGTGCAGCAAGTGTTCAGTGACATCACCTTCATAAATATGATGCTTACATGGATGACTACTTTTACATCATTGGGATTAAAAAAAAAATACTCTGAAGTATCATTAAGAAAATCTTTTGAACAGTGGCACACAAGCATGTCCCTCTAACAAATTTTGGCTAGGGCTAAAAATATAAAAAATCAACACCACCAGACGTTGAAACAGAGAAAGTCAACTAGGCAGCTTTATAAAGGACAAAGAGCAAAAGAAAGGATGATTACTGCCAATATTTACAGCATGACTCACTTTCATGTCTCTTATTTTTATCACACAGTCTACCTTTAGAGTTCCCTTGCTCTTTGCTTCTCCGCCTCCAGTAACCAACATGCATTTGCTTTCAGCTATTCTCCCACTCACTCCACATTCTTTTATATGATTTAATTTCCCCCACTTTTATGATGTACTTGTAACAGCCACGGATTTTTGCAACATGTTTGTAAAGGAGCAAGTCACCTCACCCTTATTAACTGAGGCCATTTATGGAATCTCCTTAACAAGTCAAAACTTTACGAAGTGTGGTGCAGCGTCCATAAAAATCACTGTGGGATCAATCTTGCCCTTGCTTGCTTTGGCTGTCACCGGACCAGGGAATCTTATAAAAACACATAGCTCTGGTGACTAAGATTTATGCTTTCAGCGTTTACACACATCACATAATTAGATAGGGTTCAACTTGCAAGGTGCTTTCTGGCTACGCTTCAAATGGCCTTGGGGCTTTGATTAAAATAAAAAAAAACCCGCAACGTTGGCAAGGAAAAGTAGAGGGGTCAAGCTCAGCCTCCCCACTTCAAACACAATTAGTCCCCAAACACAAATGCAAACCTATTGGGTATGGTCCATCATTCTGCCAGCCACATCAAACAAAGACAGTTTGTGTAAAAAGAATGAGCCTCCTCAAAAGATAAGCAGCTAAGAAGGTACAAATTACTGTTTCAATGGAGAAGAACCTAGGTTGAAGGTCTTATGGAGGAGACAGATTAATAGATCTGACATGGTTGGTATGGAAATTCTTTTTTCAATGACATTTTTTAACATTTTAATTAAACAAGACCTGATATCCTGAAAAATGGTAAGAAAAGTTTGAAGCTTCTTGGAATTTACAGTGATGATAAATACTAATAAAGCCTGAAGTTGGACTGGATTCATTGTATATCACACTGACCCATTTTCCATCCTGACCTGAAAAACTGCTTCCAGTGCAGGAGCTTAGTGCAAAAATAGTTCACTTCCTCACTGCAAATTTAAGTTGGATGCACACAGAAGTTCGCAAAATTATCCATGACATCCTCTTCGATTGCAATTATAAACCTGTCAGGCAATTTTATCCTCATGAAGACCTACAAGTAATACAATAAGTTATTTCAGACTGGTTCTGATTCTTGGGTGTCCCCAGCAAAACAGGTAAGTACAAGCTGGCAAAAGTCAAATACAGTGGTACCTTGAGTTACAAATGCCTCAGGTTACAAACACTTCAGGTTACAAACTCCGCTAACCTGGAAGAGTTACCTCGAGTTGAGAACTTTGCCCCAAGATGATAATGGAAATCGTGTGCCGGCGGCACAGCGGCAGCAAGAGGCCCCATTAGCAAAAGCACGCCTCTAGTTAAGAACAGTTTCAGGTTAAGAACGGACCTCTGGAACGAATTAAGTTTGTAACTAGAGGTACCACTGTATGCTGAACATTTCTTATTGCACTGTGCATGTGTCAGTTCTCTGTCTACACACAGGATGCATAAACATTACAAACTCATTGTTCTAGATGTCAAGGTAACATATGCTGTCATATGTGTTTTCAATCATGTTCTACAGCTGGATTTCAAGAAATCAATTACCGGTACAAGAATTCTAATGTCCTGGACTTTGAGACAACTTCAATGTTAGTTGAGAAACCAAGTTATATTTGAAAGGAGTGTTAACTACATCACATGTGATGCCTGTGAAAATAATGCCACCAGTGATGGGAGCCATATCTAACCTGAACAGTAAATATTCATTGGAAAAGTGTGTTTTGATAAGTAGCCCACATTTGATGGAACTTTCACCATAAAGATGCAATTATGGGACAGGCTGATTTGATCACGTTATGCCAGCACATTTCCACCTACACAGTGACTGACCATTTCTGAGAGCAATTCAAAATTCCAGCATGAAACCCTAAATGGCTTGGGGCAAAGTTGAAATCAGACATAGAATCATAGAGTTGGACCCTGCAATGGAGGAAAATGCAGTTGTCCCTTAGGGGGATTGAACCTGCAACCTAGGCATTATCTGCACCATGCCCTAACCAACTGAGCTATCCAGCAGTTACTTGAAGGATCACCTCCTCCCGTATACAGTGGTACCTCGGGTTAAGTACTTAATTCGTTCCGGAGGTCCGTTCTTAACCTGATGCACCACTTTAGCTAATGGGACCTCCTGCTGCCGCTGCGCCGCCAGAGCACGATTTCTGTTCTTAGCGGAGTTCTTAACCTGAAGCGTACTTAACCCGAGGTACCACTGTATACCTACCTGGACTTTTCATAAGTTGTTCTCAGGATGCCCCTGCCAAATGAGATTCAGCAAGTGGCTACTAGAGAGACAACCTTATTTTGGTGGAATGATTTCCAACTGCATTATAATCTTTGGTGTGTCAGGCAAATGCCTTTTTATTTTCCCAGGTGTTTTAGTTTTGAGATACCTTCATGTTTTTATTCCGCTGCGCTAATGCACCACTACTGATACGTCTTATTTAAATTCTTATACTGCCATTGGTTTTATTTTAGACTGGTTTTTCTTATGCTTGTTTGATTGTTATGGTTTCATTGATTTTTGTTGTTGCTAACCAGAGAATTTTGTTAATGGGTGGTATATAGTACGTAAAATAAATAAGCAAGCAAGCAGGATGTAGACCTCTCCTCAGCAACTGGTATTCAGAGGCAAGCTGCCTCTGGTCCTGGAAGTAGTATATTGCCATTATTACTTGTGGCAATTGATAAGAGTAAAATCTGTGAGTGTGGATGGCATTCCATTCCATTGTCAAATTTCTGAAGGCAATTCACCTAATCACTTCTGGTGACCATTTTTTTCTCTTTATACAGGGAATGTTTCTGGGTGAGCAAAGGGAGACTGTGCTGCAGTATTTCTCAAATTTTATTTTATTTTGACTGTTGGCTATATTATATGTATCATTTGTTGTTGCTTTTTATATATTATTTTACCGAACTGAACTGAATTTGTAGATTATTTTATGCCGCATACTGCTTTGGTGCTTTTTGCATAACAGCCAAAAATTGCTATATATACATAAATAAATAACCTCCCAAACGACATGGATGTGTGTCCTAGCATTCCTATATTCAGACGAAAAACCATTAATTTTCTGGATTTGAGCATTGTGGCTTTTGAGGTTTGTAGTATTGGCATTTCCTTATAGGCAGCTTGATTCTCAAATTGAGCTGTTCTGACAGAAAGTAGTAAATGAAGTTGGGAGGGAAAATCCAGGCAATCTGAGCTCCTCCACTAACTAACTCCTCTCCCTATCTGCAAAACCTTCTCCATTGCAGTGGCCAAATGTCTTTTAAGAAAGAGGATCCATACAGGAATGAGATCATTTCCCAACCACACTAAAAGGTACTTTTGAACTTCTCTCAAAACTATTTTATATCATATGAGGATGATGTCAATATGGATGTTGTTAATGGCACAGCCTGCAAGTCACAGTAAACCACAGCAAATAACAGTAAATAACTGTTTCACTCTTCCACATGCTACAATCCTTAGCGTACTTGCATCTGAACCAGGAGTCATGGTTTCTTTGGCTCCCAACAAACCATTATGTGTAGTCAAGGTTTGTGGAGTGAAACAAACCACAATTCCTGGTTCAGGCATAATGCTAAGCAAGGCATTATGGTTTGTTTCTTCCATGTGCTGGTGGGCAGCAGTGAATCAGTCTAGAAAAATGGGAACATGGCATATCATTAATTGCGTTTTTACTGTGACGTTTAAATGAGGCCAATGTGGGATTTAAAAAACAAACAAAGCGTTTTTATACTGAATATATATTCTAGTCAATGCAAGCTTCCCGTTCACATTATAGACCAATTTAAGCAAAGAAACACATGCCCTAGAGGCACTTTGGGGCTCTTTCCTCCATTTTTAAGTCCATGTGCATTGGTTTTAAAAGGCTTACTGAGCCCCAAAGTTGCTATTCTCCCTCCCCCCTTCCCTTCCCTTCCCTTCCCAGCATTACATTCTTTTGCTTTCTACTACATTAAACCCAGTTCATTAATTTTTCAGGACCCAAGGAAGCTCTCTCTAAAGCTCTGTCTGAGGCAAACAGCCATTTTGCTTTAGCTGTAGAAAATCCCATAACTGAATTCACGGTTTTCTTCATTTTGCTGTGTTCAGATTCAATACATTCCAGCTCTTGGCACCTTCCTCTATTTGCTAATCCACTGCATTTGTTCAACATTTCTTTACATCTTGATAGACTTCTATGTCACAATCTAATCTAGCTCTGTAAAGGGTTTCTTTTTCTTTCTTTTTTTGGCACGGAAAATCAGCTGACACACCTATTATGACTGACCAAGGCCCTTTCAAAAGAAAACAAACTTAAGATATTATACAGTATTTCTGAATGTTAATGAATTGGTAGAAAAACAAGCAAGCCCGCATAGATTCCCATTTCCTGAAAGTCTTTATTGCACACTCAAGACAATCCTTCATTCTTTCCTTTCTCTTGGGAGGATTTTCTGGAGAGGACAGAGCGTGAATGGCTCGCAAAAGATGTATTCTTGCACGGCTTGCAAAAGATGGCATTGTAAAAAGATTAGGTCACATGAGCAGTGCAAACTTTGAATTCGATTCCCTTAGCTTTGCCTTAATTAGTTCTTTCCATTAGAAAGAGAGAGTGAAACAAGGCCAAGGGGAGACATTTTCTTTTATCCACATCCCACACCGACATGACAAGGTTATAATTTAATATACAGGGGTGGAAGACCTTTTTCCAACTCGAAGGCCGCATTCCTTTCTGGGCAGCCTTCTGGGAGCCACACGCTGGTGGGGCCAGAGGCAAAAGTGGGCAGAGAAATGAGCATAAAGTTTACCTTTGTACAGTTGGCTACTTTCTACACACACATACCCTGTCCCTGACTCAGGCAAGAAGAGTTATTATCAGTGGTCAAAGACACACCCTGGCCAGGCAAAAACCCTCGAGGATGGTGTGAAACAGGGAGTGTTGTCTGGAGAGGTTTCTGAGGGCCAGATAGAGAGCCTGGAGAGAGCATTTGGCCCCTAAACCTGAGGCTGCCCATCCCGATTTAATACATTACATTTAATACATTACCTACCTGTAACTAATACATTACTGTCTTTACAATCTGGACAGTAAACACTCTGAAACAGGGGGAAACAAGACTGCGCCACCTGTATGGACTCCCTGGCCCCCTCCCAGCACATTAATTTTATTTCTCATATAGGTAATCTCAAATAAAGTCACAAGTGCACATCATTCTGTTATATTATAGCTCCTTATGGGAGTAAATTGTCCCCAAATAAATTGGAATTATTTCACCAAAGTAGCACCATTCCAAATATAGCAATTTGCAAGCAGGTATTGTGTGCAGAGAGTACCTCATGGGTCAAAGGTGTGCACAGGAACCATTCAATGACATGCTTTCCTATCAACATTTCAGCACAACAACCAGTATCAACCAATGCATAGAGAAGGTGGACTTTGGGAGCTAGCCTTTACACACTTAAACCCTCTTTAGAGGTTCTGTTTGCTTGCATGCATGAAGGCAATCACCAAAGTTGGTTAGTTATTACATTTATATACCACCTTTGTCTTCCTAGGAGCTCAAGGTGGCGAACCTGGTTCTCCTTCTCCCCATTTCATTGTCACAATAACCCTGTTAGATAGGTTAGGCTAAGATGGTGACTGGCCCAAGGTCACCCAGTGAGGGAAATTGGGGTGCTCTGGCAAGCCTTGCCCTCCTCAGTGGACCACTCTTTACAGCTCCCTTCCAGAGGATCCTCACTTCACAAATTTCCTCCCAACGTGTGAAGAATCTTAAACACAGGAAAAGTGATGCACTGGCATCAAGGCTTGCCAACAGGCTCCCACTCTCCGTTACACAGTTACCTTCTTGCAAATAAACACAACGTCCAGATAGAGCTGTGGCGGCATTCAGTTCAAGTTTACCCAGGCTTAACAGAGGTGTCAGATGCACAAAGCCACTACTGTCCCTGTAAAACAATTTCTGAACTGGAGCAAAAGATTGCAAAAACCCCCTGTGCTTTATGCATTAGCAGGGCTTTCCTCATTGCTGTGTGGGGAGCTAAGAGCCAGCGAAAGGAAGCCCACATAGGCAAAGGACTCTGTATATCAGTCATCCACCATGATCCAAAAACTGTATGTCTCCAATCAATATGCACACTGTCCTTCAGGAATGCAGGCATGCTGTATTTGCCATGCTAGGGAAGCCCAATTGCAGACATGGGCTGCTACTAAATCCTATTAAGAGAGAAAAGCCATATAACATTGAATGCAATATAATGCTACTGAAATGCCATATAACACAGTGCCTTTTTAAACAACTGGAGGCAAGTAATCAGTAATATATAGGGAGGCATGCCTGGCGCCATCTTTATCCAGTTTTAGGTGCCAAGCAAAGGCCTGTTTTTTTAAAGGCCTGTTTCATTGTGGCCTGTTTTAGTGGGGCAGGACTTGTAGCCTGAGGGTGGCTGGTGTTTTGTTTTGTTGTTGTTCTTGTGTTTATCATATATTTATAGAATGTATATACCACTTTTCATCTGAAAATCTCAGGGCAGTTCACAAGATAAAAATGCAGTTCACAAAATGTATTTTGTGCTTTCATATTGTATTTTTACATTGTATTTATAGGTTGTGAACCGCCCTGAGATCTGCGGATGAAGGGCGGCACACAAATTTAATTAACAAATAAATATATGAATTACAGTGGTACCTCGTGTTACAGACACTTCAGGTTACAGACTCCGCTAACCCAGAAATAGTACCTCGAGTTAAGAACTTTGCTTCAGGATGAGAACAGAAATCGCGCGGTGGCAGCGGGAGGCCCCATTAGCTAAAGTGGTACCTCAGGTTAAGAACGGACCTCCAGAACGAATTAAGTTACACTGTAAGGAAAGTGACTAACAAACACAGTACAATAATAACAACAATGTATTCAATGTATTCATTACAATCTATCTACCTGCCTACCTATTGATGTGTATACTTTGAGTAGGGCTTTGTCCTACGAACTGGACTTTATTTCCCCAAGGATACAAAGCCCATATACTTTTGTTCTTGAACAGTAGCATAATATGTAGAGGCTTCAGTAACAAGGCAACATGTGTAACGGAGGAAAAATAAATTCTTTAAAGAAGTAGGCTCAAGTAACCCACTTCCTATCAATTGTCTGCAAACAAAAATAGCAACAGCATTACTTTTAAAAAAAAAAATGCAAAAGGGAAAAAAATGCCTTGCTAGTGTGTTGCTGAATGCATTCTAGACTGATGATCACTGGTTTACAATATTGAGAGCACCTGCTACCTTGGAAAATAGCTGCAATTTATATTTTAGTGGCACTCGGTGAAATAAAAAGATAGACGTTCCATCTCTTCCCCTCCCCTCCCCTCCCCCTCCCCTTTAAATAGATTCTTTTTCTCAAATTATAACAAAACCACATCTGCCACACAAGCGGATAGCTTCTTCTTAGCTCTCTTTTTATTGTTATTACCATCTCTGAACAGATTTCCGGGTGTTAATTATAGAACTCAATTGTTTCGATAGCCTCTCTTGATGAGCTTTTTACCCCACACCAAGAGACCCCTCAGTAATTGTGCAACTGTTTGGAGTCCCAAAGGCTTAGCATAACTTTTCGACAAGCTGTCCTTTTATTGGATCTTTTGACCCAAATGTCAAAGGGAGGAGAGTCACCCCTGTCTCCATGAGACAAAAATTTCACAGATTTTTTTCCTTCGCCCAACATCTGGAAAACAATTCATTTTCAGGCCATTACTATCATATGCACAATTGTCTTGTGGGGGGTTAAATGTGAAGGTTTTAAATAGAACGAATATGTCTTTGCACACACACAAAATGCAGCATTTTCCTAGTCCAATCTAATTACTCCATGCAGGGCTTCAAGGATATAGAGCCTTAGAATTCAGAAGACTGGGGGGAAATGAACTTTCTCTTGAGCCCTTCTTACATTCATGCTGTAGAATTCAATGTGATGGACCAAATTGCTAAATAAAAACAGCTCCCTTTGATCTTGGGCACTGTTAGCTTTCTTGTCTCCTATGGCTAGAAGCTGCACCATATATTGGAAATTAAATAAAATATCTGTATTCTTTGCATACCCACATACTGGTGAGTTAAACACTGTCTTGCAAAGTCAAATTTTAATACTACATCACTACAGTATACAAAAGGGAGGAAAGGAACAGCCAAAGATATATCCTTATGTTCTAATTTGCGGACGCTCTAAGGAAGGTTGATTCAGGCTTGCCAGCCAGTTGTCCACTTATCTGGGGTAGGTAGGGATTATTTTTGTTTGAATAGTAACTGTGTTTGCTATATTACCTCCCCCCATGAAACCAACCTAGGCTAGTAGTAACACTTCATGCACATTGCCCTCCCTCCAATTTCTTTGGAAGGCTAAGTTGTGTTTAAGGGCCAAATTAATATTTCATGCAGAAAAGCAGCAGAAATCTGAATGGGTGCTATTTGTAGACTTGCATGCAGCCATCTGGATGACTCTTAAGTAATTCTATTTGTGCACCACCTTGATTTTTCGGTATATGGCTCGTAAGTCTGTGTCTTCTGCAAAATACACTAAGGTGAAAACATTATGAAGGCCAGACCAAAGCCCTCAATTCATGCCCCCCAGAGGGCTAAGGGGAAACCCACAACAGATTTGGGACACAGAGGTAGGAGAAATTGTGGAAGTTCCTTACAGGCATGTCCAAAGTCCATTTCGGGGGCCTAATCCAGCCTGCCGGTCGGTTTAATCCGGCCCCTGTGGCAGTTTATTTCCTGGGGTAAAATCCTAAAATAAAAAAAGCTCAACAACTTCAATCCTAAAGAAAAAGGTCAACAACTATGGTTGGCCCTCTTTGAAAAAAGTTTGGACAAGACGCGAATGGGACAACTTTGTTAGATACAATCCAAGGTCTTCTTGAAGCCTCTCCAATGGTTGTTGCTCAACTCCAGGAAGTAACATTCAGGTAATGTGTTCTATTCAAGCTTTCTAAAGAAACCAGCACAGCAGCTTAAGAGTGTAATATGAGGTACAAATAACTGAGACCTCTAGAAAGTTAAGGAAGAATGGCAATTCCTCTCTGATTTCTTCTGACAGAGATTGAGGGGGAAACCCTTTCTATTTAAATTTCTTGTGAGCTCCTAATGTATTGGGGAGGGTTGGGAAATACAATTAAAGGAAAATATATGACACCATCTTTTAATAATGGAAACAAAGATTTAGGACTTGACTGTGGTACAGTGACAACAAGAAAACTTAATCAATTTATCAGCCATCAGGTTTTTGGCTTTTCACATGTGTCCTTATGTAAAAAGGTAAAGGTAAAGGACCCCTGGATGGTTAAGTCCAGTCAAAGGCGACTCTGGTGTTGCGGCGCTCATCTCGCTTTCAGGCTGAGCGAGCCGGCATTTGTCCACAGACAGCTTTCTGGATCATGTGGCCAGCATGACTAAACTGCTTCTGGTACAATGGAACACCATGACAGAAGCCAGAGCGCACGGAAACACTGTTTTCCTTCCCGCCTAAGCGGTACCTATTTATCTACTTGCACTTGCGTGCTTTCGAACTGCTAGGTTGGCAGGAGCTGAGACAGAGCAACGGGAGCTCACCCCATTGCATGGATTTGAACTGCCAACCTTCTGATCGGCAAGCCCAAGAGGCTCAGTGGTTTAGACCACAACACCACCCGCATCCCTGTGGCCATATGTATTAAATAGCAGTCTCTAATGAACAGTTCAATAAATTGTGGAGCACATAATTTTAAAGGGAAAAGATGTAGAAAACAGCAGAAGGACATCTAATGAGCTGCACTTAACAGGATTCATTTTAGGATTACCTCTAGCAACATAGACAATGCCAAGGTAAACATGACCACTTACTACAGCTTTTAGCAAGAAAAGGCCCTGTTGTTTCCTGGTATCAAAGCACTAAGTGGTAATGTGATGTTTGGTGACCTTATACTTGAATAGCTGTTCACATGCATCATTCTGAACATTCATACACTAGCACTATAAATCTAAAGAGGAAGCTATAAAATGTTAGCCTTTATAGTTATAAATATATGGTTGAAATCGAGTTTGTTTTAAATCCCAAAACCTAGAAAATGATTTTTTTTTTTTAAACGCCCACCAAAATGCTTCACAGCAAATGAAAAGAGCTTGTGGTATATGGCAGAAATGCTTCACAATTTCACAGTGCTGGAGGTATTACTAGGTATTCTTGGTACCCACTTCAGGACCATTGACATTGCAAAGATTGCTCCAACTTGCACTTGAATTCCCCCTTCCCCCGCCAATTGAGTAACATTTAATACTGGTGTCAGCAGCAAGTGGTGCTGAGCGAACAATAATATCTGAACTAGCTTTCCCATTTCAAACTGCTCAAGCTGCTGCTATGCTTATTATAGGCTTCATCTGAGTTGGGAAATTTAATTGCTTCTACTGAAAGATGTTAAGATTCAGGAAATGAGTCAGCTAGTAAATTTCAGGGAGCTAGCCATTTTTAAGGAAAAACTCAGCGAGTCATTTCTCTCTTTATTCAAGCAAGTAAGGGCAATCCACGATGACATTGTTAAATTGGCACTTTTAAAACCTAGATCAGTGAAGCTTTCCTTTTCACGTGGAAAAATGAATGCCTAGATCATACAGGCATGTTTATCCTTAATGACTTAAACATCAAGTGATGATGTGCACATGTGAATAGTCCATCACACATTTAGAAAACTCAAGTTGATCTCTTTCATCTTCTTACATCATACAAAAATGTGTGATACATACCGAATTATTATTATTATTATTAAAAAAGAAAAGAAAAGAAACTTAGGAAGGAGGTTTTTCCCAAGCAGAAGCAGCCTGGAAAAGGATGCTTAACCCTAAACAGTTTCTAAGTAGGATTTCCTAAAGACTACCTTTCCCCATACAAACCTGCCTGTAAATTAACCTCCTTTTCTGATGCCCTGGTTCTTATGCCTTTAGAGCAAGAGCTCTCCAACGTCTTACGGTACCTTTAGAGCAGTGATGGCTAACCTTGACACCCCAGATGTTTTGGAACTACAACTCCCATCATCCCTAGCTAACAGGATCAGTGGTCAGGGCCGAGGTTGAGGAAGCCTGCCATAACATTTCTCATCTCTTATCCCTTTCATTCCATTCTCACTATAACTATTATCATTATTAAGTACTAAACTTTTGTCTCACTTTCTAATTTCCTTCCTCCTTTTGCCCTTTCCTCTCAGGGGAGACTTTCCTTCCCTGCTCGCCCTTCCTCCCATACGCTGTCTCCTGGACTCCTTTACTCAGCATGCAAGGTGTTGCTATGAACCAAAAGGTTATGGTAAATGGAAGGCAGGTGAGGACACACTGGGCAGGCTGTGACACTGAGGGCCACCTGAAAGTGGCCTATGGTCCACTGATGGGTCCCAGTCCACTGTTTGCAAAACACTGCTTTAGAGGTTAGGTGGGTGGCTGACTACCAGGGAAAGATCCTTTGTGGTGAGACCTAACTCTGGAACTGGAGACTCACCTGGCACCATCATGATTATCTTTCGGGTGCCAGACTAGGTTGTCCTGTTTTATTTAGTTACCGGTATGTTCTTAATGTATTTATGCCGCTGCTTAATTTGCTGCTGTTAATTGCCAGTTTTAGGATCTTTTATTGCAACTGCAGATTGGAATAGGGAAACACAGGCAGTGTAAAGATTAAATATCTCCATCCTCCTTGCATTGCTATTCCCAGTCACCCATTACTAAAAACTCCACTTGAGCTCTGATGCTTCTACTTACACACAACATGTAGCTGGTCCCTCCAACTCTCCAGTGTGCTTACATACCGAGCAGCCAGTGTGCAAATCGCAAATGAAAAACATGCATGCGTGAACGATTCCCAATTTCAGCCTGGATAAATTCATGGTGCGGAGCACAGACATACAAAGAGGGTCCAGCAGCAGGTTGCTTTATGTGCAGAAAAAACATTGGTCTTTTCCTATAACATCAGAATCAGTGGGGATTACAAGCTAGCCTACCAGGGAAGCCTTTACAATCTCCTTCTCTTAAAGCTTACTAATTGCCTGAATCCTCACATTAACAACCTCTAATCCCATTGTCAGGAGGCCTGCTTACAAGTTCCTTTAACCACTGTGGAGGGAGAGGAAGCAGAGATCTGCATCTGTAAGGATCCTCCAGTCTTCTGGGATTATCACTCACCTCTTAAAACATTAACAGATCAGCAAAAGGGCAATTAAGCTCCCAAAGTTAGATGAAGGCTGTGATAGTGCACAGAAATCTCTGGACTAGAGGAAGGGCCAACATTTCCTTGCCCTTCTGCCACCAGTGGCATTGCTACCTGAACAAGGGGCTATTGGGAAGCAGCGCAGAGTTGAAGTATGGAACTTTCTCCCACAGGAGGCAGTGATGGCCACCAAATTGGATACTTTTAAAAGAGGACTGCACAAATTCATGAAGGATAATGCCATCCATGTCTACCAGCCACAATGGCTAAGCTTTGCCTCCATGGTCGGAGCCAGTAATGCCTCTGAATACTAGCTGCTGGAAACCACAGGAAGGGAGAGGTCTCTTATGCTCAGGTCTGCCTTAAGGGTTTCCCACAGGCATGTATGAGAGTAACCAATGTGAGAGCAGGATGCTGGTCTAGATGGGCCATTGGCCTGGTCCAGCAGGCTCTTGTTATGAAGCAAGAAACTATCATCAGATATCATACATCCCTCAAAAATGGGACATCCCTCCCATGATTTGAAAATTGGTACCCATGTGTCAATGCAGACTATTGTTTACTATAACAGAGACCTTCTGCAGTAGCAATAACAACCTTTGCATGGCTGCCCCCTTACCCACATCAAGCAGCTTGTCTAGATCCTATCTCATCTCAGCCACTTTTTTTCTGTCCCTATTTTTCTGGATGCTGTCTCTTGCCAGAGAAATGTACGAGGTTCCACATGTGCTTCTGCTGTTTCCTTTGTTCTAGGTTTCAAATGGCCAGCAGGCCTTTAGAGCCTGAAGAAAAGCAGAGATAAGAGAGGGCTAGAAAGATCAGGCTTTGCCTCAAGAGAGATGTGCTTATACTGGGACTAGGGGGGGCTCTGGTAACATTAGGAATTGTGGGATGGGGAGACATCCCTTGCATATATTGGACATCTGAAATGGCCTATAAGAGGTAGGTGGAAGCAATAGAACTCATTCCCCAAACTGGCACCCCACCAGATCTTGTTGGACTTCCATTCCCATCAGTCCAAGCTAGTGTGGTCAATGAGCAGGGATGATGGAAGTTATAGTCCGCTAAGGTTTGGAGGGTATCAGAATGGCGAGCACTGCAATAGAAAGTTGTTGGGCTGTGATGCCACAGGGATTCAGAAGGAAGAACATTTTCCTGCTTGGTGGCAAATCATGTATACATCATAAATTAATTGCAGAAATTAATTGCATGCCTTATTTTTGGTACTCGGGCTTACGAGAGTCCCCAGCAAACCTTAACAAAAGACACTGAAAACAGTGAACTGGTCCAACTTGTTCTTCTTTATAGCTTTAGCAGGAGCAGCAGTTCAAAATTATAAGAATGACTAAGGAAAACCTATCAGAGTGATCTTAAACATGTTACTGGAAGTCCCAGTGGAGGTTGCTTCGATGTGAGGAGCTTAGGATCAGTCTGACTTCCAAATGAGCAGTATCATAGCCGCCATGAATATTAATTTGAGACAATTCATAGATACACCTCCAAAAGCATTGCATAATGATCCCCATAAAAACTATCAATCCCTGTCTAAGCTGTACATCAATCAAAATACTAGCATGCAAATCATATCCATTAACAGCTCCATACTTGATTACCCATGACATTTCAGAGAGGGCCATTCGTTTGATGAGTTGCATCCGTCATCTTTACCCTTTGATATTTTGGATTCACCAACATTAATATCACATTACAATTGCAGACATTTTAGAGAATAATACACTTTTATGCCAGTGCATAAGAAGAGAGCCAGCATGCTTTTCCCCTGTTCTTCCCTAAACCCAACACTTCTGTGTAGGTATAGTAACTTCTACAACACCCACTTAAGTGGCGTGTTAAGTGGCGATAACTTCTCCATGTAAGTTGGTGGAAAATTCAGGACAGAGAAAAGAAAGTAATTTATGCAGGATAACTGCCACCTAAACAAGAAGCTATAGGGAAGCAGCACAGAGGAGATATCATTCACCGCTCTTTGGTTCCCATGGAGAATAGCACCATTTTGCACTAGAGCAGAGGTGACCCGTTGGTCCTCCAGATGTTGCTGATCCACATTTCCTGCCAAACCCATAGAGCATGGGCAATAGTCAAGCCCAATGGGATTTGCAGGCCAGCAACATCGGGGGTGGGGGTGGGTAGCAAAAGTTCCACACTGGAGCACTGGGTCAGAGCTGAAACACCACTTGCCAAAATATCTCATGGTCCCTGCTTTGTGTCTTCTTGTTGAGAATGTAAACTTGTTGAGAATGTAAAAAGAAAGAAAATCAAGTTTGCATTCATGACCTATCCATGTTTTCAATATGTACCATATTTTTCACACACTTCGGTTTCCTATATTCAGAATACAGGGTAGATACTGATAACCCGAAGCCATGTTGTGGACACTTTAAGCTTATTATGTGGGACCTGTAATTAACTGGCAAAGTAATCGTCTGTAAATCTCTGATTGTGCAATTAAGCCCAGCATTACCACCCTTCTGAGGCCACTTGAAAATCTGAGGATCCAAAGAAGTAACAGAGACGGTAGTGTGGGGCTTATTCAAAGTCAGGCCAGTGGTCTATCCCTATCAGCTCTCCAAACAGCAAACGGAGATCTTTCTGAGTCCTCCCTGGAGATGAAAGCACATGAACCTGGGACATCCTTCATGCTTAGCATATGCTCTACCAGTGAGCTACAGCCCATATCAAAGTGGAGAAGCTACTGCAGAGCAAACAGAGTAGTAAGTCAGAACATTGGCCCACCTAGTTCAGTACAGTGGTACCTCTGGTTACGAACTTAATTCGTTCCGGAGGTCCGTTCTTAACCTGAGGTACCAATTTAGCTAATGGGGCCTCCCGCTGCCACCACGCAATTTCTGTTCTCATCCTGGGGCAAAGTTCTTAACCCAAGAGGTACTACTTCCGGGTTAGCGGAGTCTGTAACCCGAAGTGTTTGTAACCTGAGGTACCACTGTAATGTCTACTGACTGATTGGCAGTTTTAGGCAGACAACTTTTCCAGTCATACCTCGAGGTGCCAACTGAAACCTGGAACCTTTCAGCATACAAAGGGTGTGTTCTACCAGATAGTAAAATTGGGTTTAACATAGTAACATTGTGGTTACTTGAACCATTGGAAGCACAGGGTAAAATTATCCTCCTACACTCATTATCATCCCCATTTTGTGAACCGTTGTGATTACAGTAAGTGAGTGAACTTCTTAAAGAAAAAAGAAAAAAAGTGGCCCTTGTGGCTCTCTGCGCATTTGTGCATTATGATATACCGAAGAATATAAGAAGAGCCTGCTGGATCAGACCAGCGGCTCATCTAGTCCAGCATCCTGTTCTCACTGTGGCCACATAGATGCCTGTAGGAAGCCCAAAAGCAAGACCTAAGCACAACAGCATCGTCCAAGCGCAAATGCTTGGAGTACCCTTTACTTTGAAGCAACCATACATGAAGACACCCATAGCCATTTCTGTGATCCTGACATCTTGGAAAAAGGAAACCCCCATCATAGAAATGGCTCATGTAAGCATCTGGTTCGCACTAAAGTAATTCCATGTGATCACACAGACAACCAAACATGGCCCTCCAAGTCTCTCTGTTTGGCCCTGGAGACTTGAAACTCTCAGCAGGCTGCATCCCTCACCACGCCTGCTCCTGGTTTTTACGCAGTTGGGATATAGCCTACTAAATACAGAAATCAGAATCACATCCCTTTGTCCACCCACTTCTGCCCCTGACCATGCCCATTTCTGCCTCTGACTACACTCACCATTGACCGCAGAAGGTTGTCCACAAGAAAATGTGACCGTTCAGCTCTGGCTCAAAAAGGTTCCCCACCCCCACCATAGAATATTTTCAGAGTATAGGATAACACAGAGAAAAGAAGTGTTATCTGCTGGTGCAAGCTGGCTTTAACCAAAGATCTGAACTATCCCAAATGGTGCTACAAACCTGCTATTGGGTGTCTCACCACTGCTCCACCAGAAAATTTAATCTTGCAAGTCACACTAAATATGTACACTAAATATGCTTCTCAGGCTCCTTTCCCAAAGAGTGTGGGAGCGTGAAGCTCATTCAGCTTCAGTTTACAAGAATTTTACATTAAATTCCTCAGAAGGTAGCACAGATGAAGGTACTCGAGGGAAAGCCTGCAATCGCTGAACCTTTTTGTAGCTGAAATTTCATGGTCATGCTGCATATTAAACTGGGAAATAATAGGTTAAAAGGAAAGGAAGGATGGTTGCCCCTTCGCGTGATCTCAAGGTTTACAATTAAGAATAAATTCCAGCAGCTTTTGGATTTCTCACTTTCCTACAAGTGTTCCCTCTTACCACTGGAGAAATAACAAATGGGGGTAAGGCCTAGCACATGAATTCCGTTGTCCTTTTCTAATTTGTCTTACTCACAGCACAATCCTGTGCATGTTTACTAAGAACATTGCATTCAGTGGGGCTTACTCCCAGGTAAGTCTGCAAAAGAGCTCAGCTTTATAATTTTATCGGATACTTGGAGGGATTATAGCAAGCCCAGAAAATCTTATCCATGTATAAATTATAAGCCACTTTCAGTTATGCCAAGTAAATTATCATGTAGTGTGTGAATATGCTGATTTGTGAGATATGGGACTTTACCACAAAGAAAAAGAAGCCAAGAATTTATCTTGAGGGAAACACAAGACGTACAGCATTGCAATGTGATCTGTTCAGATTGAAACACTACTGTGAATAAAACAAACAACAAACAACAACAACAACAACAATGTGATGAGACATGGGAAAAGATGTTGGGGGACACACAGTGCCAACAGCAGTTTTATTACATTACCAATGTATTTTAAAGTGTTGCCCAGTCACAAAAACAATATTTATGTCTTAAGGCCAAAGCAGAGAAGATATGGATGAGCTATGATCAGATAATTAGTTTAGTTTAGCTACACACACACACACACACACACACACACACACACACACACAAACATCATCACCCCCACTCAGTTTTCTGGCCTACTGGAGACCTAGGTAGCACCTTCAATTATTCAAAATATACCATTTTATTTTTAATAGTGCCTTGTAATATGAAGCTCTAGTTATAGCAATGCAGCTGTTCCGAACGAACGCTTTGGCTCCTAGTTCTGTAGATTGCATATGGAGACACTTTCCCCGTGGTCTCATGGGCCGTAACTGTCAATTGACTAAAGTTTAGGGATAAAGATGGTGCCCAATAATAATCTAGCCTGGAACCATGTCTTCTAGATTCTGTATTAGACTCCAGGCCTGCTACATCCAGTGGGCCCCAAGTCCATTCTGGAAGTTTGTGGCAAGTGGGCACAACCTAGTTCACAACCTATAAGATGCCTATCTCCCATACTTCAAAGCTTGAGTACATCAAGTCTTCTATTTTGAGAAGTTTGTAGTTGAAAAGTAGTAATATAAATATTGTAAACAGAGTACAATAAGCAGTGTTGCCCAGAGGTCCTTGGTACTCCAAGAAGAGTAGCCATGCTAAGCTTCTCTGTGCAACATAGACTGGGTAATCTATTTTGGATCCACAAATCCAGCCTAGAATTTTGATAGAGTAGAATATACTCTCAAAAACCTTTATCTTGCTTCTCAGCTTTGGCATTAAGACATACATATTGTTATCGTGACTGGGCAACACTTTAAAATACATTGGTAATGTAATAAAACTACTGTTGGGACTGTGTGCCCCCCCCATCTTTTTCCATGTCTCATGACATCCCCAAGGTCTCATGGTGCCCATGGATGGGGAGAAATATCCAAACTGCATTCCTAATCTCCTTGCAGCTACACAAGGATATCAGTCAACAAGCTCAGGACTTTTTTGTTTACAGAGTACAGCTGATATGAAAATTAGTAGCAGAAACACACGGGACACTGTTTTTACAGAAGTATCTTTCAAAGTGCAACTGCTGTTTAAAATGCTCTGAGGCCCTTACACTATTTTGCCGCCCTTATCGCCTCCAGTTTTGGCCCAGTATCTTAATGATAAGATTAAAGCTATCAGCTTACAGTTCCTATGTCATTACTTTTATCTCGTTTCAATAAAAGGTATTAAGGTTTAATTTTACTGCAATGATTAACGGAATGCTCTCGGTGACATCCCAATGGTGCTTGAAATGGCTTAGTACAGTGAAGCTTTAGTGTATCAGTGACAGGGTAACCTCATACCAGCAAAATAAATAAATTAGTCTTTTGTGCGCGGGAGAGCCGCCTGCAGAATTCATAGCCATTTTCCCACCGATGTCAAATTCACAAGGAGCAATCTACCTGCAACCAGGCAATTCCGCCCAAAAGACCGCAGGCAAAGTCCAGCTATCTGGGTTTACCTCGTGACTCCTGCACAGCCCATGCTAAATTTCATGCAAAGCACTTCTGCATTCCAGGTGGGTTTTGTGACTGGAAGACACTGCCACCAAACTAATTCCAGTCATTCTCGTGTATCATAAACAACAGGCAAGCAGAAGACAGAACACTGCAACTAGCTTAATGGATATCTTTGCAACCGGAGTGGAATTTCCCATCATCATCATAACCCTGGAGCTGGTTTAGGCATTCTCTCTACGTTGGGGTGTTTTCTTGGGAGGGGAGAAGTACGGATGAACTGCTGCCATATTTTAATGTGTGTAGCAATTATTGAGCATTGCTGATTATTGTCTGTAAATGGTCCTAGGAATATGGGGCTTCAGCAGGAGGAAATGCTCTCCCATAATCCAAGAACTTGGTGTGATAGATGATAGATATATAGATAGAGATAGATAGATACTTTATTGTCATTGTACGTAGTACAACGAAATTGAATGCCACCCCACATTTACAGCCACATATACGCATTTATACATTTACAACCACAGATACACATACACACATACACATACACATATTGGAGCTGAGGCTCCAATACTTTGGCCACCTCATGAGAAGAGAAGACTCCCTGGAAAAGACCCTGATGTTGGGAAAGATTGAGGGCACAAGGAGAAGGGGACGACAGAGGAAGAGATGGTTGGACAGTGTTCTCGAAGCTACCAACATGAGTCTGACCAAACTGCGGGAGGCAGTGGAAGACAGGAGTGCCTGGCATGCTCTGGTCCATGGGGTCACGAAGAGTCGGACACGACTAAACGACTAAATAACAGCAACAATCCCCTTCATGGATCACTGCCTTGTCGTGGCGAAGGGGCTTGAATTACTCAGGGAAGCTATGGACAGGTCAAGATGGACAGGTCGTAGTGGAGAGTTTGGACCAAACGTGATCCACCTGGAGAAGGAACTGGCAAGCCACTCCAGTATCCCTGCCAAGAAAACTCCATGGACAAAGACAACAGGCATATAAAAGATATGACGCTGGAAGATGAGCCCCTCAGGTCGGAAGGCGTCCAACATGCTACTGGGGAAGAGCAGAGGACAAGTACAAGTAGATTCAGAGCTGATGAAGCGGCTGGGCCAAACCCGAAAGGACGCTCAGTTGCGGATATGCCTGGAAGCGAAAGGAAAGTCCAATGCTGTAAAGAAAAGTATAGCATAGGAACCTGGAATGTAAGAACCATGAACCTTGGTAAGCTGGATGTGGTAAAAAACGAGATGGCAAGAATAAACATTGACATCCTGGGCATCAGTGAACTGAAATGGACGGGAATGGGTGAATTCAGTTCGGATGACTATCATATCTACTACTGTGGGCAGGAATCCCATAAAAGAAATGGAGTGGCCCTCATAGTCAACAAAAGAGTGGCGAAAGCTGTACTGGGATGCAATCTCAAAAATGATAGAATGATCTCGATACGAATCCAAGGCAGACCTTTTAACATCACAGTAATCCAAGTTTATGCACCAACTACCAGTGCTGAACAAACTGAAATTGACCAATTCTATGAAGACTTACAACACCTTATAGAAATGACACCAAGGAAGGATGTTCTTCTCATTATAGGGGATTGGAATGCTAAAGTAGGGAGTCAAGAGATAAAAGGAACAACTGGCAAGTTTGGCCTTGGAGTTCAAAATGAAGCAGGGCAAAGGCTAATAGAGTTCTGTCAAGAGAACAAGTTGGTCATCACAAACACTCTTTTCCAACAACACAAAAGACGACTCTACACATGGACATCACCAGATGGGCAACATCGAAATCAGATTGATTATATTCTCTGCAGCCAAAGATGGAGAAGCTCTATACAGTCAGTAAAAACAAGACCTGGAGCTGACTGTGGCTCAGATCATCAGCTTCTTATAGCAAAATTCCAGCTTAAACTGAAGAAAGTAGGAAAAACCACTGGGCCAGTAAGATACAATCTAAGTCAAATTCCTTATGAATACACAGTTGAAGTGAAGAACAGGTTTAAGGATCTAGATTTGGTGGATAGAGTGCCTGAAGAACTGTGGATGGAGGCTCGTAACATTATACAGGAGGCAGCAACGAAAACCATCCCAATGAAAAAGAAATGCAAGAAAGCAAAGTGGCTGTCAAATGAGGCCTTACAAATAGCGGGGGAGAGAAGGCAAGCAAAATGCGAGGGAAATAGTGAAAGATACAGGAAATTGAATGCAGATTTCCAAAAAATAGCAAGGAGAGACAAGAGGGCCTTTTTAAACGAGCAATGCAAAGAAATAGAGGAAAACAACAGAATGGGAAAAACCAGAGATCTGTTCAAGAAAATTGGAGATATGAAAGGAACATTTCGTACAAAGATTACCACAATTAAGGACAAAAGTGGAAAGGACCTAACAGAAGCAGAAGACATCAAGAAGAGGTGGCAAGAATACACAGAGGAATTATACCAGAAAGATATGGAGGTCTCGTACACCTCAGGTAGTGTGGTTGCTGACCTTGAGCCAGACATCCTGGAGAGTGAAGTCAAATGGGCCCTAGAAAGCCTTGCTAACAACAAGGCCAGTGGAAGTGATGATATTCCAGCTGAACTATTCAAAATTCTAAAAGATGATGCTGTT
Organism: Darevskia mixta; assembly: GCA_034641385.1. Lineage (NCBI taxonomy): Eukaryota > Metazoa > Chordata > Lepidosauria > Squamata > Lacertidae > Darevskia > Darevskia mixta. The sequence goes on from JAWWNH010000030.1 coordinate 12,519,687, forward strand.
AAGGTGCTACACTCAATATGCCAGCAAGTTTGGAAAACTCAGCAGTGGCCAGAGGATTGGAGAAGATCAGTCTACATCCCAATCCCAAAGAAGGGTAGTGCCAAAGAATGCTCCAACTACCGCACAATTGCGCTCATTTCACACGCTAGCAAGGTTTTGCTAAAAATTCTACAAGGCAGGCTTAAGCAGTATGTGGACCGAGAACTCCCAGAAGTGCAAGCTGGATTTCGAAGGGGCAGGGGAACCAGAGACCAAATTGCAAACATGCGCTGGATTATGGAGAAAGCTAGAGAGTTCCAGAAAAACATTTACTTCTGCTTCATTGACTACGCAAAAGCTTTTGACTGTGTCGACCACAGCAAACTATGGCAAGTTCTTAAAGAAATGGGAGTGCCTGATCACCTCATCCGTCTCCTGAGAAATCTCTATGTGGGACAAGAAGCTACAGTTAGAACTGGATATGGAATAACTGATTGGTTCAAAATTGGGAAAGGAGTACGACAAGGCTGTATATTGTCTCCCTGCTTATTTAACTTATATGCAGAATTCATCATGCGAAAGGCGGGACTGGATGAATCCCAAACCGGAATTAAGATTGCCGGAAGAAATATCAACAACCTCAGATATGCTGATGATACAACCTTGATGGCAGAAAGTGAGGAGGAATTAAAGAACCTTTTAATGAGGGTGAAAGAGGAGAGCGCAAAATATGGTCTGAAGCTCAACATCAAAAAAACTAAGATCATGGCCACTGGTCCCATCACCTCCTGGCAAATAGAAGGGGAAGAAATGGAGGCAGTGAGAGATTTCACTTTCTTGGGTTCCATGATCACTGCAGATGGTGACAGCACTCACGAAATTAGAAGACGCCTGCTTCTTGGGAGAAAAGCAATGACAAACCTAGACAGCATCTTAAAAAGCAAAGACATCACCTTGCCAACAAAGGTCCGTATAGTTAAAGCTATGGTTTTCCCAGCAGTAATGTACGGAAGTGAGAGCTGGACCATAAAGAAGGCTGATCGCCGAAGAATTGATGCTTTTGAATTATGGTGCTGGAGGAGACTCTTGAGAGTCCCATGGACTGCAAGAAGATCAAACCTATCCATTCTTAAAGAAATCAGCCCTGAGTGCTCACTAGAAGGACAGATCCTGAGGTTAAGGCTCCAGTACTTTGGCCACCTCATGAGAAGAGAAGACTCCCTAGAAAAGACCCTGATGTTGGGAAAGGTTGAGGGCACAAGGAGAAGGGGACGACAGAGGACGAGATGGTTGGACAGTGTTCTCGAAGCTACTAACATGAGTTTGGCCAAACTGCGAGAGGCAGTGAAGGATAGGCGTGCCTGGCGTGCTCTGGTCCATGGGGTCACGAAGAGTCGGACACGACTGAACGACTGAACAACAACAACAACAACAGCAACAATACACATACATACTATCCATCACGACTCCCCGAAGATCATATCATTTGGTTACAGCATTTAAAATAGTTATAGCTCTTGGATAAAAACTGTTTTTTAGTCTATTTGTTCTTGATTTAATTGTTCTGTTGATTTAATTGTCCAATGAAGCTGAACGTTGGAAGATTCAGAACACATCTCTCGCCCACAAGATGTAGTGACAGCCACCAACTTGAACTAGCGATGATGGCTATGTTCTACCTCTGCTGTATGCCTCTGAAGAGCAGTTACTGGGAATCACAAGCAGGAAAGAGCTCTGCTGCAGTCAGGTCCTGCTTGTGGTCATTGCATAGGCATCTGTTCGGCCATTGACAGTGCAACTCAAGGATTAGGCTGTCTCATCTGCAGTTACTGCTTCAAGGTTCATTTTAGGACGTGGCTTTGTGCATGGGTGTGATCAATGTGTCAGCAACTTTCCCATTCTATGTTTAGTAGGAAAGGGGAAAATGTGAGTTATGCTCATATCTGCAATGTGTCTTGATTGACACTCACTTCTTATCCAACTACTTGGGGGGTTTCTGTGTTACTGCAACTTCCAGTAAAAAAGAAAAACCAAACAGCCCTGTTTTTACAATCTCCAAATATTCTTTATCCATCAAGGGTCCCTGGAAAAAGCCAATAATTTACCTTGGTGTCATAAACAAAATCACAGACATCCACACACACAAACAAGTGTAGCCTGAAGAAAATGTGTGTGCTGGGCATTTCACAACGAGCCTTTCAAAGCGCCATAGATCGAAGCTTTCTTCTTTTGTGCTAGAAGAATACAGACTAACAAAATCAGTCTGCTCAACCTTTCATCATCTGCAACCTGACACCACAAGCAAAGCTGAGTTTTCATCAATGGACATTTTACATTGACAAGGAATACAGAACTGGGGGAGCCTCGGGTATCTAATTTGTGAATACTTCCTATAATGTTAGAGACTTACCAATGACAAATGTATTGCTCAGTACAGTGAGGAATCCAACAGATATATTCCAGCATCTTTCCTCCTTTTGTTTTTCTCTTATGCATGGATGTTTTCCTACTCGTCTAAATTAGTAAGTACAATGAACTTAAAACACAGGTTTAGTATGATATCCAATGTTAGTTAGACTCAAGAGCAGTCCCATTTAAAAGCGATGGAGTTATGTACATTGTTTTCAGTGGGTCTGCCAACCATACAGTATAATTCTGTGCATGTCTACACAAAGGTAAGTCGCACTGAGTTCAATGGGGCCTCTTCCCAGGTAAATGTGACTAGTGTGAAGTCACAGGCATGAGAAGCAGACAATAAAATAATTGCATCTGTGGGGGATCCCCACTCATCCATGAGATGTTGGTACAGTTATAAATAATATTTTTCATTACTTTTCTGATTTTTATAGATCCTGCATCATTGCAAACCTCAAAGCACTTATTCAAAATTAATTCATAGCCTTTAACAAACTTTGAGGTGTATTGCTGCTTAGGGGTAGGCCTTGTCACTTTTGATTGACGTTTTTAAATACTCTAATATATTCCTTTCGTGGTCAGGTAAGCATGCCTGAAATATTTGGGCACAACTTGTAACCTGATGTTTATTTAAATGTTTGTTTCATGGGCAACTAAGTTAATAAAAGAGCATAGTTTGTCCTGTATGTTAAAATGGCATTTGATATGCATAGACAGAAACCAGCATCTTCTGTTAAACAGTAACATTAAAATACACACACCCAGCAGAAGGGTAGAAGTAGTGTGAGGTGAAGTAATGACTGCAATGAATTAGTTATGGCATGTCTGATGTGTCAAGTTTATTCTCTACACATTTCTCCCCTGCGAATTTGCAGCCAAACAGCAACCACTAGTGGTTCAGTACATTTGCACAGTGCCGGCTGGAGCTGCGAGTCTGGCAGGTTGGCTGCTTGGTGGGAAAATAACAGCAGATACTTTTGACCGTATTTTATATTTTGGTGCTTCCATCGGATTTTGCTCACACGCTGCTCTGCTCGGCACAGCACCTCTCGCCTTGCGCCAACCGCATACAGCAGTGGCAGCATAAACACCTTTGTCAATGCAAAGTGGGGCTTGACTGTGCAAATATTTAATGACATCACTCTCCTGCATGGGCTCTGTTCTCCACAATGCATGATTACCTGGATGTTTGCATTAGAGCTTCAATGGAGTGTAATACTTGAGTGTTCTCACTTTGATAACCAGATTCAAGCTCTTAATGAAATATCCCCCCCTTTTTTTTTGCTTCCAATTGCCTTAAACCCAGAGAGACAGAGAGAGAGAGAGAGAGAGAGAGAGAGAGAGAGAGAGGAGAGAACAAAGAAGGGCATTCATGCATAAGAGCAGCTTGGATGCACTTCTTTACAACACACAAAAATAGCCCCCCACCCCTAAAAACGGACTTGTGGTGCAGCTTGTGATTTAGTGCAATTCAATTCTGGATAGGCAAAATAAGACCCCCACCCCCCACCCCAAACACACCAGTCCCACCCCCCCTTTTTGGACATGTTGGAATCACTATCAGAATTCTGATAAGGGAGCCGAGATGGAGAATTCTTCCACCTGCCACACATTACAAAACGCTGAGTGCACACACACACACACACACACACACACACACACACAGCAGATCAACTACTCTGAAATATTGAAGTACTTCCAGGGACTACTGCTATTAAGGATCAGCCTCCATGCACTTGAACAGCTACGTGGATAACTAACTAATTTTGTTGTGTGTTCAAATGTGGAACAAGGCAGCCAAGGAGTTAAACCCTGCTTTAGAATTTAGCTCCCACCCTTGAACTGCACATTCCCTGAGCCAATGACATTTGCAATTCAAAGCAGCCTAGGATTCAAGGTCAGTGTTTTCTAGTACTGCATACCTGTGAAGCTGAAGTAGCTTTTAGAGTACTCATTAAACAACTTCTTGGTGGGGGGGGGGAGGTGTGGAATGCTCTAGGATATTTACAAAGTGAGCTGAGAAATCAAGTAAGGGATACCCATGCACAAATTCCGTTCACAATGTATTCGTTTAAAAAAAAAAGAATAAGTTTTGCAGCAGAATTTGTGGAAATGCAAGATCAGTCACCGCCAGAGGCACTGACAGTCGGATATAAAATGGCAATTAGAAAGGTGTGTCCGGATGCTTTAGCTATGAGAAATGATGAAGTGCTTGTGAATTTTTGCCTGCGTGGGTTAGGACAGGAGGTGGTGCCTTGGGAAAAGGGGGGGGGGAGGTCAGATGTTAGTGTTAACTAAAAGAAATAGACATCAAAACTAAACATTCCAGCCAGAGCAGGTAATAAATAATAAAGCTTGTGGGAATCAGTATGAATCAGATCTCATTAAAGAGATGCCCCAAGATTGGACGGTGCAATAGGATGGAACAAATAAATGATCAGGAGAAGCAGCTTCCCTTCCTCTCAGTTTACAGGACTAGGGCAATTTCTCTATAAACTCTTCATGCCTTTGGTTTGTCTTCTTTTTGCCTAGAAAATGTTCAGGAAGGCAGCTTAATATTTTTTTTACTGGTCTGTGGAATCAAGCTACAGGGAGAATGGAGCTCTCTATATCATTGCATTGTTCTGCTGAAATAGTTAATATTAACACCCGTGATAGTAAACAGCAACTCACAATGAACAAAAGAGGGACACTGAAATCCCATTACGGGGCCTTGGCAGCAAGCCTTGAAAATGTGCCACTTTTCACAGTGGAAAAGCAGCATATCCGACCCAGCTTTCACTCCATCAGCCCATTCTGTCAGTAGTAAAAAGCTGTTTTTCTAGGCCAGGGCATTTTCCATTAATGCAATCTGATTTGCTGCTGCATCTTTTAGAAAGCGAAGGTGAACATGAGATTGAGGAGAAGGGCTGTCACTAAGCCTGATAAAGAAGGCTGAATGAAACTCCTCAAGCAGAGCAAGGCCAATGAATGGCTGCGTGTGGAAAACCCCACAACAAATGGCTTGCAGGCAGCATCGCTTCGGTGTCCGGGTAAGGTTTTAAAAACACACAGCTCTGTACATAATCTATGGCAGCACAAGCAGAAAATATGATGTTCTGGATGCATTTCAACGGGTGAATCCAGGCCCCACTTTGAAATGTTTGCTGTGGCTAGCTAAAATTTTCACAGCAGCTGAAATGTCTGCTCATTCCTATATAAATGTTGCTCATTGTTCAGAGGTCTTCCAAGCAGGTTTTTTTTTCCAACTTGTGATTTTATTTTTTTATGAGTAAAATATACGACCTGTTTATTTGAAGCCACAAAAGCACAACAATCAATTCTCCAATATCACCCACTGCTGTCTCAACAATTTTGCGGCGCCGAAACTTATGCCGACGAGATTTTAGCAACGAGTAAAAACAACAAGAAACAAAAACCCCAAACAAAGCCCAGCAACTGTTTCCAAAACCAAAGCAGCCACCCATTACCCATCTGCAATATAAAACAAAGTGATTATTCTCAACTTTGCCCAGATCCTGCAAGAATGATTCACCTGGAGTAAACGACGACAGAGTCTTTAAGGACCAGCATTCATTTAATACGGCATAAAATTTCATGGAATAGAGCTCAGTTCATCCCTGAAAGTTTATGCTATAATAGATACCTTTGTTACTCTTGAAGGTGCACAGTTCTCTTTGTTGCATTTGCTGAAATAGACTAACACTGTTAACTTCCTAGAACCTGTGCAAAGGGACATCCATATTCCCTGTGTATTCCCTGCTGGACTGGGACCCATGCATGGCAAGGAGTGTTTGTGTGGCCTTTGTGGTTAAGTTGCTCCACCCTCCAACCTGCACACAAAGGTTACACAGTCAAACAACAAGGCAGTGCCTACCAGCTGTGAAACGCCAAACAGATTTTTGTCCAGTTAAATACCCTATTAAGGGTAGAGAGGAGGCTGAATGCAAGCTCCCTTCTCCTTTCACCTAGAAGCAACAGCCACCTACATCCCAATCTCCAGAACATAATAACCCTTAGGTAATATTTGTGCAGTGAAATACTTTCCCCGCTACAAAATTTGCAGTGAAGCAAGGGTAAAACCAAAAATAATCAAGGTTTCAATCCCTGAATAAATCACATAAGGCTGGTCTCAATAATTGTATATCTCCTGAAGAAGACGCTTAGGCTGGGGCTCTGGCTGTTCATAAAATGAGCACTTGCAAAATCTCTTCCATTAATAAATAAATAAATTTAAGCATGTAAATTGCCCAAAACGCCAGTGTATTGAGATTCTTTTGCAAGATTGACATTATTTTCAGTTTGCTTGTGCATGCAGTTCTGACCTTGTTGAAATCAATTGTATCATGCAGCTTTTGAGTATTCAGTAGTAATCTGCAGATTGCAAAGGTAAATAAAAACTGGACTCCCATCTGCATCAAAATATTTTAACAGATCTAACCCCAATCTTGTCCTGCTCTCACCAAATACCCGCAGACAGGGGCTCTTAGGTGGATGTAAGAAGGAGATCGATAGTCAGGCAAGTAACAGTACAGACTCAGCAGCAGACACAGAGTTCAGGAGACATAATTCAGGAGTTGAAGAAGGCGGCAGGAAGTTTGGAACTGGATGGAAGTAACCAAGGTCTCAATAGGTTCACCATCATCACCACCAAGCTTTTAAAGCCAAGGTGTGACGGAATGTCAGGATTGCAAATGTGCACTCCTTTGAGGTTGGTGGGCCTGCTCCCATCTGTGGAAGTGGCACTTGGTTCTAGGAGACAGGACTGCACCACCCTGTACAGAATTCCTGTTTAGACATAGCCACCTCTAGGCCTGCCTCCCACCTTGGCATCCTATAGTCCTCCCCTGAGGTTCTGTAGGAAGGTCAAGGTGGAATTCAACATCCCTGATCCTCCTTCTGAAGTGGCTGGAGTTGGGGCAAAAAGGGGAGACCCCCTCCTCCAACCCAGATTTCCACCATTCAGCAATGCCCCCCCCCTGCCTCCAATATCCTCATCCTGCATTGTGCCCTGGGTATCCAAACCCAGTATGACAAATCTGGCACCATTTAAAAAAAAAATTCCGAATAAAACTGTAAGCAAAAATACCGCACCTTTAATAACATGTGGTAGCTCTACTGGGACACAGAAAATTGGCATAGCATGTAAGATCAGCTCCAAATGTCACCAGCTGGTCACCCCTGAACAAAATTATATAGAATAATGTATGCAAATTGGAGACTAAGTTTATACATGGCAACTTATGGATATTTCCTTGATATGTACAGTCATTGTTTAACCACTGTGTATAATGCATAATCCACACAAATACAACATATTTAAAATACTGATTTGCCCCCAAATGACGGGAAGAATCCGAGAACAGCGGGACCAGAAGTTCATCAAGGACTGGACAAAATTTGTAAATTTATTTGAAAGACAATTGTATTCAATCAAATACGTTGGTAGGACTGCAAGAAACTTTGTAAGGGAAGGTACAAAAACCACTGCAGATAAGAATAAGAATGTATGATGTTTTAATGTTTTTGATTTTAAAGCAATGGTTAAATAGTGAAAATGCAGAAATTTGAAATGAAAGATAGAAAATCATAAGGAAGGTTTGAAGGAAGTCAGGGCCCCAAAAAGCCAAAATGTATAATATAAGAGGACATATTGCAATGGAAAGTATTATTGTAAAACTAATAAAAATGATATGAAAAAAATAAAATAAAATACTGATTTGCCATCCTGATTTTGAATAAAAAGCTACTCTGTTGTAAGAGCTCCAGTAAAGAAATACCGGCAAATGACAATTAATTGCATTAAAATTATAACAGTTTTTAACAAGAAAAGATTGTTTTAATAAAATTGTGTTTTCATCATTTGCTTATGAATAAAGTCTTTGGTCTACAAATAGGAGGTATTAGTGAACCTGGGAAATTGCAGAGTATATTAACTGGGAAATACCTCATAGGTCTTTTGAAATGCAAATCACTGATTGATTCTTCACAAACTCAAGCTATGTGTGTTCTTTCAAGGAAGAAGGGTTTCACAGAGTGAAGAAAACAATTCCGAGTGTGTTTGAGAGGTGAATTTCAAATACCTTTCAGTTGTCACAGTGTGATTTGAATGGCCCTCTTGAAAGATGAAACAAACTGATGGATTGAGATTTAACAATCTATTCCATGCACCAAATGCCAGGAGCAGTTTGAGATCAGCTTTTAACCTTCTAGGTAGGCACACGTTAGAGAAATTAACTAGATACTTTGTCAATATCAATCACCAGCACAGCCTGTCTTCTCTTATGGGAATAAAGCAGCTATTCTTCCCCTTGTCATGAAGGTTTCACCCAGCATCAGACTTTGCTCAGCAACTATACTGAATATTAATTTGGGATGCAAATTGCTTTAAGGTCTAAATATGTTTTGGGTTTTTTTGGTTTTTTGTTTTGTTTTGTTTTGTTTTTGTAAATCCAAAAATAACATCCAGCTTGAACAGGCTCTGGCTTGGATACAAACCATTTCATGGAAGACAACAATTTGCATTTTTATTAATCCAATTAAGAGTTTCATGCTACCAGATAATTAAGCCTGTGGAGAGGTGAGTATCGTCCACTCCCATCCATTTCTACATGAGTTAAAGGTGGGATGTCAGAGCAAGAGTTAGTCAAGATAATCCAGCCCACCCCTTTGAAATGGTGTTAATTTTTTCATCCCTAATATGAATGCTGTTTCTTCTGCTTTGAGGGTTGTTGTTGTTGTTTACAATCAAGCCATATATATATATATATATATATATATATATATATATATATATATATATATATATATCTCACATACACACACACACACAAAACTCATACACACACAACTCATAATGGCTAGTCATTTTTTATTTATTTATTACCACTTTACTGTAAAAACAAACAAACCTCAAAGATATTTATAAAAAATAATAGAACAATGAGGTGATCAGTAAAAATAGTTTAAAACACTCAAAAATTAACTTAAAACAATTGTAAGATGACAAACAGATTAAAACACACGTTAGCCTTCTACATATCTGGTAGAATACACATACACACACATAAGCAACTGGTAGCTAGTCAATAAAAATCATTCACTAATCTATCCAGTTTTGTCTTCTAGCCCTATAATGAAGAATACTGTAGCTGCCAACACTGTGGCTGCAATCCTATTGGTGCATGTTTAGGAGTCAGCCCCAGTGAGCCTCACCTCTGAATTTGCATGCATAGAATTGCACTGTTAATATGATTGCTAGGTACCCTTGTTCATTGTCCAGCTGCAGTCATTTCAGAACGCCACCTCAAGATTCAGTTTGCTTTAGGGCGTATGCAACTTAGAAATATGGCTCACTTCCCCACAAACAATGACATCCTGCAGCAACTCGCACTAACAATCTCAGGGTGGTTCACAGAAAAAAATCAAGGTAAAAACACAAATAAATAGTTAAAAGAAAAAAAGAAAAAAACAAATACCCCCCCTTAAACTACAGTTCCCAGGATTATCCAAGAGTGCTTTAAATGTATTGTACGGACTTGACCTTAGCTGGCAACCATGGGTAACAGGCTTTGTGCTGATCTAGCGGGCTTTGGCTTTTTAATAATTAGGGGACAAGAAGGGGACAAAAAATAAAACAAAAGATCTGAAAGATAAGGTAAGAAAGGAGATTAAGAGCTAAGGCAGGAGGGAGGTGAACCTGGTCTTCCAGAGACAGATTACAACTCCGATCATTCCTAACTATTAGCCATGCTGGCTGTGGTGCCTCCTGGGGCAGTGATGGATCACAGGACACCTGCAAGCTATAATTGGGATAGCTCAGTCAGTAGAGCATAAGACTGTTAATCTCAGAGTCGTGGGTTCGAGCCCCACGTTGGGCAAAAAAACATTCCTGCATTGCAGGGGTTTGGACTGGATGGCCCTTGTGGTCCTTTCCATCTCTACAATTCCCCCTCTCCAGAACTAGTTGATTGCCACACATTCCAAATGGCGGAACTACCTTTGTTGCAAGTCCTTATGTCCCTTGCAGTGGATGTTGCCACTTGTGAGGGAATGGAGATTGTCGATATCATGACAGTAAGTGTCATGATAAGCACTTCTAAATGGTATGATGGGCGTGTTCCACTTGCCCTGCTGAAGCTGAAAATAAACATTATGCCAACATTTGTAGACAGACAGGAGCCTGTCTGCATGCCTGGTAGCTGCACCTAGAATTTACCAAGTGCAGCTTCCATACCAAACACATGTGAGCGAACCTGTGCATGTACTCTGATTTGCACACCCAGTTCTTTCAACATGCAAGCTTCCACATTCACTATAACTCTACCGTACACGAAGGAGCTCTTGTGAGGCGAGGAGCATCAAGTGGGTGTCGCAACTCCTTTGTCCAAAAGGCACCAAGAGAGCTAGAAGAGTTTTCTAATAGTTGCTTTTGTCCTGCAACGTCTTGGGAATTACACAGCAGCTCCAAACTTTGGGTGCTGCGATGCAGCCCCAGAAACTGCCCACCTGAGCAGATCCAGTAGTTGGTCCTACCGAGTAGGAGATTGCTTTGGAGAAACCACGGCCAGAATGGTAGACTGGTATAACAACACACCAAGGGGATCAAAAACTAATCTGCCCTTTTCCAGGTGTGCGCCGCAAGTTATCAAATCTCCATCTTTCCTTGTAAAACAATACCTGACATTATCCCTCCCACTTGCATTTTCAGTGCAATACCATTTGTTATTGTATTGAACCTGCATCTTCCTATGGCAGCTTCTACCCAACTTTGCCAGACCACAGGCAGAACAGACTTCCCCTTTCCCTCCCCTCACCCTGCAGTTCCCCAAATTTGCTCTGGAGGGGATTTGAAACGGATTGGGGGGGCTGTGGTGGGGGAAGTCTCACACAAAGTTCAATTTCACCCTACCGTATATGCTTAACGACATTCAGAATGCAAAAAATATATATCTTGTATAAAAAAGTCCAACTATCATTTAAAAGCATTTTATAATAAAGACCTCTAGAGTTTCTCCAAATACACCTCTTCTCTACAATGCAAGAGTGCTAAAAGTTGTTCTCTATTGGATCCCCACTGCAAACCCTAGGATATCCTCTATCAATTATAAGAACATTATACACCTAATAATTCCATTAGAAGGATTTGTTCCAAACTAAAGGAGACTTTCCAGCTTATGCTGCAAATAAGAAGCTAGCCGGCTAGAAGCTCTCATAACTCAAATGATTAATATTTCCTTGGCACTTCACTCAACTCAAAGAGTTTATGCTGGCAAAGGCAACGAGTGTGGTATGTTGAACTTGCGCTTTGATCTAGTAAATAAACCCATGGTGAATTCTGGTTCAATTAACGTGTTTAAATTTACGACATCTCCACCAGTATAGCAAGCCAGTGACAAATGCCAGCTTCCTTCAGAAAATGTGCGTTAACATGGGCAAGTTTTTTTTTTAAAAAAATCAATTGGCCTTCTACACATTTATCAAAACATATTTTGGCACGTTTGATGTAGTCCTTTATATGTAGTCAATTCAGCTGATTGCAGTTTTATTTAACATAAGCAGCCTACTATTACAGGAAACCTTTCGTTGTGAAGGACTGAATAAGTGGAGAAATGTTCACTGCTAAATATTTCATTCAACGTGTGGGTGTGCATTTTGTGTGTGCGTAAGCACATACGTATGTCACTATTTCTGAAACTGAATCCTCTTTTGAGGACTCCAGCAGAATGCTACTGCATTTCAACTGCAAGCCACGCGGATGATTTTGCAAAACATTAGGACTTAAAATGATGCCACTAAGGCAAGACTTCCGGTTACATCCTAGCCTTTTATTTGCCTCTGAAGACTCAGTTTTCTGGAGGATAACTAAACTTCAATGTTCACCTTTTAAAACAACACCCATTTGCAGTCCCCACATTTGTAAACAAAAGCAGGGCTGACACGCCACAAATGATTGAAAAACAGATTCAAATCATCATCATAACACGGTGCATTCAGGCAATGGAGATTATCTCAGCTATAAAATTATTTTGCTCATCTGGCATAAGAAGTCATTGCCTTGGAATGTAAGAAGAACCTTGCAGATCACACCAAAAGGTCCACCTGCCCCAGGACCCTGTTCCCAACAGCGCCCAGTTAGATGCCTCCAGGTTAGGGGTTGGAAGCTTCCAGCTTGCCAGCCCAATTAAGTGGGGCAGGTAGCAACCTGGCTCAGCCAAAATGGGCTTTGCAGTCACTGCTCATCAGCTGATCTGCAGCTTCTGGAAAGACCTACACAAAGCAGAGCATAGCGCATCACGAGCTCTTTGTACAGTCCTGCTCTCTTTCCTGATATAGGAGACATCTTATGCAATGCTCTCAGTGCCTGTGGAAGGTTACAGCTAGGTAACCTTTAAACATTTAGGATTCCTTGGGTTCTGATTTATTGCATTTCTATGCTGCACTTCATTCAAATTAATCCCAAATGTGGCTTACAGGAAATAACAATAAATAACAACCACATGATAGAACAGCACAAATACAGCATGATGCATATAAAACAATTAGCAAATCATCAATCAAACACTTATAACTGATAAAACACTTAACCAAGCAGCAACAAAAAAATAAATAAGCTAAACGTCACAATTACAGCAAAAGTCATATTATATGACTACCAAATCCATACGGCATTATAATCTATGAAGCAATATTAACAATATTAACAAAATAGCAAGCAAAAAAATAAACTAAGCACTCTTAAATTCATACTCTCTCCATGCCCCCATGCCTCATAATTTTTCATTCTATTCAGTTCATTAAAATACACATAAGGCCTGTTGGTAAACCAGTTCAGCCAGATGAAAACCATCAGGGGTCAACACTTCTAAGCTCATTTGCAATGGACAGGTAAAAACCCTTAACGAAAAGGTGGCTGTCCACAGGACACATGCAGCTACAGGGTTACTAAGGTCAGGTCTACCACACAGTTTATTTTTGTTTATTTCCCTGCATTTATAGCCCACCTTCCTTTCACCTTGGAACCTAAGGCAGTGTTCCGAGGCAGCCACCCACCCAGACACTGACCAAACTCAGGCCAATTTAGCTTCAGCAAGGTGTTGCCTACATTTGCCTTCAGACCACATACTCTAGTTGCTGGTGAAAAGGCCACCAGGTAACCTCTCTCGATATTATCAAGGGGTTCCTGGTCATTTGTTTGCAAACTTGCTTGTTTCACCTGCACAGCTACCACACCAAAACACATTGGTGAATCCTGTGTCCATTCAGGATGACTGAATTTCCCATGCATGTTAAGAAGTCACCTGCAATGAAATCCTGTGTATGTCTACTCAGAAGTGGATCTTATTTCCAAGTAACTGGGAACACAGGAAGCTGTCTTATAGTGAGTCAGACCACTGACCCACCTAGCACAGTATTGTCAACACTGACTGGCAGTATCTCCCCAAGATTTCAGACAGGGGGACAGCGTCCAACCCTACCTGGAGATACCTGGAAGTCGAACTTCTGCCTGCAAAGCAGATTCTCCAACACTGAGCTATGGCAAGTTAACTGGGAGTAAGCCCTACTGAACTCAGTGGTAACATGCTTCTGAGTAGACATGTACAGGATTACACTCTTAAATAATTTCCTTCTCCCCAACATCACATCAAAGAAATTGCCTCAACATCTTCTCTGTAATATTAAAGACAAGCATTGCTTTTTTAAAAAAAATAAAAGCGTTTATGATCACATGATCAAGGGTAATATCAGTACTGCAGGTAAAAGCCCCATTCCCTTTGCAATTCACGGTATTTGAAAATTCCTTCAGCATTTCTCCACCACGGGAATTCCACGTCGCCATTGTTACTTTATACATGCAAATATATTTTTCTTCCTTCTCTAAACCTCTTAGTTTCTTTCTCACCTCCGCTGGAATTCAACCTGATTACAATAATATTTAATCCTGCGGGCCCTTGGGGATCCAGCTTGCAGAAATGAGGCTAGCCAGAAAACATTACTGATATCAACGGTTTCACAGCCCTCATAAAGCCATTAATGCCTTTCATAACACAAAAAAGTGCAACTTATGGTTGATTTCCGGCTTATAATTAGCCACTTGCCTGGTCACCTGTGGTGTGCAAAAATTAACCCCAAGCGACCAAGCTCGTCCCTGTTCTCCCTTCAAGCTTTAAGGAAGTACTATGTCATTTCAGTTGGATGGGAGACTGTTCCACGTGCTGCTCTCAGAACAAAGCCCTGTATTAAAGGGGGTTATACTGTACAGCTTGCGTGTTGGTCTTTCAAACTTTGATGTATGAATAATGAAGAAACAATTCTGAGAACAGCTAGGTAACTAGATAAAAAAGGGTGGGCAACAACCGCCTAACTCCCCCCTCCTCACAGCAAGACTGGTTTTCTTGGGTTCTCCGTTTTCTTCCTCTCCTCTGGTTCATGTGTGTGTGTGGTTGATTTGAAGTGTTTTTGCTTTTTCTCTTGCTTGTATTTTCAAGACAGCTGCCAGGATGCACCCGAGGAGAGTCGGTGGCAGAAATTTGCTACCAGTTGTACCAATTTGCTACAAAACAACACATCTAACACTGATGTAAAAACAAACAAACCCAACAACAGTGTTGTTGTGATCTTATTTAGCCTAGTTTCATTGGCATTTGATAGGAAAGCACTCTTGTAGACTATGTACCCGGTTTGAAATTGCCTTCAAACTAAAATATGCGAAAGACTGTTTCACAAAATAGCATAAAACCCCACAACTACTGTAAATCACTTCAGAATGCCTCGCAGGAACTGATTCAGGAAGGAAAATAAATAATAATAATAATAATAATAATAATAATTGCATTTAGATGACCTAACTCCTGGGTTTTTTAGTACAAGGTGGCAATGGTACACCAAGTTTGCTAATCTCAGGATGAATCATTAATTGGTTTAAATTTAGTAGGTAACCTTAGCTAGAATTATTTAACAAAAATCAGTCATTCAGGTACTGAATGCTTTTCCTGGTTGATCTCTCTGCTGTTAAAAAGGAGCCACCGAAGAGCAAAATATAGGCTGTATGTACAGTGCACTTTTTCCCTTCCCTCTCTCCATTTCAAAGACATAAAAACTCCCCATATATCACAGCAAGGTGCTTGATTTCTCGTTTTCCACTGCTCAGGTAATGATACAATAATTCAAAAATGATGCATGCACCATGTATGGCTCTAAACTCGTAAACAGTTTTAGTATTTCGCAGCCACCTACCAGCTCAGGTTGAGGGGGGGGGGTTGTAAATAATCTATAGGGCTCTTATATCCTGAGATATATAGTTGTTTGCTCTTGACTTTTAATTATGATCTAGGTTCACCGATAGTGTGGAGGTCTGTTAGTTAAAACAAACCACGGCAAAATGGGAAATGCTTTATTTCCAACGTGTACTAAATTGTTAACGGAACAATGCATGGTGGCCGGCATATCTCCCCCCTCCTCCCCTTGACCCACATTACACAAGGACAAAAGGGAAAGGAGAAGGGTTGCTGGGTGTGTTGAAGGTCAGTTCATATGTCCTCACATGGAGACACCTGAAAATCAGTTTCACATAGCAGCATTCTGCACATGAGCTAGAACACCTGAAATCCACATCATACGTAGATTTAGTTCAGATATACAGTACAGTACAAGTTAGTCTCTAACATGCTTCAGGGGCCTTGTAAAGATGTATCTTTTTGCCCATACTTTGCCTGTCTCATAAGATCAGACTCTGTTTTTATTTATCCCTGTTTCTATATTCTTTTATAACACAGTTTGGTGTTTTTAGGTTGCATTTCTGTTTTCGTGACATTGTTGTTTTTAAGCTGTACATCGCTTAGTGATTTATTTTTTTAAAAAAAAATTAAGCAGATGCTAAATGCTTGAAAATAAATAAATAAATCTGAATATATTTTGATTGTTCAGTATTTGATGACTGGTGGCAACCGAATATATAAATTGACTCCACTAAAAACTATTGCGTAACATAGAGTCACAGGGAAGCTTTATCTGGTGTGTTCAGGCTATGGTGGCCATTCACACACACAAACACACACACACACAAACACACACACCATAATCACTTTGATGTTGGAGTCACTAGGCGACGCACATGAATTTATGAACTAGGCCCAAATCTCTATTCAGTTGGACCATAAGTCAGGTTTCTGGAAATAACTTTTCAGAATCTTACAACTTCCACAATGAATGGTGCCTTGGAGAAGCAGTTTTCAGTAGACACCGCACAGTGGTTGCAATATTGCAATCCATCATTTCTTACTACTGTAGTTGACATTGACCACTGCCAAATCAGCCAAGAGAGAAAGCTACTTCAGCCAACCATAACCCAAGCCTTTTGCTTGAACACACAGCCTTTACAAAAGCCATGTTTAAACCACAAAGTCTCGAATTAAACATTGGACACGTGCGCACTATACCTTTAAAGAACATTCTAAGCAGAATCTTTCTCTCAAAAAAATTCTGGGCACTGTAGTTTGCTAAGGGCTGCCGTGAATTGTGAGGGGTAAACTACAGTACCCAGAATTCTTTGAGTGAAAGAATGTGATTCAAATGTGCTTTAAAGGCATGGTGTGCACACAGATATAGCTCTTTGCTTCATACAAACCCAAAAACTATCCTTGCCAACTTTGGAATAAGTTGAGATACTAAACAAGCTTCAAGCCATGGTTTAATATTTGGGCCTGTTCTGAAGTGAGTAAGCCGCTTTTCCTGGTTCAAATGAAAAGGGAAACTGGCTAATTAGAGACCTCCTGGTTTAATAGCAGTTCATGGCAAAGGGAGGAGTAGATCGGCGACAGACGGAAGCAAAAGGCTTCTGCGTATTTGTTTTATAAACTGAGATATGATAATCCAAACATGGCTAGAGACTATGTGAGGTCAAAAGAAAAAGACACTACGGGGGGGGGGATTGATTCTGCCTAGTGTTTTAACGGATAAGATGCAATAGCAAAACAAATCAGATAAATATGTTGGGAGGATATGCTGAAATCCTGTCCCTTGTGTGGCTGTGACTGGTTAGAAAAGGATTCACATTAATGCAGCTGTTGTTTTCAAACACCTTCCTCGAGGCACCTGATGGCATCCATCCATCTATATCTAGCTATTACACAGATCTGTTCAGATGGCAGAAAGCATTTAAACACAGGTTTTGCCTTCAGTTGGAAAAGGCTCCCAGAGTGGCTTACCAAGATTAATAATAAGACAGTCACTGCTCTTAAGCTTATAATCGGGCAGGGGGGAGGGACGAAACAAAAGCAAAAGAGATTGGGAGGCGGGAGAGAGGAAAAAGAAAAGCAAACTCAAGCCTCCCTGTTCTTAAAGACCCTCTGGGATGGAAAGAGAGAAGGAGCTGGTCTCCCAAGCTCATTCCTTATTTTCCACCTGCCTGATGGAGTGGTTGTTGCTGGATGACAGTCGAGGGAGAGAAGACAAAAGGAACAGAATTCTCAGAAAAGGTGATGGCTCTGCTTTCCTTTGCTCCGTCACTCCAGCATTCATCTTCATTTTGCTACCCATCCATGTGCATTAGATACTGAATCATGTTTGTTATTACATGCATCCAATTGGCTCACAATGTGGCATCAGCAACACAACACAGATCCAAAGGATCCTGGTTCTATATTCCACAGGTCCTGAGAGAGAAGTACAAAGCCAACCAATCAAATTTCCTTATAAACTGCAGGAATTGGGTGTGTGGCATACCCCACATGAGCTCTGGGAAGGGAAGAGATATCTCACCTAATGGTGTTTTCAGAATTTAGGTTAATGATTATAATAGAGTGGATTAATAAGTACAGGCACACTCCTTAACATGGTAAACATTTCATAACACCTGAGGAAAACCACGCTATGTGTACTTACAGTGTACTTAGTTTTTTTTAAAAAAAATGGTAAAAAGGCAAAATCGATTCTAAATCAAGGTTCTAGTTATTTGCGGGGGTGGGGGATAAAAAGAAAGATGTCTTTACATTGAACATGAGCCACAAAACTTAATTTTCTAAGTGTTTCCTTTGCAAGAGTCATTTATCATCTGGTAACTTCTACCTTTCCAGTATGAAATTGATTAGCTGTAGACTGCAGATATTCCCCCAAGTGTATGGACATCAAGAACGTCATGGGAAATTGTTAAGGGAATTTTCCAGTATGTGCTAGTACCCGGTATTTGCTAGTAAATATAATTTTACCCTCTGTCTTTCTTTCGTCTGGCTTTTACAGATACTGTACAGTTTTATTACAAAACCGGTCACCCTACCTAGTCACCTTCTGAGTCATTTTTTCACCTCCTCATCCAATTCAAAGGACCAGATTTCTTACTCCCAGTGCAGTCTGGCATCATGAAAGTGGCACAGATGAGTGTGAGGACTGGTGTGGACTTCAATCCTTGCAAGGTTAAATTAATAAATGCTGAGAGAGAAAACTGCATGCCGTTTTCTACCATGCCCCTTAAAAATACTTGGCGTAGTGAGCGCCACCTATTCTATCGAATTTTCTAAGCTGCACAGCAGAGGCAGTGAAGTAGTCATTACTCAACAACACAGAAACACAAGGACTCTCGCTTTATTAATTGCATAATCATTTCGTCTTCACAGGGTCAGCCGGGACCCAGAAAGAAAGGACACAAATTGACAGAAATGTGTTTGAATTTGGAAGGGCAAACTTCAAAGCAATGTTTGCACGTGAACAAATTTAGCTATTTGCAGTTCTTAATAAGTGAAATGAGCATAGCAGAAAACAATTAAAAATAAAACAGCAGACAAAAACCAGAACATAGCCGGGCATCTCAGTCAAACCACCACTAGGGACTCCCTGTGTGGGACAGAGTCCACTATGCTAGATTGACAGCAGGTGGGTCACTGTTGCTTACTGGGAGGGAGAGAAAAGCAGTGGTGGGGATGCCAGTGCAGAGGAACCAGCGGAACCAATCCTGCACGTCTGCTGGTGCATTTGCATAGTGCCAACCTCCAGATGCCCAACTCCCCAATAAGCAATATTGCCCACTTCCTGGAAAGCTAGCACTATAGCTCCGCCCCACCTGGTGAGCTGTATGTAAACATTAATGAAATTGGTGTGGCCCCATTCAGCCGTACTGAACCCTCCAGACAACAGAGAGTGTGACCAATGGAGACTGGTCCATTAGGGCAAATGGGGCACTGCCCAACCAACCTCAGCATGTTCTCAGCCACCTCCATGTCTTCTTACTTACAACCGCTCCAAGAAGTGGCACTGCCTGTCAGGCTCCCCCTCGTCTTGCCACTTGTAGAGTTCAGCAAGGATGGGGCAGAACCAGAATTAGTTGGCTCTGACAGTTGTTGGGTCCGTCGTCCACACTTACTGTTGGGCTCCCTGCTTTCCACCCTACCAACCACAATGGGCACCAGCCATCACAGGGTGTGGCCAAAGGTGGTTGTGGGAACCCTACACTCTCACAGACACCACACACACCCTTCTCCACTTTAAGATTGGAGAAAGATAGACTTGAAAGGAAAGGGATGAAGACTTGCAAAAGCTTTATATGAAGAACAGTGAAAGGGCAATGGTTGTGTGCTACCAAGAGGAAATATACCCCAAACCCTACAGTCTGCAAGCACATAGGATTTAGCTTTTGGCCTTGTCCTACAAACATCACAGCTTGAATGTTTTAGCTGGCATACAAAAATCCGAGTTGAGCATGTCGGGATGATAGGGAGGAAGAACGATTCACATGGTGAACCGTTCAAAACTGTGATTTCCAAAACTGCAGTCAGAGATGGCAGGAGGGAATTCAGCACCCAGTTTTGCTAAACATGTACACCCACTTTAGAAACAGAATGCATGGTATCTGTGCATTTGGGGGTCCCCTCATTCTCATCTAGAGCTGCAGGTGCCACAAGACCAGCAAGATGCCAGCAGCAATTGATGTAACTGGAGTAGGGATGGGGAATGTGTAGCCCTCCAAATGTTGAATCCAACTTCCATCAGCCTCAGACAGCATAACTAATGGTCAGATAGGATGGGAGTTGTTGTGCAACAACACCAGGAAGGCTGCAGCTTCCCCATCTCACATCTAGAGTCTGAAGTGCAAGGTACAGGTTTGTGTGGAGAGGAGGAGCTGGAAGCAGCTGGAGGGTCAGGCGGGACCCACAGGCAAGAGGCTGGTCATTCCTCCTTTAGACTGCGGGTATCAAAAGTGCTGAAATAATATTTCCAATCTATGCCAGGGAAAGAAAAAAATCCCAGGCACATCATTGTTCAGGTTGATGCTGGTGCCTAAGAATTTTGACAGGTATTCTCACCCCTGCACAACTGGAACTTAATTTGAATTTGGCATCTATTTTTTCCCTTTAGTGCCTAGGAATGTGAAATGCATTCTTTTTCCCCCCTTCCAATGACTGTATCTGATCCCATAAATTAGAGCCGGCTAGACATACCTTTGCTTCCAAGAAATTGCGTTTACTAACTGCAGTGCCAGAAATAAGACAAGCAGGAATATATTTCCAAGGAAAACATTTCCCGTTATAACATCAGGTAAAGTGCATCCAGAAAAAAATCATCAGTCAAAATAATTCCCTAATTAAAACACCAGCACAGTTGCAGGGAAAAGGTACCGGCCAGCTGGGGAATATATAGCCCTATTCATCCTCAAGGCATCTTCGCAAACACTCCCTAATTCTTAAAACACTTCTGTAAGGTTAATGTCAGCCATGCTTGACAGATGGGAATGTAAAAGCAGAAAGTTTAAATGTACTGCCTACAGCCAAAGGAGCAGTCAAGGTCAAAACTCTTTTAGCGAGGTGGATCAAACCTCTCTCTGTCACTGAGTGGCATAATTTTGCGCCATATTAATCACAGAGAATGGGAGGGATGAAATACACAATAATACTTTCAGCAGGGAGAAAATTTTGTCAGTGAGAACGGTTGTAAGCCTTTGAGCACCACCAAGCTCTTCTTAAAGAAGAGCACATGTGTAAAGCATAACATTTCCCACGGGTTCAGCAACAGTTAATACTGCAGGGTTGAATGTATCCATTTATTAATTAAATTTATTCACCGCCCTTGGTCTCTGAGGGTGGCGGTTGACCCTCCTAGCCTTGTCAAAACCCAGCCAAGTGGCCGGCATCTGTGGCATGTGGCTGCCGTTTTTTCCATCTTCCTTTAAAACAAAAACAATCCCTTTGCGACAAAGCACACATTGTTTAAAACAATTAGCAAACTCCTGCTGTTCTCAGCTAGGAGACTGCTTCTAACAGTTCACAGCACTGCTATTAATTTATCTATCAAGTCTGTGGTTTCTGCACTTTTTATAAAACAATAGGGTTGTTGGTGGGTGGGTGTGTGTGTGTGTGGGTGTGGGTGTGTGTGTGTGCCTACTGGATAAGCCCAAAGAAATCTTCTACATACTCATGCTAAATGTTACAAAATTGAGTACTCCAACATCTAAGGATGAGTTCAGTCAACTTGTGCCCTTGTATTGATCTCCTATTTCTCCCTACACTTACTTTCTAATCCACTCCATAATTACATGAACTGACTGTGCTTTCCAAAGCTGTCAATTTTCCTTGAATCCATTTTCAAAAGACTGTACTTGAGTCTGGGAAGTGGATCAAGCGGCCAGAGTTTGACCAAGGTCCATCTCCTGTTACCCACACCACTTGTTACACTCAAACACCAACTGGCTCCTCTGCTGAGAGCTATAACTCTTGAAGGTACTCAAAATCCTCACGCCAAGAAGAGATATAGGAAGTGGGGAGTGAAGAGGAGAGAAAGGTATTGATCCAGTTCTTTTAACATGCTAATTTGCCTTGTGGTGGTTTCAATCATTGACTGGCTGGGCACTTCAAAAGGAAATTGTTTCCCAAGTGGGAATGTCTTTTTCAGCTACAGAAAACCCTTGAAAGGGAGAAAACAAATAACTACACTACAAGTACCAAGTTCATAGAAGTACATTGTTGGTGTGTACTTTCCAGAAGGGCTTTGCTGTTTGATTTGCCATTCCGCAGTCAAATTTAAGCAGTTGTGGGACTGGGATTCCCCTGCAAAATATTCTTCCACCCCACCAGCTGCTTTAAACTCTTATTACTTGCCCCAAGCACTGGTAGGTAAAGACAGGGTAGATGGGAGGGAGGGAGAAAGAATAAACCCAAAGTTAAATAGACTTTTAAGGAAAACAAAATTAACTAATCTGTGGTCTGATATGGAAAGCAAGGCTAATGAATTAGTGATTTGTCTGTGGTTCTGATCTGGTGAGAAGCCTCAAGAGCTGCTTTTTAAAAAAGAAAAAAAGGAAGGCAACAAAAATATATGGTTGCTTTCCTTGAAACCAACCCATATACACACAGGAATATCTAACCCTTTGGATGGATTTCGCTCATTCTGTGTTGCTGTTGTTTCCCAAGACACCTGCTCTTCTTGGGAAAACAATTAAAGTAGGTGTAATTAAAACAGCTGTAATTCATTACTGGCCTCACTGCAGAGGAACACTAGCACCCTTTATTACGAAGTCTTGATGGCGGGCAGAGAGAGACAATTGTTCAAGTCACTCAAATGCTGGTGAGAACACGAAGTGCCCACTAAACAAAACCCTCCACCCAAGAGCATTATTGTGTGACAACCCCATGATTAAAATATCGGGGAAAGAAGCAGCGTCCTTTCCTCCTGTCTTTGTTACCAGTGAGAGCTGCCCTTGAGTCGTGGCTGAATACAATGGAAGTAATGGAGACAAAGACAAGATTTAATTAACTGTCTCGGGAACTATTTATGAAGAGAGAGGGAGACAGAAATGCTCGATAACGGCTAAGTTGACAAGAGAGAGAAAATTACTGAGAACTGTAATTGCTTTGCACTTGTTGTTTGGGTCATTTGCACAAAGGGTGTTTTTCCCCCCATGAGCTAAAATTCAGAGAAGTTGGGGATCTAGATTGCTAGACCCTCTTGCCGCTAGAAGCGGGAAACCCAACAGTTTTAATCCAGATCTCCATTTCTCAAAAAAGAAAACCCTGACTTCTTCAAACGCATCCCGAATTTTCGAAGGCTCTCCGCTTAAGGCTTAGGGGAATGCATCAAAGGGAAATGGAGCTGCTTTCAAAGTCATCTAATTCAGAAGAAAAGAACAGCCAAGGAGGGAAATGTTAATCTGAAAGTAAGCACATCTTCTGCCTAAAAGAGAGACCGGGGGGGACAAATCTCTCCAACATGGGCTGCATGTTAATCAAGCACCAGTCCTGGCCATATTTACCTGCCGTCAATATTGTGGGAGGAAATCAGTATTCTGTTTAACCTCTGACCTGCTGGAACTGAAGCAGACAAAGAACCAATCTGGAGCCATGGGAGAGCGTAGCCAAATAGCAAACTGCAGGGAGCCGATTGTTAAATTGACATTTGGCTCTGGAGCAGGCAGCTTCATCGGGACAAACTGTTATTCTCTCAAACAAGGCATGAAGAGATAACACCATAAAATATGAACAAAATGGAACTTGTTTCCTTGCCACTAAATTGTTAGCTTTATGGGACTTCATGCTGAACAGTATGAAAAAAAAATCCAATTTGCTTTGAAGCGCATTAGTCTGTCTAACATCCTAATTATTGTTTACATTGCCATTTGACTTCTATTAAGAATTGAATAATTACCTAGCACTTCATAGTTTAAAAAAATACAAGCAAACAGGATTATCTGGATAATTAAGACACTGTACTGTAGGTTTGTACGACTGCTGAGTAAAGTATCCCTGCCAATGAGAGAAGTTAGCCTTATCAATGGAATTGTTTCAAATGATACTTTAAGGATTTTAAGCAGCTGGCAGTCCATTGCTTATTAAGGATACTGGAACAGATTTTGATGAGCCTGGCTTTGCTTAAAAGCAGTTTGAATGAAGATAATTAGTCTGGACCTAAACCTGAGCACAGAAATGTTTCGTTCCCTCCATTTCCCACAAACCTCCTTCATCTCACCAGGTGATCTGACCTTTGCTCACCAATAGAGCACTTTTAATGCCCATGTAAAATTTGGCGATCACATTTTAGAGATGTGCCTCCCGGTAAACTGAGCCACTACCTCCCATTTCCAATCCAGCATTCTGGATATCAAGCTCTCTGCCCCTGACCACCACTCCTGAGCAAATGAGCACTCCTTGAATATGCTCATGCATAGGGACGGGAGCAAATGAAAACTGTCCTTTTGCTCAGCTGACAAAGGTGATAAAAGATACTCACGATGCTGCTGTTGTTTTAATTGTCTAAGAATTCTACGCTCATGCTCGGCAAGTGCTGGTACCAATTTAGTTCCTAGAGGAAATGGGACTCCTAGGCAGAGCTGTCAAAATCAATACAGCACAAGGTTCAAGGCATTTCCTTACTACTGCAAGTACTACGATTGAGGGAAAGTATACCTTGTTAACATTCTTTCCGTAATGCTACTCTGAAATGGCATCAAAGCCCCCTATGGCAACCAAAGCCGACAGGAGAGGTAATCACATGCCTGTTAGATATCCGTTTGCCCCCCATTTACATTGGAGGCCATCAATAACCTGTAGACAGAACCTCAGATAATATCTGCTACTCAAGCCTGCCACTCAGTGCCAAATTGCATGCATTATTTCCCACTGATTAACACATTCATAACACACCTCCAGCCATTGCGTAGCAAACCCATTTTTGAAATCAGATCCCACTCAGACTCCTGCACCCAAAGGCCACTTCCAAAAGCAGCTAAGGGAACCACAGCATCTTGCATTTGTTTTTCTCAAAGCCTAAACCCAACCTCCATTAGCAGGGAGTGGCAGTTACTGCACTGGGTCCCCTGGAATGATGTGGTCAAAACCCACAAAATCCCGAGGCCCGGAAACTTATAGATAAATAGACAGGAATGCCAGGTGACAGGCAGGAATGTCAGGTTCTGAATCATTTATAGCACTGAAGTCATACTATAAGGAGGATGTGTCATTTACTTTCCCATTAGCATCTATGACTTTGGGAGAGAGCATATCTTCAAAGCAGGGCCCAACTGAAGCCAAGGATCACTAGGAGACAATCAGAAAAAAATAGGTTTTGTCATTCCCAGAACTTGTATGCAGCTCTCAGACATTATCATTATCCATTCTTATTTATATCAATGTGCTTAGAAATGCCACTTGTCCTGCATAATACAGGATTGTCCCATATTTCAATAAAAAAATGGTACAAGCAAGGCTGGGGAACCTTTAACCATTCAGATGTTGTTGGACTCCAACTCCCATCATCCCTGACCATTGGCAATGCTGATTGGGGATGATGGGAACTTGGAGCTGAAGGATATCTGGTGTGTGAATCAGGACCTATATGACTGCATCCAGTGACATTTTTAAATTAGGAAGAGGTGCACAGACCATCTAGAAAGCTTAGAAGAAGTGTTCAGTTTCATAACTTTGGAACAACAACAGCAGGACACCAATTCTTTAGATGGAAACTACTTTTCCTGAGAGATTAAACCAAGTCCGCTCACCCTTGCGGTGCAGCAGCGGTGCAGGGCGGCAGAGGGACTCCATAGGGCCCTCGATGAGGGAGCTCAAGGTCGGAGTCTGACCTGGGTAGGCGGCAGGGGATAAGCCCACAGTGCCTATCAGGAGCTGGATCCAACTTGCTCCCTAGATTGGCCAGGGGGGGGGTGCAGGGAGGCTTCCCTCAGGTCTGCTCTGGGGCCATTTAAAAAGCCCATACCTGGACCCCCCCCCCACCTGGGTTTTCTTCTTGGGTCACAAAATATTTAGAAAGCTTAGAGGAAGTGCTCGATTTCAAAACTTTAGAACAGCAGCAGCAGCACACAAATTCTTTAGATGGAAACTACTTTTCCTGAGAGGTTAAACCAAAAGCGCTGGCCAGACAAAAGGTGCCTCTTGGTATTATTTAATCCTAATAGCGCTTCCAATTATAGCTACTGAGAAGCAAATGGTCTCACTTCCTTCAACGCTGCTCAGGCCTCAATTGAAGTTTCTGCACGTTTCCTTGTTGTTTTAAACCTCTGCTTAATTACGCCACATGGCCTGACACTCTGCAGTTTACTGCTCTGTGAAATTAACTTTGAGTTAAACGCTAATTGCACATCAAAAAGCTTTGTGTGCATATTCACAGGGGGGCAAAAAATATGCCCCTTTTCTGTTATTTTTAGAGAAAATAGATCTAGCATGGATTTTGGTTCTGATTTCATACCATTGATTTGCAAGAGACAAAATGAAAACAATCCATACTTGAGGGGGTTTCTTTTGTAAATGAAGTGTGTGCATGCTGCAGATGCCATAGTTCAGATCGATAAACCTTTCAACCAAACTGTCCCAAGCAAAACTGTGTTTTGGCACCATTTAATAAAGTTACAAGTTACATGTAGGCTGCCACAGGCTAGCTGGCATCATGTGGGTCAAGGGCTGTGGCGTTTGTGGCTTTGAGGTACATCAGGCAAATGGTAGTTTTAATTGAATGCATTAAAGGAGGGGAGAGGTGTTAGAGAAACCTCTCGTGCTGCAATCCTACACATTTTGCTAGGTGAAAGTTCCATTGAACTCTGAGAGATTCACTTCTGAGGGCCCATCTGCACTATATATTTCAAAGCAGTATCATACCACTTCAAACAGTCAGGTCTTAGAATCCTAGAATCACAGAGTTGGAAGGGACTCTGAGGATCATCTAGTCCAGGGATGTCCAACAGGTCGATCGCGATCTACTGGTAGATCCCCGGGAGGATCCCTTGCTACGCTCTCCATTGTTGCACGCTCTGCAGAACGGAAGACTGAGTTTACTCATTGAGGCTGTTTGTTTCCCCAGCGATCTGTTGGTGAGTGGCTGTTCCTCTTTCTCCCCCCAAACCCTTAAAAACACGGCTTTCCTCCTCCCTAAAAAAGCTCAACAATTTTGACCTGAACCCAAAAAAACCAGGGTAGATCACTGCAAGTTTTTAATTCTGTAAGTAGATCACAGTCTCTTGGGAGTTGGCCACCCCTGATCTAGTCCAGCCCCCAGGAATGCAGGAATATGCAGAGGTTCCATATGGGGATCAAACTTTCAACCTTTCAAGTGTTATCACCACTATGATCTAACCAACTGAGCCATCCCCCTAGAATGCTGGAAAATGTAGTTTGTTAAGCGTGCTGACAATCTGAGACCCCTGTTCACCTATAATTCCCAGAGAAAAACAGCACCATTAAGAAACTACCATTCCGGGTGGGGGGGATTTTGGAGGGAGGGGGAGACATGACTGCTTAAAGTGTTATGATACTGTTTTAAATGTATAATGCAGGTGGGGCCCAGGTAGATATGCCCAGGATACAATATTAAAAAGAAAGAAAATAACTCTATATGTAATGCATCACAAAGGGCTACATCTCTTTTAAGATTTTCTTTTTTGTAAACAAGAGTAATTTTGGTTAAGTTGATCAAACTAATATTATTTTCATAAAGTTGCCATTTCAATTCTTTACCCATCAGGTTTGTTTGTTTGTTTTTTCCTTCAATGACAATGTTTATTTTTTTACCATAAAAAAATGTTACTTGACAAAACCTTTAAAAAGCAAACCAACAAAACCGGACAACCAAATTTTTTAGCACAGTTAAAAAAACTTTTCCATTTGCCTTTTGGCAAGGCTTAACACAACACAACTTTACCCAAATTGACTTGCACTCAGTGTCCCTTTATTCACAAAACCTTGGAAACACTGGTGAAGTTCACACTTAAAAGTGCGAATTCTCCGTCTAACAGTTTTGATTGCCTCAGTAGTCAGCATTTCCCATAAGGCCGAGAGGGCCTCAAAGCCTGTGTGGGTTTTTGTGTGGAAAGACTGGGCCACAAAGAGGAATGGTGGGCAAATATCTCTTAAACAAAGAACTTCCATCAAATGCATTTGCATGAAACCCAAGACTTCAGGATCTGCATAAACAGAAGAAGCTTCTCCTCTGGACTTTCCAAAGGAAGCGCTTATCTCCTTTGTGAAAGTGGGAAATGGGTGGGCTACTTTGCATGAGGATGTATACAAAATATGCAAATGAGGAATCTGCTGCATGCAAAAGGCAAACTGGCCAGACAGCTGACAATCTTCATTCACAGGGGAAACCTCATCCCTCTCCACTGGGAGCAATGAGAACGAAACCAACATGTTTGCTTCCCAGGGAGAGTGAAGCAGATCCTGAATATTCATAAAGTGACCATTTAGTCATGGAAGTGTTAATTATTTCCAGCTCATGAAACTATGTGACCTCACCTGCTCCCACAAAGTATATCAAAAGAAGAAAGCAGAATCAGATGAAATGAGAGCAGAGTTTGATCCACAAGTTTAGGGCAATGAGTGAGAGTGAGAGAAAGTAGGAGAGAGAGAGAAAGAGAGATTCAAAAGACATAAGGGATGGCTGAAGTCTTCCTTTATCAAGTCCCCTCAAAGCACCAATAAAGATCTAAGATCAGTGGACCAGACAAAGGCAAACAGCCCATGGAAAAGCCAGGCTGTATTTCTATATTGCCAATCCTACAACTTAGAAAGAACGTACAAGATTTCGTGCACTGTAACTGGGAAAGATCTGCATACTATTCGAAAACCTTAGCCCAGAGTTTGCCACGATTCACATTTAGAAAAAGAAGGACCACAAAACATTTAAGTGGAGGAAAGACAACAACCCAACAGCAAACACCTGCCACAAATTTGTCTCCACATATTTTTATTTTTTAAAAAAACACCTTCCATTTTTTACAAATAAGTTTGATCTTTTACGTGCACAGATGCACATGCTCACACATACATACCCTCACAAAGATGCACTCACTTATTTTCAAGCAACCAGTTTACAAGTCAAATGTTACGGATCGTTTTGCTATCCTGGATACATCCAAAAGCTGATATGCAAAGTTACTCATGAGTATGTTGATTCAATAAGAGGAAGAAGCAGAACTGCACTTTAGAATTGCTTTTATGTATATACTATTTGTCTACAGAACAGGCATCAACATTGTAAAGATATGTTCTGTAGGGAAAAGAAAAGGGTGAATTCCTGTTTAGGAACAATAGGCAAACTTTACTCCCCTAGTGCAACAAAAGGTTCTTGTACGAGTATTTATTTTATGGCATCTAAATTATTCCTGCTTAAGGATCCTGTTACCAAAGGCAGAAGGGAAAGAAGGGAAATCCCAAACCTGGCAAAAAGAAGATTATTTAAAAAACGTATCTTAAACCATGTTGGATGTTCTGCCAATTGGCTTTATAAGTTTCCTAAAAGAGAATATACATACAACAAAAAGCTAAAATCTTGGGGTGTTTATGCAAAATGTAATAAAAATATCTGGATTTTATGGTGCAGTGACCTTAATAGGATACATAAAATTTAACTTACAGGTTTCACTGCATCAGAACAATTACGGAGAGCTGCAATTCTATTACTTGCTTGATTTAGCATCTTCTCTGCTTTTTCCATATATTACATCTACTTGCTTTGATAAGGAAATTACATAACAAAAATCAAAGCCACATTGAGCTAATGTGTAACAAAACAATTTTAATCACCAATGGCATCTTTTAGCAAAAGAGCATCAACCAACAGCTATGTATTTTTTCTTAAAGCAGTAATTGCCTTAGCTTTTGAGATATGCCTCGAATATAAGGCAATTTCATGTTTCATTAATAATATTTCCCATGCAGTTCTTATTCTCTTTTTGAAACACAACGCTGCTTGCTAAATAAGCTTGAGGAAATCAAGTGTACATTTCCTTTACTTATATTTAAAATTAGAGGTGCAACTTTCAACAAACACGAGCAATATTCTCACTATGATAGGCTGCTAATTTTAAAGACAGGCATAATGGAGAACTCATAAAAAATAGATTCTTTTTTTGATCTTGGAATCCTGCTTCTTCCCTGATTCCCTGCTCTTTTTGTGACTACTGCCAAGTCCCCACAGAATAGCTCTCCTTCGCTGAAACCACTCAGCAAGTTCAAGCTTCTGTTAACCCCAATAACACATTCTTCTTACTTGGAAAAGACAACTGAATAGGGATGGGGGGAGAGAACAAGGTTTCCATTTCAGAAAATGTTACTCAAGATCCAGACACTAAATGAACTTGCGGCTGCTTTGGGGTGCTACCCAGGGATCACCTGGTAGACTCGACATGTCTTCTTTTATTTTTCTCGTTCTTTCTTTCTTTCTTTCTTTCTTTCCTATCTTTTTCTTTAAAAAACCTCAATTAACATACACTGCTGGATGAAAGAAAGCCAGTAGGAAATACCTTTTGGTCCCCAAAGTTCTGAAGACTCCAGAAGATGAGCAATGTTAGATCTCAAAACAGCAGGGGCACCCTCTGCCTCCACACACTCACCCATCACCCAGCCTGCCCATTTTTGCCCACCAAGCCTTTGTCAAGCTTCTAAGATCTTAATCAATCTTAACTCTGACCTCAGGATCACGGGAGGAAGATGGATGAGGAAGTGAATGACCTGTGACCTACTCCTGCATTTGTCCTGCCACAGCCAGCACATTGGAAAATCGGTCTGGAACCTGTTCACAACCCTCCAATTCTTACTCTTTTATAGCTTTTGTGGACTTGAGATGGCTTTCTTTCTTCTCTTTAGCTGGCTGCCAGTTCTGTAACAATGCTTTTGGCTCTCTAGATGGTGTTTATTTTCACACACAAAATATTAAAGGGCAAGAATAGTGATAACCAAACACCAAATAACCAAACTAAGCCTCTGCAAGAGCATCCAAATCCAAAGTCATCTGATTCACCTGTACACTAATAGTTTGGATTCAGAGTAAACATGACCATTAACAAGTGATTCATAGCAAAGCCTGTGGGCTTAGGGGAAGAGTGAGAAAAACATTTGTCTTGGAACTGGAAGAAATGTTTTTTCCGCAAGGAAAATACAATCAACAACTGATGAAATGGCTAACAATTTAAGACTACTTGCTGGATTGTATTTTCTTCCAATGGAATGTTTAATGGGAGGGTTTTTAAACACAGGAGATGCAAAAGACAAAAGGTTTCTTTCTTCCTTTTATACAGGATCTCATTCAGGATTGGTCACTAGCTTAAGGTGTGAATAATCAGTTTCTGTAAGTTACCAAGTATTTTCTGTGTCAATGTCACTTTCAACCACCTACTGCTTTTTTAAAAATATGGGGGCCCTCTGAAGTTCCTGCCCCCAAAAGATCACAAGTGATTTCTCCCACACAACACTCTGGCTGTCATGTGATTAGATAATAATGTGTGGGTCATTGACTAAGGAGTGTTTTAATTTGGCATCAATCAGGGTTAGCCAATACTGCCCCTAACACCCACTTTAGCAGAATGCAGAGTAATCTCTTTGCAAAGCACAACTTTCTAATTTGGTCTACCTGCTTTCCCACCAGCTAAACCATGCAAAAATAAAAATAAATAAGTATTACTTACAAACTAGGAAAAACAGCAATAATTTTAAGAAATCTCTTTCGATGCTAACAATCTCCCTCCCTCCCCACAAAATCTACTCAGCATGACATCTGCATGTTGGTAACAATTTGTTTGTTCTTGACATGCAAAGGTTTCCAAGTTCCTGCCCACTCCAAGAGACAGAATAATTTACTCAAGACATGTGCCTTGTCATCATGCAATTCATTTTTCAATTCTCACTCCAACCTTTCATAATTGTGTTGCTGATAAGATATGCTCATCTCTCCCACCACCACCGTCCCCCCCCCGCTTTCCCCCCCACTGACATGCACATATCTGATGGAAGTATGATAGCAAAGGAAAATGTTTGTGCTCAGAGCTGCGTTCCTGCCAACTCTTAATTTCAATGCATAATAATGAACTTCACATTGCCCATAAATGATCATATAAAACCATCTCGGTATAAAATGCTTCGCAGGAGAAAGATGCCATTTTACACCAATTTTTCAGAAATCAGTGTTATGTTTTGCTTTTTCCTATACCATATTGCACACATACATTTTAAAAAAAATCATTACCCTTAACAAAATGCAATTAAAATGAATCAGACTAGGCATCGCTGGGCCTCATCCATTTAGCAACATATACAAAGAGGCATTCATTTGGCAAAAAGAGCCATTAGAGACTGATCCTGAACATGCGACTAAGGGGACAATCAAGTCCATAAGCAGTAATAACCTACTTATAAAATCATGATAATGTATAACTAAAAATCACAGGCGCCCACAAAGGCGATTTAAATCTCCCCTCCCTTTTCTTTTCTTTAAGATAAGCTGCCTTTTATAAGAACCTTAATCCTTAATTCTGCAGAGAACAGGGAAAGGAGGGGGGGGCAAACAGATGACTTCTTGCATTTCTTAGAGTCTCCTAGCATGCTCCTTTGTAAAGGAAACAATGGAGACTTTCTGAGAAATAAAAATATTTAACAAAAGCAGCCATGTCACGTATTCAAGGATTATTTCGTGAAAAGTTATCAAATGAGACACTAAAGAGTCATTCCTTAGGGCCCCTGAAAAACAAAAAGAAGCTTCTGTCTTCCGCCATGAAGGGGGAGACAGCTTGTTGCTGCTGTGCCTTTTCTTTTAGCCAGAATAGAAATCTCACCTTTTAAAAAAAGGAAGGAAGAGAAATTGATTCTGCCCCTTTAAACAGCACTGGCTCAGATAACATGGCTTCCATCGCCATTCAAATGTGAATGGGGAGATGCAAGCCAGTTCTAATCTACCCTCTGATAGCAAACGTGCCGTGCCTTCTGCCGATTATGGTGGTGCCATTTGTTCTGTCAGTATTATACACTCCTTAGCCCTGCCACCTGGAACTACTGGACTTCCTCATTAGACCCCTTCATCCCATTGCATCCCACAGGGACTGCTAATTACGGGCAGCCTTCCACCGATTCTCATCTCTGATTCAATTATGAACACCAGCCCCTAATGAACTGCACAATGCAGGGGGGGGGGCCCTACCTTGGCATTCTCCATTGTGCTCTTCATACCCAGCATTGCACAGGCAGTTGCCAATGGGTACCAGCCATTCACCATCTGCCCCGCAGTACATCTTTGGCACATCCTTCTCTTCGGAGTTGTTCACACAAGAGCCGCGGACTTCCACCAGAGAGGACGTGTCTGCCCCGGTGATCGTGTCCGGAAACTGGGCCAGGTTACGGACTGTCAGCGGGCACTTCTTGTAGAAAACGCGGACAGACACTAAGGCAATGCAAGCGCCGACATCCTGGAAAGCCAGATAAAATCCCTTCTTGCTCAGGGGCCCCACGTCGCGGATCTCGGTGTTGAGCTTCATGATCCTGTCTCCAATGTCCACCTGGGTGAAGCTCTCGTCAGCCGCGATGGTGTCAATCTTAGCAAACTGGCTCTCGCGGATAAAGCGCTCCTTATCGTTGCTCGACTCATAGTAGTAGAGGTTAAAGGTCTCTTTGCAAGTCCCCATGACACCTGGCAGGCTGTTGCAGTCTCTGAGGGTGAACTTGATTTCAATATAAACCCTCTGAGCCCCTTCGCGGGGAATCCAATCAGTTCGTAACCAGTTGTTCTGACTGGACTCCATCACGTTGCAGACTTGGTAAGTGCGGATTGGAGTGTTTTTCTCATCCATAATACTCACTTCCTCCCACTGTGAAGAACCAAAAGGGACAAACGTGAGACGTTAAGGGTGTGAAAAGCATAATCAAACCTTGCTACCGCCAGATAAATTAATTCCTCTCTCTCCCCCAATTGGCTTCGTTTATTTCTCTTTATACCGGAAGCCATTAAAGAAGCAGAACATACAGGGTGCTTCAAACACATGAGCAAAGATAAAGCCATATGCTAAAAAGGAAATCAGGTTTTAATAGCAGCCTAATTTAAGACCTCAGGAAAGTGATATTTTCCAAAGAAAAAATGGATATATGCTAGCTTGTAATCACCACAGAGCCTAGGGCTTGCTGATCAGAAGGTCAGCGGTTCGAATCCCTGCTACGGGGTGAGCTCCCGTTGCTTGGTCCCTGCTCCTGCCAACCTAGCAGTTCGAAAGCACATCAAAGTGCAAGTAGATAAATAGGTACCGCTCCGGAGGGAAGGTAAACGGCGTTTCCGTGCGCTGCTCTGGTTCACCAGAAGCGGCTTAGTTATGCTGGCCTCATGACCCAGAAGCTGTACGCCGGTTCCCTCAGCCAATAAAGCCAGATGAGCGCTGCAACCCCAGAGTCCTTAATATGACATGATCTGAATGGACCCTAGTAGCTGGGAGTCTTATAAAACCCAAACACTTAACAGGCATTCTGTTCTGCATATAAATGTTGATTTATTTTTTTAAAGCAAGATACATAGATATAAGGTGGCAATCCTATACATATTTACCTGGGAACAAGCCCAAATATGTCTTACTTTTGAGGAATTACAAATAGGATTGCACTATAAGAAACTTGCCCAGGGTTGCATACAGCATAATTTGCAAAACAGGAAACAAGAACGAGATCGGCTCAATGCAGGACATTGCAATACTATCTGGCGACTATGAAGGAAAGAAAGGCTGCAGCTCTGTGGCAAAACACCTCTGCATTCAGGTCCCCAGGTTCAATCTCTAGCATCTCTAGGTAGGGCTAGGAAAAGACCCCCCCCCTAAAACCCTGAAGAGCCACTGCAAGTCAGTGTAGACAACACAGAACTCGATGTACCAATAGTCTAACTTGGTACAAAGCAGTTTCCCCTGTTCCTCCTCTCGCAGTAATCCTTACAGCAACCCCTGAAATATAGAGCAGAATCATTATGTTACAGATGTAGAAGGGAGAGACCCTGGGCTGTGGCTGAGAGAATAGCAGTTTGCCTAAACCACCTAGTGATCTTATGGCAGAGGAGAATCCACAATTCCATTAACTAGCACTCCCAGCTATTGCACTACAACCGCTTACTGATCCTCTCTCACTTTCCAGAACTACTTGTAATGCCCAGCCCCAGCCCTATTCAACCACCTTCAGTCATCAGCAAATACCTATTATGTCCATTGCACAGACTAACTCAACCTTCACATGCTTGGTCCCCCGCAGTAATTTTGGACTACAACCCCCATCAGGCCCACCAGCTGGTGGGGCTGGTGGACGTTGCAATCCAAACCACCTGCAGGACACCAGATTGGCAAAAGCTGAGCTATCTGAAGTTCTCAGTCCATAATATATAATATATCTGTGTGTACGTATCATTTGCCTCTCTGTATTTATATTCTAAGGTAAACGTAAAACGGTAAAGGACCCCTGGGTAAGTCCGGTCAAAGGCAACTATGGGGTGCGGCGCTCATCCCTTCAGGCCAAGGGAGCCGGCGTTTGTCCGCAAACAGCTTTTCGGGTCATGTGGCCAGCATGACTAAACCACTTCTGGCACAACGGGACACCATGACGAGTGTCAGAGCGCACGGAAATGCTGTTAAATAGGTACCGCTGTGGCGGGAAGTTTATCTACTTGCACTGGTGTGCTTTCGAACTGCTAGGTTGGCAGGAGCTGGGACAGAGCAACAGGAGCTCACTCCGTTGCGCGGATTCGAACTGCCGACCTTCTGATCAGCAAGCCCAAGAGGCTCAGTGGTTTAGACCACAGCGCCACTCGCTTCTCTATCTCTATAGTCACCACCTTGGAACGATCACAGTGAAATGCAAGCATACCTATATTTTTTCTGGTTTGTACCCGCTGACTCCATTTCAAGCATTCTGGCTTAAGGCACCTCAGGACAACACAGTTTTACATTCTTAAAATCTAATAGCAACAATGGAGCAACAGACCATGCCTCATAAACCTGCATTGCCTAACTGAAAGGTGAGCTTTCTTCTTAAATTCTGGACTGGTTTAAAAAAAAATTAAAATGCCAAACATGATAATAACCACCCCACAGAAAAATGAAACTTTGATTAAGAATGAATTAGATTCATATATTATCAAACTGCATTCCGGCAGGAGTGTGATGAACATATCATAAAAGAAAAGGAGAGTGGAAGTGGTCAATAAGAGCTTTGAACATTGTTAAATGAGATTATGTTAATCACATGATACAGAAAAGAAAGCTACTGCTGAGGCCTTTTCTGTCTCTCCTTTTTGAGAAAGGAACACCGTTCTGCTGAATTAAGGTTCAAATGGTGGGAAGGACCTTTTTTTCATTTTATGCAAAATAATAGCTAAATGCTGAGGTTCCAGCTTATACAATGAAGCATGTGGGGAGCGGACGGGGTGTGGGGGGAAATGGAACAGTTAGAATCCAAATTCCAAGGGCTTCCTGGCAATCAAGTATTAAATATGCTCTGCTAAATGGACATTGTAGGACCCAGCCTACAACTCTAATGCATCCCGTACATTTCCATTGAAGTTTGTAACCATTCCGTTCCTGTTTAGGTTAAAAAGAATCTAAAATAACTGGGTCAGCTTATAGATCTCTGGCCGTCACCAGAGTCAAGGATAATATTATAGAGTTATTGCCTAGAGATGATGCTTGCAAATCCACACACACACCCTTTAAAAAAAGGAAAGAGGGGAATAAATCAATAACCAGGGGAAAACTGGAAAGCCATTTATCAGTGTAAAATGCTAACATGATGTAAGCAACAGAGTTCTCTAATTTGCAACTGCCATGAAATGAGCATTGTGTTACAGTCCTGCCCTTTATGATCCACCACTTTCCATGCTATCAGCCTATAGTCTGTGCAGGGGCGAGGGAAGGAAGAGGAGAGGGAAATAAGAATTGTCACTGGGATTTCCTTTTCGCCTGTTTGCACAAAAGAAGTTTGGCTCCCAAGCCTTTTGAAGTCTATGAAAGGAACATGGCTGCATTCAGTAGCTCCTTGCTGCAAAAACCCTTCTGACTTTCTCCCTTTTGGTTTTTGTTTGACAATAGGTGTTTGTTTATTTAGAGACATTTGCCTCCATTTATTTGAGGCAAATGGCCTAATACTATAAAAGACGTCCCCCCCACACACATTTCCAACCGCTATAAATTTGAAATGTTAAATGTGTTGTCAAAAACAAACACTTCCTTCCCCCCCCCTTTTCATTTCAGCTTTCTAAACCAACTCTTCCCATGGTTTAATAATCCCACAGTAAAAGCATTCCAGACCCAGGTTTTCCTTTCAACTGTGAATTTTAAAGGTAAATCATTAATTAAATTTATAATGTAACACATTCATTCCTCTAGGGCTACTATAGATTTAGTAATAGCGCTATTCACTGGTAAAGTGGCCTATTTTTATCTCCAACGTCTCATATTAACACATAAAATACTTCACACTTCAGGAATGACCTGTTCTGGATCCATAAAAAGAGGGCGGGGCCAAGGGCTTTGCAACGTACAGTGAGCTTATACACAGCATAAAATGAAGGCCGTGCTGATTTGTGAAGGCTCTATACCTTTGGGTGTTCTCGGAGGCAGAAGGAGAGAAAAGTGTTACTTTCCCCAGCGCTCCGAAACAAATCTGCAGCATATAAAGCTATATGAAAGCACTTTCAAGGCGCTCGCTCCTGCAGACAGACTTGAAGACAAGACTAAGGCCTCTTGATTTTTCCACTGCCAACGGACATGAATTTATCGAACCTAGTTTCTCCTCAGACTTCGGCTGTTAGGAATGTAGGTCATAGATACACACACACACAAGTACACCTTGAAAATTAATATAAGGACATCCTCTGCCAATCAGTCACAATTACTGACTTCTTCAAAATGGCGGTATTTGAATCTACAGAAGGGATGCCCCATGGGTGCACAGAAAGAAGACTAATTCATTGACCTTTCCAGGGTATAGGATTAACTGAGATGCCTGACTCTCACCGGAGATAAAGCTGTACCTTTCCCCACTGTCAAAGATGAGGGCAATTGCCGGCAATCAACAGTGAATGTGTGCTGTCTGCACCGCCAGAGCCCTGTCAATCATTCCCCTTTCCTAGGGCTGGGGGGGGGGCAGGGAATGCTTCCAGGGACAGCACAGTGTTCACAGGCAGAGCAAAACCTGACTGCAGTCAATTTCAGGCAGAGCAACAATGGGAGCAGGACAATACTCCATTTTCCCATGATAGGGCTAATTCAGAGCTTATGCATAATGCATCGCTACATAAACAGCCTCACATTCCTTCCATTTGTCACCATCCTCCCCTCCCACCACCTTTCTTCTTCTTTTTAATTACAGGACCGACGGATGTTAAACTACAGTATATTTCATTAGCCCATTGAAGGAATTTGCCTTCCTGTTTATTATATAACTGGCAATCTTTTCCAAACTTTGGTTTTTTTAATTATTTGGACTTAGTTAGGCATCAATTGTTTGCCTCTAAGCGCAGCAAGAAGAGGTTTCCATTTAATTTTAAAGGGATTTGTGCATATTTGAATGGAAATACCATGTGCATTGTTTCTCTCCCCCCCCCACCCACCCACTCCCTGAAATTGCTCTTAATACACACCCTGCATATATAGCAGTGAAAATAAGGTGGTGGCTTCTCTCTGCACACCCCCCCCCCCCGGTAATTAATAAAAATTCCTGGTCCCATGGCATGCTGAGGACACAGTACCTATGGTAAGAATCAGGGTCTACTCAGCAGTTCTTCAGCAGACTAACTGACTGCATGCTATTTGTCTACAAATCCTTTGCTAAATTAAGAGTGAACGTCTGCACAGAGTCCTGACTAAGCCGAGATTCCGTTCTCTCCCAGAGTCCAGATCTGCAAATGTGTTAAACATTCACCATTCGGCAATGGATTAAGAAGAAGCTCTTGCTCTGCTTTGCTTTATACACTGCACTGCTGTCCCCCCAAAAGCAGAGGTTTTGATTTTGATTTTGATTTTTTGATTTTTTTTTTAAAGGAAGGAAAGAAACCTCATGGACTAGAATATCTAATCTATTAAGGTAGCATCACACCTTTTGAATTGTCCTAAGCTGACACAATCCTGTTCACCTGCCATCTGGGAACTGGATAGTGGTCACCCTAAATCAGGGCTTGGGAACAAGGGAGCCCTCCAGAAGGTGGTGTTGGACAACAAAACCCATCATCCATTGCCATCATCCATGCTGGCTGAGCCTGATGGGAGTTAGAGCCCAGCAACATCCGGAAGGACACAGGTTCTCCATCCCTGCTCTCAATGTAACCCCACTTCTTTGGAAGAAGCAGATGTAGACATTTATTGTATCCAAGGCCACAATCCTACGCAAACTTACCTTGGAGTAAGCCTCATTGAACCCACAGAAACTTGCACCTGAGTGAGCATGCATAGATGCCTTGCAAGGAAATAAACCTTGCAAATACAGGGTTTACTTTTGGAGAAATATTATTAGGGTTCGGTTGTAAATATGCATTCTTTGATCAGATTCTGAAAGTCTCTTTCCACTCTCTACGGTTTCCTTCTTGACAGAGCTAT
Source organism: Darevskia mixta (assembly GCA_034641385.1). Lineage (NCBI taxonomy): Eukaryota > Metazoa > Chordata > Lepidosauria > Squamata > Lacertidae > Darevskia > Darevskia mixta. The sequence continues at coordinate 12,559,381 of JAWWNH010000030.1, forward strand.
GCATTGGGAGTATAAGGTTTCTCCGACAAAGTGTAATTCACATCACAGGCCACGGAAGAAATGTGACCTTCTCCCCACAATCAACAATAATCGAGCCATTAGGATTCACCAGAAACGTACTAATCATTCCATTTTACCTAGATGATCAGATAGGGATGCAGAACTTACCCCTCCTTCCAACGGGCTTGCTATCCACCCAAGTTCACCCTGAACAGATCTGGAATCCAATAAGGTAACTGCAAAAAGGGGGAAACAAACATAAACGACAAGTTACACTTACTGAAACTCAGGCGAAGGTTTTAGAAAAAATTTACCTGACCGTTTCCACATGTGAAGAGAAAGATCCTCACTCAGACAAGATTTATATCAATACTTTGTTTTTTAAGCAGTCACGCCAGTGGTCATGGACTACTTTCAATTAGAGATCAATATTTATTCAAACTTTGTGGCCGTGATCCAGTAAAAAAGTTACATTAATCAGAAATGAGCCCCTTAGTCAGATCCCTGCCCAAATGATTCATAATCATGCATACTCGGGAGTAAGCACCACTGTGTTTAGACTTACTGCCTAGATCTCATGGTGGAAGTTAATGAGGCTTCAGTTATGTATGGTTAATTTGTTAATTAAATGCAACTAACCCTTTTATGGATCATTGAATTTCCACAGTGCTGAATGTGACACACACATCACGGTAACCTTCACAACACTCCTACAGGGTAAGACAGATTTAGTATTTCCATTCTGCACCTACTGCCATAGTGCCTTCCTAGGGCAAAGGTATCCCATGTGTTATGGCCATGACTGGCTGGGGCTGAAGGAAGTGGGAATCCAACAACTTCTGGAAGGAACCCCATTGACCCTATCCTAGAGTCACCTCTTGACTGATAGCTCAGCTGACAGGGGATGAGACTCTTAATCTCAGGGTCGTGGGTTTGAGCCCCACATTGAGCAAAAATATTCCTGCACTGCAGAAGGTTGGAACAGTGGCCCTTGGGTCCCTTCCAACTTTACAATTCTATGAATTGAGAACATCCATGCTCACATCTCATTCTCTGAACCACTACACCCCACAACTGTACAAAAGATGTTGCAAGGCCAATGGCCTGTCGGTTAAACACTTAAAGAAATAAAGTAAAAATAAAAAAAATCTTACTATTGATAAGCAATGCTTCTATTTAATCCTCTCATTTATATTCAGCACAATCCTATCTACAGTGAATCAAAAGCCCTACTGTGTTCCATGGGATTTATTCCCATGTAGATGTGCCATGGTTTTAGCAATGCAGAACAGTCTTATGAAGAAAGTATCACTGTCGTCTATGGGGGACTTTATTGCTCACAAAGATGTAAGGATTTACAAAGCTGAGGAAGAGTGAAAGGACAGGCTCATATACCTGTGGTGGGAAATGGGGTATGTAACATGTAGGCACTCCAATAATAAGTATTTCATTTGTCTTGTAATAAATGTCCTTGTTTACACCGTCCATCACTTCTGTTTCATGAATTGCACATCTCTTAGGGGTATGTCAGTGAATTTCGGAAACAGGTGCAGCACACAGCTTGACATATAGTTTAATCCAAATTGGTGCATCACTGCCACCATAAACACTGAACCCAATATGTTTTGTTACCACCTTCTGTGTGTTTAATGACACTTGCAAGAAAAAAAAACAGGTGTATTTTCCTTTTAATCCACCTTCCAGGGTAACATTTCTAGGAGTAAGAGATTGGATGCATTGAGTGAGGGGGGGTATTAATTCTGTAGGAAACAAAAAAAGGGGGGACCTAAGTGTGTACTAAGGCCCACCACTGCACTCTTTGTACCTCCTAAGCCTCTTGTTAAAGATGGAGTAAGAGGTGGGGACATGAAAAATGGCTCCCTGGTACAGATTTAACTTAAAGATGCTGAGACATTCAATGAAATCTCAGCGGCTCAGTTCCTCTCCCCCCCCCCCACCCTCAGCCTTTCCCATAGTGAGACTACAAAACCACAGGTTCTAAATAAATCATAAATAAGGGTTTCAAACTACAACAAACAAATGCAACATCCTTTCTGACTGGAATGGTTATATTTTATTTAGTTTGTTGTTGTTTTTAAGCCAATGATGATCATTTGCAATTTCTGTACACATTGCCTCTTCTCCCTTTGGAAGATCAAGAAGAACCAACCAAAAACTATTTAGAGAGAGAGAGAGAGAGAGAGAAAGCCTTCTCAGATTGGTCCAACGCTCCTGTACCAGAGAGGACGAGGCTTTTCCATCCCTTGGAATGAATGGAAAACAAGACCAGGAAAAGAGGAAAGTGGGAAGACCGTGTGGCTGAGTTGCTGATGGCAAAGAAAATGATGGAAAGCAAGGGAGAAGGGCATTGCATTTTAAAAAAATGCAAGAGTGTAGGGATATCTCAGGCAGAGGCAAATCCATCTGCAAAATGCTTTGCCTCTCGGTTTCAAGTTTAAACTGCACATTCCTTGCATCTGTGTTCTTCTGCACCAGGTGATTTCCAGGCCTCTGATTATACCATGGCCAGGTTTGCCCTAGGAGTCGCAGGAGCCAAATCGCGAGCAGATGGACACACACGGGCATCTCTCTCACACACTCACAAACAGGGAGCAGCGCAGACAAACACACCCCTTCTTGTCAAGCTGGTTTAGTAACGTGCAGGCCACCTGGATGTATGCAAAGCCAGACAAGTACTCCAGGAAACTGCGTGTGCGTGTGTGTGTGTGTAAGCGCGCGTGTGTCCCGGGTTATGTAACATCAGTCTTAGGAACACCAAGATCGTTCGGCTTCCTTCCTTCCTCATCACCTTTCCAAGACGAAGACTAATAACAACAACAACAATGCCCAGTTCGTACACCCTCCGCGGAATGCAGCAAGCCAGGAGATGCAAGAGGGCGCGCGGACGGAGCAGGGAGCGAGGGTTATTTTGAACTTTAGGGCTCTAACCTAGATTTTACATGGGTGCAAAAAGGAAAGAATCTGGCCCCGTCCGCAAAATAAAAAGGGCCCTTTTCCCGGCGTGGCGGCGGGTCCCGCGGCGTGACTTGCGAGCAGGTTGGCTCCACGCATCTCGCAAAATCCAGGTCAAGCTCCCACGCGCTTTTGCGCCGCGCGCGCCGGGGCCAGCCGAGAGCCGGGACGTCGCGTCTGCGGCAAACGCAGCTCCCCAGCAAGGCGAGGATCCGAGGCTGCCCCAGCCCGCCCCGCAGCCGCGCGCACCAAACTTCCACCTCTCCCTGTCCAGGGGGCGACGCGATGGTGCCGGCGGACGTGGGGAGTCTGGCTGCGGGGCGAAGCTCCGGCAAAAGGAAGCAGGACGGGTGGGTAGGTGGAGAAGCACCCTGGCGACGCTTCCCCTTCGCCTGTCCAGCCTCGCTTGGCACGGAGGGAGGGAGCCCAGCCGGGAGATCGTCCATCGGTCCGTCCGGAAGGCAGGCGCCTGGGTCGAACTTTCTCCTGGCCGCACAAGTTGCCCACAAGCGCGTCCTGCAAAGCGCGCGCGCTGCCGGCCGCTCACGATCCCTACCGCTGGAAGACGGTGTTGGGGGGGGGGAAGCAGCCCAAACCCCGGAGAAAAAGGGGAGATGGATGGAGCCTCGGATCGGCCCGGGGTACCAACCACTACCAACCCCCGTTGCTTTTTTAATTTTATTTTCCCACTCACCTTCGTTGGCTGGATATACCCGAGAGCCGGTAACCCCCTCGCAAATCCCAAAGAGAAGCGGCAAGACGGTGAAGAAATATACAATCCCAGCCATGGTTTTTTGGTGCCAGCGCTGCTCCGGTCTCCTCTATCCCAGTGGAATAAATGCTTAAATTGGGAGTGCAGCAGGCTGTAGACATTGCCAAGGGGGCGGGGGAGGGACCGTGACGTACAGCCGTCCATCAAGCACGCCCGCCTGTCGGAGGCGCTGCTCGGGAAGAAAGCCCCGCCCCGTCCCCCTCGCCGCCCCGCCCCGTCCCAAGCCGCGCCTCCTCCCCGCCCGTCGCCTCCTTGTCCAACGGGGCGAAAGTGTCTGACCGGCGACGGATCCTCTCTCTTCCAGGCTCGCCTTTCCCCGACCACAGACATCGCCGTCCTGCTGAAGAATACCTCCAAGCCGAGCACGGAAACGCTGCTCCGTGTTCATTACTTCACACACACAAACACCCGGCGCGCGTCAGTACAGAGCCCGAGTTTCCCGGGGCTCTTTTTTGGACAGCAAACAAGCGAGGTCCTGGATCGGATTCCTCAGGAAAGAAGCGATCAGCAAAGCGGCTCCTCTCTTTTTTTGGTCATTGATGAAATAACTGCACTCCCCTCTACACAGTTTTCTTTAAAAGGAGACTAAGAATAACAGTAACAGCAAACAACTTGACTATCTGATAGATAATATCTATGATAAGGTGACCAATACGACGCGGGGTACCTGCCTGCCTGGCGCGCGCCGTTTCCTCGCAATCTAAACCCGGGTTTAGATCGCCATCCTTTTTTCCGGGCAAAAAAAAATATCTCTGGATGAAAGATCTTCCCAGGGGGGTAACAGTTGGGTAGAAGGGAAGGAGGAGAGGGGTTTCCTGTCCGGTGTGTGTGCGCGCGCGGCATTGTTGCAATAAGCTGCCGGTCACCTTTCCAAACCGAGAGCACTGAGTAGCCAAGTTATTTTTCCACCACCCCAGTCTCTCTATGGACAGGCAGACTGTTTTTAATCGGCTTCTCGGCCAAGCCGGTTTTGTGCAAGTACAGTAAACGAATAAAAAATGGTCACACACCGACACTGCGCAGCCGATCCCGGTGATCCAGAGAAACTGACGGCACGGGAGGCGTCTGAAAACTTTTTTTGATAAACAGGAAAGACAATAGGAAGCGAGGCGCAGGAAATATGTGCGTGGCGTGTGGTGCCCATTTCTTGGCAAACCCACAATATAGATAAATTGCATAGATAGATCTCTTTGGAGAGGATTTCTCCGACTTGATCACCACCCGCTCTCGCTTAACTGCAGACCACGGATGAAGCGGTTGTCTCCCGCCCCCCTTCCCGGGATCTTGCATACATTTCAAGCGGCCACCGGGCCACGGCTTGTGTTCTTTTACATACGCCGGGAGGGATCGCAAGGAAAAGCCCACGAAGGGAGAAAGGTGCAGGCAAAAGAACCCATGAACTGGTGTGGGTGGGTTTCTCCCCCACCCCCACCCCTTCCCTGAGCGGAAAAGGGCTGCGACCCACACAGAGAACAGGTTGGGGGTGGATTCCAGCTCTCCTCATTCACGCCAGCGAGGAAGAGCTTCCAACATAAACCAACAGCGCCCCCTCGTGGGTTGCCGGTTAGTGAAGAGAATGCAGACAAAGACGTCAATGTGACAAGGTATATATTTTTTTTTAAAAGTGTTTGCATCAAAGTCTTTGCTCCCCCACCCCCGCCAACCCCGCATGATCAACTAGAACCAAAAGGCAGCATCAATATAATATGACTTCGCAAACAGCTTCTTTTTTAGATCTTCAGTAGCACTGCAAGGGATTTAAGATTTAAGCAAGGAGTTCTGTCAGGGCCGACCGGTCCCATTTCTCCACCTGAAGCTGAAAAGGGAAAGTTGCCGCCTCTCCCTTTCTCTGCCGGCCCCTGCCCCCACCTATTGAAGCCAGGGTCCCATGGCTGCAGAGGAAGATTTCAGGTTTCAGTGTGGTGATGAGGGGCACCACCCTGGAATGTGAGGGGAGAGAGACTCTGTGTTGGCCAGTACGCAATGGCTTTTTCCCACCTGCCTTGCCACACCCTCCAGCCCTAGGAGCCTTCAGAACCATAGAATTGTAGAGTTGGAAGGGACCCCAAGGGTCATTTAGTCCAACCCCCTGCAATGCAGGAGTCTCAGCTAAAGCATCCATGACAGATCCAACCTCTGCTTAAAACCTCCAATGAAGGAGAGTCCACAACCTCCCGAGGGAGACTGTTCCACTGTCGAACAGTTCTTACTGTCAGAAAGTTTTTCTTGATGTTTAGTCAGAAACTCCTTTCTTGTAACTTGAAGTCACTGGTTCGAGTCCTACCCTCTAGAACAGGAGAAAAACAAGTTTGCTCTATCTTTGCGACATCCCTTAAGTTATTTGAAGATGACTATCTTATCTCTTCTCAGTCTCCTTTTTTCCAGGCTAAACATACCCAGCTCCCCCAACCATTCCTCATAAGGCTTGGTTTCCAGACCCTTGATCATGGTACAGGTAGGTAGCCGTGTTGGTCTGCCATAGTCGAAACAAAATAAAAAATAAAAAAATTCCTTCCAGTAGCACCTTAGAGACCAACTAAGTTATTGTTATTGTCATAACAATAACTCTAAGCACCTTAGAGACTTAATTGGTCTCTAAGGTGCTACTGGAAGGAATTTTTTTATTTTTTATTTTGTTTTGATCATGGTAGTTGCCCTCTTCTGCACACATTCCAGCTTGCCAATATCCTTCTTAAATTCTGGTGCCCATGATTGGATACAGGATTCCAGGTGTGGTCTGACCAGGCGGAATCAAATACATCAGCAGCACAGGTGAAACCAACTACACCTGATGGCAAACTCAGTCTCTCTTCCCCCACAGTTCCTTCTCTGGAAACAGTTTCAAAGCCAAAGAAATACTTTTCAGATTTCTGAAGGCTGACATCCCCCCCTCCAAATGCTCTTTATTTAGTTTGTTGCTTAATGTTTAAGCGGTGCAGGCTTAGGATCAGAGGTGGAGGGCATTCCCATTTTTCTTTTTAAAAAAGAAGGAGTCCAATTTATTGTATTACCTAGGGACAGATCCATATGGCTCGTGTCAGCTGACAAAGGCCGGGCTGCAAAGGAAAAGCACATATCAGAGGGTAGGGACAGGCAGGCAAACGAGCCCTTGACAATGTAATTGACGTTATTAGATCCAGTGATACTGTTGCCATTGTGGTTCAAGGGACACAGCTGCCGCTGAGGCATAGGATTTGCTTCCTCAATTTGACTCTGTTGAATGGTTTGCTTCTGGTGGTCAGGACAGACATTAAGTTTGCTTGCCTGCTTACTTGCCAGGATCGAGTAGCATAAGAGGAGCCCTGCTGGATCGTGCTCAAGGCTCCCCCAGTCCAGCATCCTGTTCTCACTGTAACCAACCAGAAGCTGTTGTTGATCTTTTTTGGAGGACTAAGCTAAGAGACTTTCCTCTCCTCCCGATTGTGGCGCTGGACTAGCAGGAGAGCCCCTGACTTACTTGCAAAAGTACCTCTTCTCCCTTTGGTATAATAATAATAATAATAATAATAATAATAATAATAATAATAATAATTTATTATTTATACCCCGCCCATCTGGCTGGGTTTCCCCAGCCACTCTGGGCAGCTTCCAACAGAACATTAAAATGCAATAATCTATTAAACATTAAAAGCCTCCCTAAACAGGGCTGCTTTCAGATGTCTTCTAAAGGTCTGGTAGCTGTTTCTCTCTTTGACATCTGGAGGGAGGGCGTTCCACAGGACAGGTGCCACTACCGAGAAGGCCCTCTGCCTGGTTCCCTGTAACTTGGCTTCTCGTAGTGAGGGAACCGCCAGAAGGCCCTCGGCACTGGACCTCAGTGTCCGGGCAGAACGATGGGGGTGGAGACGCTCCTTCAGGTATACTGGACTGAAGCCATTTAGGGCTTTAAAGGTCAGCACAAACACTTTGAATTGTGCTCGGAAACGTACTGGGAGTGTAATGCCACTGCAAGATGGCCTTAGTATGCAGGAGACAGGAAGGAGTGCTTCCTGCATAAATATTTGCAAAACTGGGTTAGGGGAGCTTGTGTTATCAGTAAGGACAGCCTTTCTTCTGTGATTAACTTGAGAAAGTAATCATTTCAAGGATCAGATTGAAATCTTCAGGTGTGATTTTGTGCTTCGTTTTTAAAGGCAACACTGGGTTTGATTAAGAGGAATCCTTGCCATATTTTTCGTTGCCGATCACTGCTTGACTACTATACTTTCCATGTTCTCAGTCGTGAGCCAGAGTATTGGGACTGTTAGCCCTGGGAACATTCTGTAACTAAATGGTGTTCCAATTAATTTTGATGATTCTGATGATGATTTTCATGCTGGAGGGGGAAAAATGACTTTTTAGCATTGCCTCTGCACTATTGACCTAGCAATAGATCAAGCCTAGTAACCTAACAAATATATTGACTCAACTTTTTCCTTCTGTTCTGTTCTCTTCATTACTTTAAAATAATTGGATTCTGTAATTTTAAAAGATCACAAGCCTACAACTCAAACCGCAATGCTTCCTATTAAATGGGGGAGGAGTGAAGAATTTTGGAGTGTGTTCCCCCCCTACCCACCCACTCACTATTGCTCTTAGCGTCTAAGCCATTCTCTCTAGATGTTCTCTGAAAGCATCCTTGATTCAGCTTAATTTTATTCCTTGGCTCCAAGAGGCCTTTTACTACATCCTTTTGGAATGCACATGATTGCACCAAATGGCGGGTATTTTCCAAACAGCTCTAAAGCTCCTCGCTGGCTTTCCCCTCCTACTCAAAATTGCTCAGATGAAACAAATGTAAAACAAAGAAGCGAGGTAGCTTCTGAACACGAGGCTTGATCAATGGACATCCTGGGCCTTCGCTTTTCTGCAAGTATGCAAATGAAATCATTATTTTCTCAGCCCTGTGCCCCCCTCCCTACCTCTGCTCATCCACAGTGCAGGGAAGAGCTGCTATATCATGACGTTCCTTGTTTTAAAGGGACATCACCCTGAATATTCAGCATATCCTTTCAACAGCGTCTGCCTTCAAGTGTGTACGCCTCAATTAGATGTGCAGTGGGGGATTTTGTTGTTGATGCTGTTACCATTATTAGGAAGGCCCTGAAGCCAACAAATAATCTGCAAAGTCTGTAAAATACTCTCTAGAGGAAGAACAGATGCAACAGCTCCTTTGATTATGGCTGGGCCTGGAAACAAAAAACAAAAAAATTAGGTCTCTATACCTTCCTTGAACATCAGTGTGTAATATCACCCTCGAGGCCTCCACACTCTTTTTAAAGTCAGAACTCAGAAATCCATAGTGTGCCACAGCTCAGAAAACGCAAGGCCTGAAAGTTTAAATAAGCTGAATGAAATCTCTCATTCTTACAGGAAAGGGCATCTGTGGATGCACCTTGTATGCTTGCACTAGAGTAGGAAGAGTCTGCCAATTTCAGTGCCTCATTTCTCCAGCGATAAACTCCACATTTTCACCACGTCAGGTTGCAATTTATATCTTGAAGTCCTCCTCAAAATACACAAATATTTTAGTGCAATTTTCTCCCCACATACACATTTTGTATGTGACTTTCCCTAACATAATGCATTTTTAATGTTATTTTCAATATATGTATGCATTTTAATACACATATTTGCCCAACACACACATTTTTGTAAGCGTGACTCTGTATTACTATTGATTTACTATTTGTTGCACTTATTAGCAACCTTTTCAAATAAAAAGTAGCTCAGTGTGACTTACAAAAAAGTAGCTAACTAAAACAGAGTGAAAGCTAAAAACACATGCATGTCTTTGAACTCTGATAATCTGCTCTGATAATCTGATAATCTTGCTCATCTGGGTGTGGGTGTAAACTAACCTATATTCGTTACTTCAAAAACTTTTGCCTCTGGCCTGTCTAGCACTAATATGTGGCTCCTGGAAGGTTGCCCAGAATTGAATTTGGCGCTTGAGCTGAATAAGTTTCCCTACCTCAAATCTTTGGTTTAGCATTAAACTATTGGGACACGGGTGGCACTGTGGGTTAAACCACAGAGCCTAGGGCTTGCCGATCAGAAGGTCGGCGGTTCGAATCCCCGCGACGGGGTGAGCTCCCATTGCTCAGTCCCTGCTCCTGCCAACCTAGCAGTTCGAAAGCACGTCAAAGTGCAAGTAGATAAAGGTACCGCTCCGGCAGGAAGGTAACAGCGTTTCCGTGCGCTGCTCTGGTTCGCCAGAAGCGGCTTAGTTATGCTGGCCACATGACCCGGAAGCTGTACACCAGCTCCCTCGGCCAATAAAGCGAGATGAGCGCCGCAACCCCAGAGTCGGACACGACTGGACCTAATGGTCAGGGGTCCCTTTACCTTTTTATGGGTTAGCATTACATGAACAAACCTGGAACTCACATGCACCCCCCGACTTCTCCTTCTACCTGAACAGTGCCTATGTCCCTTTCACTATTAGACTTTGCAAGATGCTGTTCTTAATCTCTTGGGAGCTGTATTAATTAATTCTATAACAGCTTGCCATGAACAATAAAATTTAATGTTGGCTCTGAACCAGATCGTTGTTTAAGGGAAAGGGTGTTAAAGGGGGGGTGTAACGGATCGGCCCTATGGCAGCATTTAAAGAGTTAAGTTATACACTGTTTGAATGGCAGCTCGCTCTTGGGAGGCGGAACATTCCAAGGTTTAAAAGGAGGGAGCAGCCGTTGGTTGGTGTGTGTGAGGGAGATAGGAGAAGGAGAGGGAGGAGAGAGAAGAGAGAGGGAGTGTGAGGGTGGTTTTGGTTAGGTTTAGTTAATGATTGTGAAACTAAAAGAGAACTAAGCTTTGATGGAACTAAGCTTGTGAACAATGAATTACTGAAACCGTTATGCTTTGTGAAAAATAAAGTCTTGTTCTATCGTCATCTATCTGGTCCAGCACGTTATATATGCTCATAAAGGAGTGAACTCGGAGAAAAGGCAAAACTGACCTGAGGGGTGATAGTTTGTGTCTTAGAGTTACACTAAGGAGGTGCTAGAGGGCGAAAACCTTGGACATGCCACAGAGTTGCTAGCAGTGCCTAGTCGACTGATACAGTGAGGGATCCAGAGTGGAGGAGGCCCTAGACTGTAGGCATAGAGGTGTTTCATCCCAAGAGCCCAGAGCAAAGAATATAACAGGCCACGGCAGTAGGATTCCCTTAGTAAAAAGGGCGATCGGTAGTAAAGTCGAACCTCAAAGAATAAGGTGGGAAGGGATAAAAATATATCTGACACACCTTGAGAAAATTATAATTTAGTAACGGAGAGGCTGACAGGAAGGGGGGTTCGCAACAAGCTAAATTATTATTCTTATTTATTATTAATTAAATTTGTATACCACCCTTCATCTGAAGATCCCAGGGCGATTCACAACAGAAAAATACAAAATGAGAATACAAAATGTGTCCCCACTGTGTTCGTTTCATTTTTAAAAACTTAAAAACCTAGCATGGACTGTCAATTAATTTGTCTTAAGTGTCGTTATTGATTATGCAGTTTATTCAAAAGACTTAAAAAAAAAGGTTACTGTAATTACGCAGTTTATCTTGTTGGACTCCATTTCAATTCTGTGTTGTTATTACTGGGATCTGAGCTGCGCTTTGCTTGATCCACTCAGGTTTTCTACTTACAGAACACCCACAATCGCTCGCTTAAAGATAACTCTGTAATGATAGCTAGTGTGTCTCTGCATCTTTGTAAGAGAAGATAAGTGGCAGTTTAGATAAAAAGAACCTTAGAAAATGGTTCATGCAAATAAAAAGTAATGGTTACATACTGTACTTCCTACACTTAAGTATCTGCAAGATTTGTTGGCTTAAATTAGGCACAGTGGGGGGGGGGAGAGAGAGGATTGATTTTTGTCTATTTATGTGAAAATACTCGCAACACTTGATTAAAGGAGCCCAGTAGTTCTATTTTATAATTTCCTATATCCCACCAAATCCATTCTCACTCACTGGAAACTTTCCGAGAAAAGTTGTATACCTGAAAAGAGAGGGAAGATATCACCCTGCTTTTAACAGAAAACAAGAATCGTGCAAACCTCCGCAAGGGAAATAAATACAGGGCAAAGTGAGGAAGCCATGTAAATGATTTCAGGAAGGGACTGTGAATGAAATCCTGCCTGACAGCAAACTCTGCATGTTAATCCTGATATAGCCAAACCAAGACAGCACCACCCACGCACAAGATGGAGGCGCTGGCAAGCTTGAGAGAATGTAATGGTTTTCAGAAGAACAAAAGCACTTTTGGAGTGGGGGGGGAGAGAGAGAGAGCCTGATGAGGGCTGATGATGCTCAGTGGGCATGGAATGCTAAGTGTTAAGGAGGAGATGGACAGGTCATAACAAATGGGAACCCTGAACAAGAGCACTGCCACGCTTTATTACAGATCCTACTTGTGACTCCAATACAGTGGTACCTCGGTTTAAACAGGGGTGCCCAAACTTTTTTCAAAGAGGGCCAGATCTGATGAAGTGAACATGCGTGAGGGCTTTTACCCCAAAGTTGTTGAGTTTGTTTGGGGATTTTACCCCAGGGAATAAACTGCCACAGGGGCCAGATTAGGTCCCCGGAATGGACTTTGGTCATGCCTGGTTTAAGAACAGCCCTGTTTACAAACTATTCGGTTTAAGAACTCCGCAAAACCGGAAGTAGTGTCCCGGTTTGCGAACTTTACCTCGGTCTAAGAACGGAAGCCGAACGGTGGAAGGGCACCGGCGGCGGGAGGTCTCATTAGGGAACGCGCGCCTCGGTTTAAGAACGGACTTCTGGAACGGATTAAGTTCGTAAACCGAGGTACCACTGTAACTGTAACTTATCCACCAAGCATAACATTGTACAGGGGTTCTCCCATTAGATTTATTTTATACCTCCACTTTTGGGGGCAGTACGCTTCTGGGTGTCAGTTGCTGGGAGTCGCGAGAGGAGAGAGTGCTGTTGGGCTCAGATCCTCCTTGTGGGCTTCCCATAGGCATTGGGTTGGCCTCTCTGACAGCAGGATACAGGACCTGGTGGGCCTTTGGCCTGATCCATGCGTTTACAATGCCTGCATTTTATAATAAGCCTGTATTTTGATTTTGTTTACACAAAAGCCACTCCAAAGCAATTTGACGTAGCATTTATTCTTTGCTGTTCTGTCGCAGTTCTTTTCTGTTTTATTGCTCATGAAAAGAACAACATGGGCTGCTTTCAACCTGCCTGGTTCTATTATTGTGTAGCTCCTTGTTGGAAAGGATTCAGTTCTTTCCAGAAGAAATCACATTTAAAACATTAGCAAGTTTACACTGCTGAAATGGCCAAATTAGTCTCATGTTTTAATAAGCTCAGCCAAAGCCCTTGAAACCATTTCACCAACACACACACACACACACACACACACACACACACACACTTGGAGGACAGATTCCAATAACTCACACCACCATGTTAAAAGGTTGGTCATGTCTTTTTATTATTTGTTTATTTCATTTATTAATTGCTTTCAAAAAAAAAGGTAGCCTGAATAGATTTAACAATGAATGGGTTATTCCCAAAAGACCAGAAGGTTTTTGTTATAGATATAATAGGAACGGATGTTCCAAAGAAGATGACCGAACTATTTCTGTCCGTGACAACAGCAGCTAGAATCAGATGACCTAATGATCACGACACCAGACCCCTTAAACAAAGCAACCTCCCTAATCAGAGAACTCAACACATTTGCAACAGTGTCGGGCCTACAAGTAAATTTCACAAAATCAGAAGCCATGTGCTTCAACACCCCTCCTCACATCCAAAGAGAACTCACTAACATCACCAAGATAAAACTCTGTCACACCAAGTTCAGATATCTAGGGGTACAAATAACCAAAAACCTCAATAAATTATACCTCCACAACTACAAACCCTGGTGGCAACAAATAAACAAAGACCTGAAGAGATGGAACAACATGAATTCCACTCTCTCAGACAAAATAGCCATGATCAAAATGATCACCGTCCCAAAACTAACCTACCTGTTCCAAACCCTCCCAATCTGGATTCCCCCAACCCAACTCCACAGATGGCAGGGAAAACTACACTCTTTTATCTTCTCACACAAAAAACCAAGAATAAGCACCAAATACCTACACCTCCCCACCTCAGAAGGAGGATGGGGAATCCCCAACATAGAAGCATACTACAATGCCAACCAAATACGCCATATAATCCCATATATACTAGAATATGAGACAAAACAGTGGATACACTTAGAGAGGGACACAATTGAAAATATCAGCACCACAGCATACCCACTCCTCCCAAACAAACTAAGAAAAATCGGCACAACACCTAACAGGTACACACAAACCATGTTCAAAGCATGGAAAACGGAAACAAGCAAACTATCCCCAACCCCATCCCCACTAATTCCCCTGGCCTACTACCCATTATTCCACCATGCAGCACAAAACCTCCAAATGAAAACCTGGCAAACCAAAGGCCTACATCGCCTAACAGACTTTTATAAGAATAACAAACCTCTGTCAACACAGGAAATGCAGGAAAAACTAGAAGACACCCAAATGCCCTGGTTAGCACAACACCAATTACATGCCCTCTTAAACAACCCAGCAGTAAAATCAGCTGCAACTAGACCTCTGACAGCCTTCGAAAACCTCATCCTAATGACAAAGGGACACGGCAAAGGGATGGTATCCGCAATATACAAAATACTACTCAAAGATCCCATGAACTCCCTAGACACAATCAAAAAACAATGGGAGGATGACATAGGTTATGAAATCAACCCCACCCAATGGACCAGAATGTGGTCTAAACCCCCCTTTAAATCCATATCAATGACAAGAAAAGAACTCGCCCTGAAACTAACCTACAGGTGGTACCTAACGCCAAGAAAATTAGCGTTAATACACCCAGGAACCTTACCAAAATGCTGGAGAGGGTGCACCTCCACAGGCACATACCTCCACATGTGGTGGGAGTGCCCCAAAATCCAACAATTCTGGACAACAACCATACAAGAAATAGGTAAAATAACCAAGCAAGTGCTAGAAATCACCCCAGAATTGGTCTTGCTAAACATCTTCCAAGACAACAATGCCCACTTACACCACAAAGAACTCATAACCCATTTACTCTCAGCAGCCAGAAACGTCATAACCAGACACTGGAGAGACCTGTCAGGAATAAGCATGAACCAATGGTACCAAGTGGTATGGGAAACAGCGCTACTAGAAAAACTAACCAGCAAGCTGAAACTGACATGGGGACAAACAGAAGAAGACGCCTTCACCCCGGTATGGCTCCCCTTCATCACACACACAGCCCAAATAGACAATGACAAAAATCTACCGGCAGCATACAAATCAATATGGCTAACCTGATCAAAAACACTCACCTACCCCACTCACACAGGAGACCAAAGACGACCATAGCCAACCACAAATGATCAATCATACCCTACGCCAACCCCGACCTCTCTCACCACCAAAGGAGCACAAGCGAACAACAGAGAACCTGCACAAACGACGCCGACACCGAACCCTACATATATTAAGTAAAGTAGAAACACCGCCACCCCACCCATCTCCCCATCCCACCCACCTCTCCCCCCCTTTTTCTTTCTAATGTCTCAACAAACAAAACTGATGTGTAAAAATGTTACATGGAAAGAACACAAAAGAGACATTGCATATACCTTTGTAAATCAAGAAAATCCTTAATAATAATAATAAAAAGCAGCAGCTAGAATATTATATGCACAGAATTGGAAAGAAGAGAAGGTTTCAACAAAGGAGGAGTGGCTTTTGAAAGTAATGGACTCTGCAGAAATAGCAAAGCTGACAGCGGAATTAAGAGATCAAAATCAGGAACTTTTTATAGAAGAATGTAGGTCTTTTGTGGAATATATATATATGTATATATGTACATATCTGTGTGTGTGTGTGTGTGTGTGTGTGTGTGTGTGTAAATAACAGTGCCTTTATATAGGGCAGCAATGAGAAAATGGTTTCTAAGCCTAGAAATCTAGACTATATACAAATAACCATATTTGAGGATTTCTGGAAATAATTTTCATCCCACGTGGCAAATTTCATTAGACTACGCACATGAGAATTTTGATAACCTTACACTGATAGAATTTTGTTCGTTTGTAATAAATAAAGGGCACGATCGAACCACAGTTAAGGACCTTTGGTTTCCATGAGAACCATCTGAGAATGGGCCTTACTCAACCACTGAAATCAATGGACTGCAAAATGGCTTCACTGGATCATTCCCCTTGCCCGGGATTGCCAAACTGATAGTTTTCAGCGCCATTCTTCAGCTTAACTTCAAGCAGGATTGCAGTTTGTGATCTTTTATGAGCCACTTTACTTGTTCCATTGAGGTCAATAGGACTTTCAGAGCCTGATTCTAATGCTGAAAATTCATTTTTACACTCCGATGGATTTGGTTCGTTACTTTCCAGGAAAAGGTTAGGAGTAGGCATGGAGGTCGGACTCAGCTCAGAGATGCAAGTCAGTGTCCCGGTCCATTTTTATTTAACCATTTCAAACCTCTATTTTCCTAGGTCTACCTACACGTTTGTCCATCTTCCCTGAAGCTTTTTGCTGTCAGTTTAACAACAGCCTCTGTAAGAGCCATTGTGTGTTCTCTGGCCTCCAGAGACCCTGTGCTCCATTTAGATGAGGGGGAGAAGGAAACACAGGCTTTTCCTTTAGTATTCAGCCCCATAGACGGAAGGAGTGGGTGGGTGGGTGGGTGGAAGGGATGCATTTGGCTCCTTCAGAAACTGTTTTCCCATGAAAACACAAGTCCTCTTGTGAAACTCCCACACACCTCTGGCCCCAAATGGCTATTTGGCATTTTTTGAGCAGAGGGTATAAAATCACCCTTGGATGTCTCATGCTCCTGTAAAGCCCCTCGATCAAGAAAAGCAGCATGGAATAAATGTACTTTATCTGTCTAATAGAAGGGCTCTCACTCTGCTAGGCTTTCTTTACTTGGTGCAGAATTACAGCACAATCCTAACTATGGGTAGGCAAACTAAGGCCCAGGGGCCGGATCTGGCCCAATCGCCTTCTAAATCCAGCCCAACATGTTTTTACATGAGTAGAATATGTCCTTTTATTTAAAATGCATCTCTGGGTTATTTGTGGGGCCTGCCTGGTGTTTTTACACGAGTAGAATGTATCATTTTATTTAAAATGCATCTCTGGGTTATTTGTGGGGCATAGGAATTCGTTCATTATTTTCTCCAAAATATAGTCCACCCCCCCCCACAAGGTCTGAGGGATAGTGGACCGGCCCCCTGCTGAAAAAGTTTGCTGACCCCTGAATTTCTAATCAGAAGTAAGCCCTATTGAGTTCAAAGTGGCATACTCCCAGGTAAGTGGGTTTGGGATCGAGCCTTCGTCTGCAAATCTATGCTCTCTTATCTTGGGGAATTATGCCATTGAACAAAGTGAGACTTAAAGGTAAAGGGACCCCTGACCATTAGGTCCAGTCGTGACCGACTCTGGGGTTGCAACTCTCATCTCGCTTTATTGGCCGAGGGAGTTTCCTTACTGATTACAAAATATAATTCCAAGCTTTTTACTTGGACACTTAGGGAAGATGACAGCCAAGCAGTACAGATTTTATTTATTTATTTATTTAATCAGGAATAAACTGAATGAATCAGCTTAATAAAATACAAATGTTGAAAGCCACCCTGATTTTGGGGGGGAAATGGGTTTGATACAACTATTTTAATATGAAAACAAAGAAACACATAAATGCCACACGACACACAGCATAAGTGGTGCAGTATGAGAGTCGTATGATGTGCCTTAAAAAGAAAAGTATGTCACCCAAAAATATATCTGAAGACAGCAGTTTTTCTGATATATTTGATTCTGGAATAAGAAAAAAAAAACTTGCAAGCTGAACACTGGCAAAAGACAGCACTGTGCGAAAAGGAGGAACATCTTTGTTTGTTTTAGATATTTTTATCCTGCTCTTCAGCCCACAAAGTTATACAAGACCAAAAGCAAGTTTAGATAAATCCGATAATATCCATTGAAAATAATCAATGAAATGTAAAAGTAGACCACATAACCACAATAAAAAGTAACACAACATCCAAGTTCTGGATGGTTTTTAAAATTTAATAAACACCAAATTTGCATTAAAAGGCCTGGGCAAAGTTTTCCCCTGGCACCCAAAAATAAATAAAAATAAATACAGGATCAGGATAACCTCTTCATGAAGGGAGCTACATCAACTGGGTGCTACAACTGAAAAGGCCCCGTCTCTCCTTCACTTCCTGGAGTGATGTGGAGCAGGGTCTCCAGGGGTGATCTCAATGGCCAGGACACTTCAGGCAGAAGCAGGCAGTCTTTGAGGTGCCCTCATCTTAAAAGCATTTTCGGGCTTTATGAGGTTTAAACCAGCATTTTGAATTGTGTTCAGAAATGGTCCCGTATCCAGTAGAGTAGGCATGTCCAACAGGTAGATTGTGATCTACCAGTAGATCACTAGACGTCTGCGGTAGATCACTGGTAGATCATTGGCTTCCCCCAAAGAAGCTGAACAACTGTGGCTCCTCTAAAAAAAGTTCAACATTTTACCTCCTCCCTGAAAAAGCTCAACAACTTTGACCTGAACCCTTCAAAAAAGTGGGTAGATCACTGCCAGTTTTTAACTCTGTGAGTAGATCGCAGTCTCTTGGGAGTTGGCCACCCCTGCAGTAGAACAACATGATATTTAGCAAGATAAGAGCATGTATTGCAACATAGAGTATGATCATAGAGTTGGAAGGGACCCTGAGCTTCATGTTCATCACATGAAGGTTTGATGGTATGAAGAATTTTCATAATACCCTGTCAAGCATCACACATTCGGCTATCTGTTGTGTTGTTCTTGTTAGGCACATTGAAATGTGTGGGGAAAATGAATCTTTAAGGATGCCTATGTACGTTGGTGCTAAAGCCACTTCTCGCATACACATCCAAAAGTTCTTCCAAGCATATGGATCATTTTTGGCATGTGCAGAATGCCTATACCTCTTGATTGAGCCTTTCAATCTTCTCTCAAATGTATTTAGTCAACCAAGAAAGGTCCAATTTGCATGGTTTGGTGGAGCTACCCCCCCCCCCATTTCACTTTTCAGGATGGATTATGCAGGTTTAGATAACATTCCCTGTAATTCAAAAATAAGTTCAATTTTCTCAAGCAACACATCAGTCGTTATCTGCCTCAAGCCTAACTAAATCAGTGCTTCCTTTTTCGATTCCCACACCATCCCAAAACGTTTTCCAACCATTGGAAAATGGCAGGGCAAATCTTCCACTGCCTTCCTATTACTGTATTTGCTGCTATTTAAATAAAAAAATACAGTGGGGCTTCTAACAGCTGATTCTACAGAACACTATGGCTATTTTATCAGTTCGCATTGTGGGGGATGTTTTAAGACAGGAGTCACCAGTGTGGCAACCTTGTGTCCTCTGCACCTGTCACCCCACTGATGTTGTTGTTGTTGTTTAGTCGTTTAGTCGTGTCCGACTCTTCGTGACCCCATGGACCAGAGCACGCCAGGCTCCACTGCCTCCTGCAGTTTGGTCAGACTCATGTTGGTAGCTTCGAGAATACTGTCCAACCATCTCGTCCTCTGTCGTCCCCTTCTCCTTGTGCCCTCCATCTTTCCCAACATCAGGGTCTTTTCCAGGGAGTCTTCTCTTCTCATGAGGTGGCCAAAGTATTGGAGCCTCAGCTTCAGGATCTGTCCTTCCAGTAAGCACTCAGGGCTGATTTCCTTCAAAATGGATAGGATTGATCTTCTTGCAGTCCATGGGACTCTCAAGAGTCTTCTCCAGCACCATAATTCAAAAGCATCAATTATTTGGCGATCAGCCTTCTTTATGGTCCAGCTCTCACTTCCA
The DNA here is from genome assembly GCA_034641385.1 of Darevskia mixta. NCBI lineage: Eukaryota > Metazoa > Chordata > Lepidosauria > Squamata > Lacertidae > Darevskia > Darevskia mixta. The sequence goes on from JAWWNH010000030.1 coordinate 12,579,026, forward strand.
TACATCACTACAGGGAAAACCATAGCTTTAACTATACGGACCTTTGTCGGCAAGGTGATGTCTCTGTAGAGACTGATACTAGGTGTGAAAGAGACATTCTGCTTCAGCCAATAAGATTGATTAGTATGTGTATGTGATGCTCATGACAGTTTCTCCAGTTTACAAATGTGCGCAGAACCCCCAAAGCGTGGTGAGCCCTGTTTTAAGACTACCCAGCATCATATATTGCTACAAGCCTACATTGTCAGTTTCTACACAATAATCTGGGTACATCTGGGACCTCAAACTGATTGGTGCTTGTGATCATGAAATCCTGTACAGGAAGGAAAAAACTGGAAGCCTGGGTTCAAAGAAGCTGAGAAACTCGATTGTCTGGAGCCGACATCACCGTGGGACATTTCACAGCTTACAAAACTCCCATCTAGACATCACGTCCTCTATGTAGGAAATAATGTGCAATTTGCATGCAGATTGCTACCCTTTATTTAATTAAGTATTTTTTTTTATACCGCCCTTCAGTTCCATTTCAAGGGCAGCTTCCCCCCAAAAAGCACAATTAAAATGGAAGTTCAAAAAGTATAATAAGCGAAATAAGCGAAAAGCAAAACTGTAGTCAGCAGAATTGAAGTGGCTTCTGAAAAGCTCAGGGAAATAAAAAAGGGATTTGAAGCCACGGCAGTTTGCTTAGTAGCACATGCATAGTATGATCATGATGTCCTATCCCTGTTTGTGATCTAGCAGCAATCACCTCCCCTAACAGCAGTTCCCATTGTTTAAAGCAAGAATGGGAAACGGAATCCAGCTGGCGGGGGGCAGATTGTTACCTGCCCCACACCTTGTGGGCCAACTTTGACAGGTGGGCAGAGCTGCCCAACTCTCAGTCACCTGACATCACAATAACATGCCCACAGAGGTCTCCTGAAGATCCTTTCAAGATAATGCCAGATGTCTTCTTCTTCTTTGGCAATCACTCGTAGCCAAGTAAGATTGTCTTCCATAAACACGGTTTTAACAATGAGTCTGTAAGTGACTGTGGAGGCCAATTCTGGATCCGCACGTCCTTCCACAGTGGGGACATAGGTTTCTGGGAGGGAGTTGATCATGGTGAAGGTTTGCCAAATGTGCCATCCCTTTCGTCCTGAGTTTGTGCTTCTTCAAAGTCCATGACACCTTTGGCAAAGGCCGTTCTCCAATTGGAGTGCTTGCAGGCCAGTGTTTCCCAGTTATCAATGCTTTTACTACATTTTTTAAAGATTTGCCTTCAGAGTGTCTTTAAACCTCTTTTGTTGTCCACCGGTATTTCGCTTTCCATTCTTAAATTGGGAATAGAGTAGCTGTATGGCATATATCAGTCAGGTGTCAGGAGGCAGGCAGCCATGGCTTGACTGAAATGGCCTTGTGGGCCATCCAATAAAACCTGGCAGACCTAATAAGGCCCACGGTTGGATGTTCCCCACCCCTAGCTTAAAGGCAGCCTTGCTCATAGTGCAATAAAATAGCCTAATGTGGAAGCTATCTGGTGAGGGACACAGTATTCTTACATATCACAGCAACACCAGCTTCAAAGCACAAGCTTTGAGTACCCAGGTGGACACAGCTGAGGAAAGACAGAAAAGAGAGGAGAGTGATTTATATTAATTGAACTTATTTTTGCATTGAAATTATGCAAAATTATTTCCTCCCCAAACCCAGGGCAGCAGATACACATTTTAAAAAATAATAATATTTAACCAACCAAAATCTTCTAAAACACATACCCCCTTTGAGAAAAATGGTGTCTTTCCTCCAATCAGAAGATAGCCTTCGTCTCACTAAATTAATATAAACATATTCTCACCAACTTTTCTCAAGCAGTTAAAATAGCCTGCCTATCTCCTCACCATTCAGCCAAAGGGGCAAAGCCTGTTTGATGTCAGCCGACTGCTGGATGTCTACCACCTAATGCTGCCTCTGGAGGGAATGTCCCAGCCTTAACTGGTATCTTAGGCTGGGCTTTACAAATGGCCTGGGGGAGACAGAGAACAGGGCCATCTTCACTCAGGGCCTGTGTGAATGCAGACAATGCATTAACACATGTATATCATCCATAGTCCAAAAATTAAAATCGAGATATCATTCGTTCACAGCCGTTCCAAATCCATTTCTGGCAAGCTTTATATTCGTTCAGGCCTAGAGGAGAAATAAACTTAAGAACAATGAGCACATCAACTGTCTGTGCTCATTAAAATGAGGAAGTAATATTTTGTCATAAGAATAAATGGGATTTATAAACTGATCCAAGACGCATTATCTAGGAGGTGGCATAAATAGATTAATCTGACTGATGGGGCTGCAGATTTTTGTTTGTTTCCTCCATACAGTAACTGCTTTTTAATGAAGTTGCTGTTTCAAAAGAAATTTGTGGTGTGACATGAGGATTGGCTGTTCAAATGAAAAATATATTTTAAAAATCTACTGTGTGTGTGCATTCGTATGCACAGGTAAAAGCACTTAAGGCATACCTCACATTGCTTGGAACCCTGAAAGTTACCTAGAAGTAACCCCTGCAAATATCAATAGGACCTGAGACATCTTTCAATTCACATTTACTTTGCCTATGGCTCCAAGTTTTGATCCTATCAAGTGTACAAGTTCACCTGAAGTGGATCATGATGATTAGGAGAAGCAGTGCTATTTTTATAGAAAAACTCACCACGAACACCTCCCTTGTTCTCTTATTGACCTGCCAAAGCACACACACATCTTTATTGCACTCCATAGACCCCAAATACTGTCAAGGCTCTATCAAGGCTTCAGGGAATTACGATCCCTCCCCCGGTGGCAGTCGAGAGGCAGATAACTGAAAGAGTTATTGCGACGTAATTTATTCAGTATTCACAGAGAGAGAGAGACAAAGAAACGCTGTATCTATAATGATGGCATTGCTCCAAGTAAAGTCCCACGCCTTCAGTCCCTCCTAATTTACGTCACCCCCATGCTGGCTGGTCAGTGCTTTCTGCCTCTGAGATTTCCTGTTCTGCTACTTGCACAGCCCACCTGGTTTTGGGAGAGGGAGGATCAGGAATGCTTTCAAAAGACACTGAGTCTCTCCCGCAATGCTTCTCCTTCCTGCTGCTCCTCCAATATATCCCTGCTTTCCCCCTCGTCGGCCTCTGAACTATGCCCTTCAGCAAACCACTGTTCTAAATCTACACTGTCCTCCTCTTCCCGGGAAGGTGCAGAGGGTGGGGTGGGGGGCTCCCACCATTCCTCCTCAGTCCAGGCCCTGACAAATACACAGTGCTGTGTGTTCTTTTACAATGGCAATGGTGCCCACCTGAGAGGTGCTGGAACTGAGTTCCGGAGAGTTCTGTCTGAAAAAAAAGCCCTGAGGCTGAGTATGGTGATGATTATGATTTGATTTGATTTATACACCATCTTTCATCTGAGGATTACAGGGTGGTTTGCAGTAAAATAAATACATAACATAATAGCAAACAAACAAACAAAACAATACCTGTCCCCAAGTTTAAAAGGCCATAGATTGTTTAATCACCCCAAGGCCTGGGAGAAGAGAAGTGTTCTCCACTGGCACCTAAAGATATGTAGTGAAGGTGCCAGGTGAACCTCCCCTGGGGAGAGCATTCCACAAATGGGGAGCCACTGCAGAAAAGGCCCCTTCTCATGTTGCCACCCTCCAGACCTCTCATGGAGCAGGCACACAAAGAAGGGCCTCAGATGATGATCACAGGGTGATGATCACATGGGCAGAGGTGGCCTTTGACATATTGCAGCCCTGAGCCATTTAAGGCTTTATAGGTCAAAACCAGGGCTGTCTTAAGCAAATGCGGCGTCGGGTTGCAAAGATCCATTCAGCGTGCCCCCCCCAGGTTGCCCAGTCCCAGGCGCACAGGAGGGCGGAGCTGGCCGTGTGCCTCAGCGTCTCTCTGGCTCGGTCGCCCCCGAAATCGTGGCACAGAGCTGCCCGCAGCAGAAGAGCCCACTGTAGCGCTCCGACTGATGGGTGGGCTCTTCCCTGGACTCAACTCTCGGGCTCCGGACTGGCGCCCCTGAGAGCCCGGCACCTGGGTGCCCCGCACCCCTAGTGCCTATGGGTAAGATGGCCCTGGTCAAAACCAGCACTTTGAATTGGGCCCAGAAACTAATTGGCAGCCAGTGCTGCTGCACCAATATCAGTGTAATATGCTTCAACAGTATTGTCCTAGTGAGCAACCTGGCCGCTGAATTCTGCACCAGCTGAAGTTTCTGAACCATCTTTAGAGGCAGTCCCATGTATAACACATTGCAGTAATCTAACCTAGAGGTTACCAGAGCATAGACAACAGTAGTTAGGCTATCCCTGTCCAGATAGGGGCGTAGCTGGGCCACCCGCCGAAGCTGATGGAAGACACTGTGCACCACCGAGGCTACCTGAACCTCAAGTGACAGCAAAGGATTCAGAAGTACCCCAAGCTAAGTAGCCACTCCTTCAGAAGGTTTGTGCATCACTGCTCCAAAAATCTTAAGACCACAGCCTTATACATACACATATATACAGTACCAAGGAGAAGCTCGCTTCTTTCTGATTCCAAATGTATAGAGTTGTGCTGTAAAGGTACCAGCTCCAGGGGAAAACAGCAAAAATTCTGAAAGAGTCTTGTGGCGCCTAATGACGGCATTCTTATGCCATGAGAAATTCATCTTTCAGATGCCGCAAGATCCTCTGTTGTTTTCACTGCGACAGGCGGACCAAGCTGGCTGCACTGTGGAAACACTTCCGAAAAGCCACTTTGTGGCTGCTCCTTTGGAACATGTTATTGGAAATAGGCACTTTGGGAGTTTGTTGCCTGGTGGGTAGCCCCAATTAGATTTCAAAAGTGTTGTGGGCTTCCGTGGGCTTAAGTGCACATCAAACCTGCCCTTACATGCCGTAGCTACAGTTCAGGGAACCGTGTGCAGATTCTTTCCATTTTAAACTATGGAAGCCGTACCAAAGCTGCTGATGAAAAATACCTGGCTGGCTCACAGCACGTGGCCGCAATCCAGGAGCACTGATGTGCATACAGAGACAGGTTTCCACATGAATATCTGCTGTAGCCTGAGCCCAAGCTACCGGTAGTTGTGGAGGAGGGGAATTCTCCATTGTCATGCCCTCTGCCTTCCCAGTTACATGGCACTCACACTTTCGATGCTTCCTCCCCTTTTCTCCCTGTAACAATTCACCTAGCTATTGATCAGTACTGCCTCTTCAAAAATTTCCATCTCCTCTCAGTACAGAAGCGGATCATATATTTCCGCTGCCCCGAAGGTCCCTGGATCTGAGTAACTGCAACAAATTCGTTTCTGAAACAGGATCATAGATTCCGATTATCTTGTCCATCTTTAACAGTGCTGCTTTTGAAGCCTTTATTATGCCTGGTGTGGAGAACATGGCTAGATGGACATGTCTCTCTTTTTTCATATTAATAGAACCTGGGGTCATCCAATGTTGGGAGATCTGCCAATGTTGGGAGCTGCCATAGGATGTAATGATGGCTACTCACCTTGATGTATCAAATGGGCCTGTGCCTCTCACTACCAGCTACTGAGGATCACTAGTCGGCAAATGCTGTTGAGCTCATGTCCTGGCCATCGGCTGTTCATAGGCACCTGCTTGGCCACTGTAAGAACAGGATGCTAGATGAGGCTTTCATCTGATCCAGCAGGGCATTCCCTATTTTTTTAATTTACTTTTAAAAGCATTAAAACAACAGAATAGTAATTAAAACAGCAGAACCGTAAGGCTGCAGTTAAACAATCCAAAACTCTCCCCGTGCTATCCAATAGTGATAGTGTCTATGATGAAGCAACCTTTCCGTGAATTACCTTCCTGGCAAACTCATTTAAAACCTGGAATGACAGATGTGTGAGCCGCTGAGCTTTAATTTGTGTTTATCCTATGTGTTTGGAGACAGAAATTGACTTGGAAACAATTTATGCAGTGATAGCGCAAATCAAACCACACCCCGTCCAAGGCTCCCTGTGGAGCACTGAAGATTTCTGTCACTATGAAGAGAGCATAAATCCTAATTAAGGCACTCTCCCTTTTTTATTACACCGATTAAGCTGTTTTATCCAAGAAAGGCTATCCCATTATTAAAAATGAACCCTTTTGTAACCATACAGATAGAGAATGAATATGTCATCATTCAAAATAAAAAAAATATTATTTCTTCCACATTTACATACTGCCTGAGGATTTTTAGTATAATCAAAAAGGGATCCAGAAAAGATCCCCAAAAGCTTTTCATATAAGCATTGCATGCTTGTATATGCTGTGGATCAACGTGTTTGTAGACGAGACAGAAAGTTTGGGGAATGGACCCATGGCCTTTTTAAAAAAGTTGCATGAAGCCATAATGTGAAAAGGTAACATGCATTAGTTGCTGGAAAGATTGTGGGGCCACTGAAGAACCGTTCAGGTCCCTGATTAAATATCAGTCAGCCCCACCCCAGAATCTTAATGCTGTTGGTAGAGGAGAATGCTAATTTAATGAGCTGCAGGCACAAAAACCTCAGACAATAAGACATCCAGCTGATATGGTGAAGTATATAGTAGCTTTTATCTATGGATAGACATATCCGCGGGGGGGAGTGAGGCCGCGTGAAACTATGCCCACATTTTCTTGCATAGCTGGTAGGTTCGGATTAAAATGTAAACAGAATCAATTTATCTCCCATCCCTAAAAGAAGGGGAAGAAGATACAAGACAGAAGTTGTGATAGTTAAGATGGACACATCTTGGTTCAGTATTTTCTCCCTCCTTCAAGGTTCTTCTAAGCTTGGAAATAAGTAGAAACCAAGAGCCATCTTTTAAATTGTCGTAACATGCCCCAGGATCTCATGGCATGCCTTCCAACATGTCTCTGATGAGAATAGGGACATGGTGAAGGATGGGTAAGATATCTTAATTACAATAGCAATAAATAACCACCACCAATGCTGCCCACTTTTGGCTCGTAAGGCAGGCGATATTCCACCGCATGCAGCACAAAATATCTTTAAAACGTGTGTGTTATGCCTCTCATGAAGTGATAATAAAACATTTTTGAGCAACAAAAGCCACAACATGTTTAGTAGATTCTTGTTTTGCAATATCTAACTAGTTGTTAAATATCTAACCAGTTGTTTTAGGAGTGAGTTTCAAATGCCTGGAAACCCAGATAAAACTTGTTTCCCTCTCTGAAGTCCATTAAAAAAAAAGTCTTCCTTTCGGTTAATCTGCATGCTCATTTCCATCTGCATCCACATTTATTTTGTACGTGTTTATGAATATATTCCTTTCAGTGTCAGAAGGTCTTCATAAATAAAACAACTTTTTTCTTAGTGCAGTATGTTTTGAATAACAAGTCAGCTACTGAGCTGCCAGATGGATATATTTTAATTGGTTAATCAGCTCTTGCCTTTCTATTAGAAAAGCCTGTGGTTTAGTCTTGCAAAGTAATACTTTTAATGCCAAAATCATGACTGCCCACCAAGCTGGACTGACTAAGAGCTGATTCACACAGGCCTGTTCATTATTTTATGAAAACAGCATCTTTGAAAGCATAATCACCTATCAGGCACTACAGGTACAGCTTTCGTATAATTTCATTTCACTCTGAACACCAGGCGCATTCAGACGTGGGGAATATTGTGCTAGTTTTCCTCATTATAATACTGGCACATCTAACATTCCTTTCACACTGCAGTACCTGTTGTGTTATTGAACCGTGGCTTTTTGACCAATATACCAGCATCTCACACTAAATTCAATCGACACCAGTGGGCATGGTGTGACACAACAACAAATATCATTGGATAATGTCTCTACGCCACCACCTTTTCTGCACAAGTGTGCATCAGTTACCCTATGATTCACCCATGGAAATAGCAGGAAATAACTGTATGCTGGGATATGGACCCAAATTCATTCATTCATTCATTCATTCATTCATTCTACTGCCTGAAGATCACAGGCAGTTCACAACATAAAAATTTAATAAACAGAACACAAAATATGTAACAAGACAAAGGCAAAACAATATTGCCTCTTCCTACAAAAGTTATTCCCACAACTTTATTGGTGATTAGAGTTGCATATACCGTATTGGCCCGAATATAAGCTGCACCCAAATATAAGCTACACCTTTAAAATGGGGGGGGGAGGAAGAAAAAAAGAAAAAATACCCGAATATAAGCCGCTCCATTCTTCGCTGCTCCTGGCTGCATACTGGGGGGCGGGGTGTCTCTCCCTTCCCAGCCTTGGGGGAGAGGGCGGGAGACTACACACAGGGCAGGCACCGCTTTGCTACACTCCTGGCGTTGTTTGCCCCGCGCTCCTGGCTGCATACCGTAAGGTCTCTAATATAAGCCACACTTTAACTTTTCACGGTCGGAATTTGGGGGAAAAGTGAGGCTGATATTCAGGCCAATATGGTAGATCCCCCCCAGAAAGCAAATAACATAGCAATGAGTGCTAATTTTCCACTAGATTCTGCTAGATTTCTTTTACATCATGTGAAAGCTCGAATGTAATGCAGAAATTAACAGTTAGAAAAACATCAGGGAAATGCAACGAGCAGCTGTGTGAATGCAACCCATATTTTTCGATGCTCACACAATTCTGCAAAAACTTATCAGGTGCTGAGATGAAACCATGTTATGCAAATGCATGTGTTCGATGACCCACGCTGGACTGCATAGGCTGGGGTTGTTGTTTTTTTAATGACATTTAGGTCCAGCTCTGAGGGCCTTCTGGCGGTTCCCTCACTGCGAGAAGCAAAGCTACAGGGAACCAGGCAGAGGGCCTTCTCGGCAGTGGCGCCCGCCCTGTGGAACGCCCTCCCAGCAGAGGTTAAGGAGATGAACAACTATCTGACATTTAGAAGATACCTCAAGGCAGCCCTATTTAGGGAAGCTTTTAACCTGTGATTTTAATGTATTTTGTGTCTGTTGGAAGCCGCCCAGAGTGGCTGGGGAGACCCAGCCAGATGGGCGGGATACAAATAAAAAATTATTATTATTATTATTATTATTATTATTATTATTATTATTATTATTATATAAACTCTCAAAGATCAGAGCTAGGCTACAGTTCCATAAATGACCATAGTGGGGTAGAGAAGACACTGAGCCCGGATCCAGCCCGGATCACATGGAAGAAAGCCAGTGTGTGCTATTCTCCCTCATCCAACCAGTGTGCCTGTGCACCTATCCAAGTGAAGAAAAGGCATCAACATATGGCCTAGCTTTATTGTGCAATCCATTGTGCATAGGTCAAAATAACAAAGTGATGTCTGGTAATCCTTTGATTTTGATCTCTGCCAGTTGGACTGCTTGTCTGTAGGGATGGCAGAAGCAGGGCCAGTACACCAGCCACTGAGGGGTGTGTGTGGCTAGCATGCAATCACACCCTTCTCTGTGTTGGGCCAGATTGAGGAGAGATGTCTGACACAGCTCAAAGAAAGCAAGCAGGGAAAGGGGAAGAATAACTGATAAACCCCAGAAAGGGACAGGAGACAAGGTTGATAAAGTGCACTTATCTGTAAGGAGTGGGGAACCTGTCTCTCCCCCCCCCCCCAGATGCTGTTGGACTCAGCCCCAGCTATCACGACCAATGGCCAGGGATGATGGGAGTTGTAGTCCAACAACAACTGGAGGGCCGCAGGTTCCTCATGATTTAGTAGGTTATTCTAGATGTGTTTCAACTTTCTTCACTTTCTGGCACTTAGCAAGAACCCAAGCTTCATCTCCTATTCAAAGAATCTCTGTCTCTGGACATGATGTCATGTGTAATGAAGAAAAATATCCAGAAATTATCACTGCCGGTGAGAATGTGACATGGAAAGTTGTTAAAAGTTTTTTAGTTGGGAATTTGGAAAACAGGATATATATATGTTTTAAAGGCATGAACCCTTAAAGCTGAACTTTGCTGTGAACTTTACTGTTTTCTCACTAAAATCTCCTTGTTCCTCGCTCTCAGAAACCTGAAATGATATCTTCAATCTAACATTGGTAAATGGCAGGGGGCTAGGAACCTGAGCAATACTTCTAATTGATACTGCTGTGATAAAGCCTTGGACCAGGAATTCTCATCAAGATGTCTTCAGTTACACCACTATAAGTGGGAAGCAAATGCTAGCTAACAGATAGTGCTAGTTAAGATACTGTATGGCCCCATCAGACAAGATGAGGTAGCCAAGACTTGACCCGTTTACTTGGGAGCAGTGTCAGTGAACTCAATGAAACTTACTCCTAAGTAGACATATCGGTTAGCACTGTCAAACACTCACTCTGCACACCAGCAACTCTTGCCTAGTCAATTTTTGATGGTTTGACAAGCTAAAGAATAATGCAGAAGCAGCAATTTGCATATAGTTATTTTATTGTTAAGATTGGGAGGCTTGTCATTCAAACTGTCTATAGATAACTGTTACATTGAAGCATCGCTTCAACTCAGAATAAGCTCTTGTTACATTAATGGCGCAGCTGTTCCCATATCTCTCCACTTTTGTCTTGTTAGAGGATTGGCTTATGGTAGCCTGATTCTTCTCTCAAAACACAAAGGTCTCCATTTAAGAATGATCTCAAACTGATATAAAAATCAAGAGTTAATTTGATAATTCGGTGATTTAAAAAAACTTTCACGGCTTCACCTTAGATGAAAAATAGAACTTCCTAATCAGTTTTAATTCTTTCTTTCCTATTTAATTAAGGTTTCACTAAATACTTCATGCCACGTTTGACAATTGAATATAAACTTCCTGCATACTTGTGTTTGCTCATAATCTACCTTCCTTAATATAGAAACCATTTTATGGCTCACATAGTGGGGGAAATCCCTGTAGATTTCTGAAGTTGAGCCAAGACTATATGCTTTTTTTCTTGACTGTTTCTTCCTGATTAATAATGGTGTGGCTTTTGGCTTGTTCCTTTAAGGTTTGCCAGCAGATTATTTGACATTTAATTTTATTTTTGTCCAGAAGATTTGGTTTAGAGTCAAGAAGCTGGACACGCATTTGGGACCTAAATGCTTTAGGCTAAAAAAGAAGGTCATCTGCAGACCAGATGACCATCTGAGGGGCTCTGAGGCGTTTTTGTGCTCTTGGCCAGCTGGCTTCACCCCCAAGGCGGAATAGCACTAACCTGATTATGAGACAGAGCAACATCTGGCAAATTTTGCGCCCGACTCAAAATCTATTGTCCGCCTGTGTCAAAGGATGAATGCGCCATGAGTGTACGTTAGGGTGCGCAATCATAAAGCCCACATTAGCGAGCGGCGGTAACTGTGGCATTCTTGGGTAACTTCATCCAATGAAATTAATGGCCTACACAAAAACGGTGGCAGAAGGCACAAAGTGTTGATGCCAGCGAGACTGACACACTGCGGGCGACGTCTGACATCAAGGCCGTGGGCTGTTGTGCGTTGTGATTTATGTCAGCGGTGTGATGGATGACTTTCAGATTATTCCCATTCTATCATATCTTTGAGAAATTCTCCTTTCCTCAAACATCTTTTTGTTCCTCAACTCTGGGCTGCAGATGGCATCAACCCACACATCTCTATTGTCTGGATGCCACAGAGGACTCCACCATTCTTTCCAATGGTTGAGCTACTAGCATCCAATTAAGGCTTGAAAATCTGGCTTTGGGCACTTTAACCTCTGCCACTGTGTCCCTTTCAGAATTTCCATGGGTTCCTCTAATACTATTCAGCCCAGGCTAAAAACGATCCCAAAAGAGATAAAAAGACATTTCATTCAGCTAAGTTGTGTGAGCGACTATAGAATAACAGCATGGGGACACTTGGTTTGATTCTGATTTTCATCACAGACCTAAACACATTTTTGTATGTTCCAGCGATTTCAGTAGAAATTCTTAATAATGGCTAAAGTATCAAGGTGTCACTCAGACACCTTTTTTTTTCATAGCAACATAATCTGGCCTTACACTGTCTGTCTGCATGCCAAGTTATTTCTGCTTGCAATCTGCAAGAGATAGATGTGTTATGGAAAGTGAGCTCTCCACATCAAGCTTCAACTTGCCATTGTCATAACTCATACCACACAAAGGTTAAGTATAGTTATTAAATGAAAGGTTAAACTTAAGTATTCGATCAGCTTACTGGCATATTTTGCCACCATAATTTATGAAAAACACACACACACATCCTCAGAATGAAAATCCTTTGGATAGGAACCCCCGCACCTCCACAGATATTGCTGAAGCAGATTGATTGTATCTGTTGTACCTCTCTTGAGACTCATGTGGTAATTCTACATCAGAAAAAGTACATTGTTGACCTTTTGTGCGATACTGTCTCAAATCCAGAGTCAAGGTAGTGGGCAGGATCTTCCACATCACATAAACCTTTAGGATGCCTTCAGGATGTTCACAAAAATAATGTGTGCTAGTCATATGTCAGCAATATGGAGATGGGGGAAGTGCAATATATCATGGGGGGGGGGTTAGAGGAGATGGAGAGATAGCATCACCTCCAGGGCTTTCCTGCTTTACTTAATTTATACTTTTTCTTTTTTGCTTTGTCCAGGGGGAGCCATTCCATACTACCCTTCCATGTTCTTTTAGATCTTTAATGAAACCATGGCTATAGGAAGTACACAAACTATATTCAGCCAGTTCATAAACATAGGCTCAACTTTCTAGGAACAGATCTGGAGGTCCACTTCTTTTCTAATTGCTTTGTGTTGCTAGCGATGGTCAATAGTGGCATCATCCAATAGCCTCTTTTATCAAATGTTTTATTCCATATATAAAAAGATGTATGTAGGTCAGTATAGGTCAAACTGGGTTCCCTGATTTTTTTAAAAAACAAACAAACCCAAGCATGGCATCAAGCACTGGCAAGGTTATATCAATCAGCAGCTGCCATAGGCTTTTTTTAAAAAAACAAAACAAAACAAACATGCAGTTTTAATTTTATTTCCATGTGAATGCATTTGCATTGCTGCAGCTACAGGAAGCAGATGGATCTGGTCCCAGATTAGTTAGTGCACAGGCTGAGGCTCATGCAGTTTAAACAGTGAGCAGCTAGGTCTATCATGGACCTTGCAAAGCCCAACTACACAAAGTCCACCTTCTGTTGTGGATGACAAGGGAGCATAAGATCTGAGCCCTGCCCTGCTCATTGTAATCAGGGCTGTGTTCAGAAAGTAGTATTGGGTGAGTGCTTCTCAGCCCCCAGGAACTTACATTATGGGGTTCTGTGAGGTGCTATCCTCTCACCAGTAATATCTGCATGACATTGTTAGGGAATGTTCATTAAGCGTCCTATAGGAAGGTGTCATCAGTATGCTAACGACACACAGCTCTGTTTGTCAGGAGTGGCTGTGCAAGCTTTGAACTGGTGTCTGAATGCAGTGGTGGATTGGATGAGGGCTAATACCAGTAAGCTGTGTTTGAATTCTAGGAAGATGGAGACTCTTTACATGGGTGGTTTCTGTGTCCAGGTGATAAGCAAGTTACCTCTTCTGGACAGGGTGGCACTCACCCTGCAAGAGCCAGGTATGTAGCTTGGGAGTACTGCTGGATACAACTCTGTCACTTGATGCCCTTTGTGCTCCCTGCAGCTTTCTTTGTGAAGGGAAGGAGGAAAGGATTGTTATTGCAAGTCTTTTGTCCAACCCTGGTTAGGACCACCTTCACCTCTGCCTTACTGTGTATGTCTAGGGTGATAAATAAATAACAACAAATAATATTTTGGTTAGCCTTTAAGGAGCAACAATGTTCTTTTGCTGTGTTTGCTGCAACAGATTTACACAATTACTGTCTGGGATCATAGATTCGTACCAGCTGATGGAACTCTCTCCCTCCCCCTTTCATGAAAACTGGGTTCCATTCCAAAATATGGTGTGCATCTCGTAAGATTTAAATCATTCTAATTTCCATTACTGCTTATTTATCTTGTGTGGTTGCCCCATTCCTACCCCCAGTGCGGGATTACTGGGGATGTGAACTGTCTATCAATTGCCCAGGGACCAGTTCTGTCTGTTGAGTGATTATGAGAGAGCTTGGCAAATTTCTTCCCAAACAACGGAATAATTCTTGCTCGAGTATTTTATGTAAGTAGGTCAAAAGAAAACAAAAACTGTCCTTGGACAGCCTTCAGATATATATGGGTTGGCGTATATGTTTTTTTCCTTCCATGGTTGAAAAGAAAGAAAAGCATAAACCTCCTGTTGCAAGACTCACTAGTATTTTATTATTTTATTTTATTTTTTCACCTCTATGGAACCCTTGGGATTTGCATGGGAGTCGGAGTTTGAACTCAAAGTGACAGTGAATATGTCAGAGTTGCCAAGATTGTGAATCCTGTGTCAGCTTTCCTCTCCTTTCTTTCCCTGGTTACATTTCTTTTGGGGGGGGGGAAGTGGCCACTGCCACACCCACTGCCACACCTGCACATTCAGCAGAAGTGTGAAGGGCACATGCACACATCTATAGGGCCCCTTCCACACTTCTGCTGAATGTGTAACCTACATATGTGCCAGTGTTTGGGGGCATGGCCTCTAGGCACAATTCCACTCCCAATCAAGCATTCATTAACATGAGGGAAGGGGACTGCGTTTGAACCCCGCATGGTAATGGAGGCACATGTTGAGCATTTTTTTGCCCACTCCCATTACAGTGGTACCTTGGTTTAAGAACAGCTTAGTTTATGAACAACTTGGATTAAGAACGCTGTAAACCCGGAAGTAGGTGTTTTGGTTTGTGAACTTTGCCTTGGAAGCAGAACATGTTTCGCTTCCTGTTGAGTGTGTTCCATTTGTAAATTGAGTCCCCCACTGCTATGGGAAAGCACACCTTGGTTTAAGAAAGATTTGGTTTAAGAACGGACTTCCGGAACGGATTAAGTTCGTAAACCAAGGTACCATACCACTGTACTGGCTTCTGCTGGGGTGGGGAAAACACATCACATGGTGATGTTTCAATGCAGGATTCCATTGCTGTATTTATTGAGAGAGGGAAGAGGCAGGGAGGTATTCAGCACGAAGATGGCAGCAGTCTCACACATAGTCCTCATCGTGGTTGTAATGCTCTCTGTTTAACGATGAGTAGGTCAAAGAAGCTGAACAAGAAACAGTTTTAGCTAATTTCTCACTGTGGCATTTGCCCATTCTTTGGGAATACGTTTGTATTGGGGGAGAGAAAGAGTTAATATGTTGACCAATAAGAAAGCCCGGAGGCGGAGCCCACCTGATTTTGAGGCTGAGCCCAGAGGTTTTGACAGTTCGGTTGGTTTTTTTTGGGAGGGGAGATAGAGGAGGCAGAGTGAGTTAGAGACAGGGACAAGACTGAGAGGGAATAGAGTGACAGCGTTTCGAATATATTTTAAAACTTTTTTGTGTTTGAAATAAACTTTAATCTTCATTGTTAACTCTACCTGACTAAGACTCAGTACTTCACTGCAGAGCCCTGGGTCCCCCCCCCCCACAAAATTGGTGGCAGCGGAAGAATAAAGTAGTGGTGTATAGGTCAATAGTCCGTGAAACGACCGGGGGCTCTGTAAGAACGCCACACTCACTATGGCTTCTAGCCTGGCTTCCTGATTGCACCTAACCTCCCAAACAGAAGGGGTCCTTATAGTCACACCAATCCTTTCCGTCACAGGTTGTGCTACGGTATCTGTCTCTAATGCCTGTCCCCAAAATGACCTTAATTTCCTATTTACCATTCTTTTTCTGTTGACTGTATCCCTGGGTACTGCATGCTGGTTGGAAGTGGCAACAGAGGCCAGGGTTAGAAGTGGGCCAAAAATGCCCTTCTCTCTGTCTGCCTGCTCCCTTGTCCTCTCACTGCACCCACCTCCCTCCTGTTTTTAGCTCCCTGCCACCTGCCTGGAATTAAGCTGAGAGCCACTTGAAATTAGGTCGAGGGCCATGCACAGCCCTCAGGCCGCAAGTTGCCCATCAACAGGAACATACTTGATTGTTGATGCTTAAAAGTGGCAAAAGAAGATCTTGTTCTCTGATCGTTTACTGTCGTTAATACATTCCTATGGGGGGAAGTGAAGAAGCACCATGCTTGAGAAAAACATTGTGGTGTTTCATGCCACCTTCCCTAGGTCTTTTAACCATGCATGCTTCCACAGGTATCCCACCCATAACATTGATAGGTGTTTTACTGGTAAGTAACAATATGGACCTTCTGTGTCATGAACTTGGTTGCATCGGAGAAAAGTGGGATATAAATGTCCATACCATTCTTCACTCAGCACTATTTTTTTACATGCTGAATTGTACGTGGGTTCCCACGAGGCAATGCACAGTGATAACAGCAAGAACCTTTATTGAATTAACAGAACTGGACAATGGGGACAAAGCAACTGCTTATATATGTTTCTGGAGGCCTGGGCCACTTCCACTCCCAACGTGATTGGCTGTCTAAACTTCTAAGCTGCGAATCGTAACTCAGAGTTTAAGGGCCAATGGCAGAGGCTCAAATCCTGAAATGTTCTGTGATTGGATATCATGTATCGAATCAGAACACAGGGGCTCAAAATCCTTAGCCCAGACTCAAGCTCAGGCAAACACAGAACACTAAATACATAACACATGCCTCTAGTTCTCCTTTACTGCCAAAACCTCTATTTTTTTATTTGTAGAATTGTCCCTGCTCACAGAACATTTAGTTCTGGGTGAAGGCTGCACCACTTATTCATAGTAATTATGAACATGTCTTTGATCTTGAAGAAGATCTCTTGTGCATATTTTGTTCCATTTGCGACTTTGATCTTGTTTCTTCTTTTGTTTTCTTAAAAAAACGGGGGGGGGGGGGAGAAAGGCTGACATTTCATTTGAAAGCCATTGAGCCTTCATCTGTTAAAAGGAAACACAAAGGTGAAATGCCAATGCCGTACAATCTTGTTGCATATAGAGCAACAACAAACAGTGCGCTTTCTTTCTTTTTTTTCCGATTAGGGGGCATCTGGGTGATCTCCAAGGGAAGCAAAAGGCTTGTCTTCTTGGTTAGGGGAGCAGCAGAGCATCATATGCGGATGTCAAAAACCCAGTTAGGCAGCTGAAGGGAGTATGCGCTCCTGAGGGCATATTAGAGGGTGAAGGTGGCAGGGTGGGGGGAAGCGCGCATTATTGGAACCATCGCAGTGACAGCAGACTTCGCTGGAAAAAGAGACACATGGGACTCACCAGTGTGCATTACAAAAAAGCGGTCTCTATGGCAACATCAAAGTGGTTGGGTGGGGGAGAGAGCTGTGCAAATCAGCATAGAGCTCCAGCTGCATGATTGGAAAGAGCTGTCTATAATTTAGCTTGACTGTCTTGTTATGTAATATATATATTTTCCTAATTATTGACACAAATAACTTGAAGAAACCCAGAGAGAGAGAGAGAGAGAGAGAGAGAGAGAGAGAGAGAGAGAGAGAGACTCAGCCAGGAACAATTACCACAAGGTCACAGTCTTTCACACTAGTTAAGGACGTTTCAAGTTTTGAAGATTTTCTTGGGCCATGGGAACCCCATATATTTTGCTACCTCAAGCAGAGGACAAGACGTCACCCCATGTGTAGAAACAAGCAGTTAAATCTTCCTTCAAGACTGTTGTTGGGACAGGGCCCTGCACTGCACTTGAGGGTAGCAGGCAAACTTATGGGTTGTACAACATACTGACCAACATATTGATTCAACACCTCATCACCACTCCTTGCCCCCCAGAATCTGTCACCTGAGGCAGTCATCTCACTCTGCCTAATGATAGGACTGGCGCTGTCCTGGACTTATAGTGGCCCATCAGATATGCTGCATCTTGTCAAGTAGAAGCATCTGTTGCAAACCCAACAGAACACTGCAACTAATTTTAAAAGTCCCCAGGATTTAAGCCAGGGCATAAATGATTTGCTGAATTAGTACTCGAGAAGTGTGAAATGGTGGAGCCAAATTTATGTGAGGACTGGGATTGTTGTTGTAAGGTAGGCAACATTTTATTACACTCTCATAATTCAGTAATTCTCCAGTGTAGGGTTCCATTAGCAAGCTTTGGGAGTAACTTGCCAAATTGCTACCAGTGTATGCTGATTCAAGATACACTCCCCTCAATAAAAAAATATTCAGAAATCATTGCCGTAAAGGATATCAAAGGAATGGCACAATTATTCTCTAATTAAGAACAAGAATATATGGGTACTTAAATACAATATTGAAGTTTTCAAAGTTCATGGTGGGCCCCTCCAAAAAAAATAATTTGGTTCCAAAGGAAAGTATGAGCTGCATCTGACTTTCCCACTTGCTTCGAGGTCAGAAAAAGCACTGCCAGCTTGTTTCATGTTCTATTCGGCCACAGTGTGAAATGGGAAGTTCCAAGGCTCACCTAGTTTTACTGACCAATCCTACTGATGGATTAATGTGCCAGCTTCATTATATTTACAGCCACCTCCAATCCATAGAGTAGTCCATGTAAATAGATCAGAATCTAAATCAATTGGTTTGGATTTGTTTTGTGTGCCAGAAACTCCTTGTACAGGAATGGGGGAACTGTGGCCTTCCAGATTGTGTTAGTCTGTACCTCCTTTTGTCCCTGAAGATTGGCCAGGCTGAGTTGATGAGACTTGGAGAGTTCAAGAACAACTGGAGGACCACAGTAAAACCTTCTTTTTCTGGTTATTCAATTCATGACAAAAACAGACAACCCCGAATGCAGGAGGGGTAGGTTATAAGAGATCTCTAGACCAACCTGGATTTTCAGTATACAGAAAATCTGGAGTGAGGCTAAAGTTTTTTTTAAAAAAACCAAAAAACCCCAACAACAATAAAATGTGAACTAAGCAACCAGCTGGTCTCTGCAAGGAGGGGTGAAATCTGCTGAAAGCTTAAAGGTGCACATGTAAAACTTCCACCAGTTTTTAACCAACAGAAATTGCCCGTAAGTGAAGGAAATCAAATCTAAGAGAACAACATCACCATTTATTGTATGAGCGTGTCACATATTGAAGAACAGTATCTTAATTCCAGGTTGGATATGATGGCATGAGAGCTATAATTACCCCCTTCTTTCCTTCTTCTCTACAGAAATGTTTTTAAAAATTTCAACTCTTTCTGTCACTTTTACATTCTTCCAGTCTTGTTGCCAAGAGTTTTTAAAGTTTTCTTAACATAAAATTAGCAGCGATACAATTTTTTAAAGTGAAAATTAGTTCCACGGGGTTGCAAAAGTCCCCAGCATCTCAAGATGCACTGTTAAGAGTAGAATTAATGAATATTAAAATCTGTCAGTTGACGATCTAGGAAGGAGGGAAC
The DNA here is from genome assembly GCA_034641385.1 of Darevskia mixta. Lineage (NCBI taxonomy): Eukaryota > Metazoa > Chordata > Lepidosauria > Squamata > Lacertidae > Darevskia > Darevskia mixta. The sequence continues at coordinate 12,598,297 of JAWWNH010000030.1, forward strand.
GGGGAAATATGGTTCATTATCTGTAGCTTGAGAGTTTTGTGGCAGACAGCTCCCTGTTCTCTCAGCCTTTAAAAGAATTAAGAGTGTACCTGCTTTCCTTACCCACCCACCCCCACCATTTACAGATGTGAGTAAGAGGGTGCAACGATTAAAGGCTCCTTCGTCTTTTGAATGCTTCGGTGAGTAAGAGTTGTATGAAGACGACAGCGTTTAAGACACACACATTTTATTCTATGTGCCTGCTGAAGTGATTAAAATGTTCAAGGCATAGCCAAGAGTCCCTCCGCTCCTTGACAGCTGTCATAGCCATTGAACACAAGTATAACAGGCCAAGAAAGCTTTATTGGTATACCGTTCTGTTGCACCACAAAAGCAAGCCCTCCATTTTGCACAAGCATCTGTTCCCATATTTTAGAGCTTTTATTTCTTCCACTTCCAACAAAGATGAAATTTTGGTACCATGTGCATTTCCCTCTTCTTCATTAAACTCCGTTGGGTAGCTTTCCCCCCACCATGACCGGAAGGTTTTGTTTACAGAAATCTTCAGGGAAAATACAGTTTTGCAAAGCAGAATTGTCCTTTCAAGTCTAGCTGTGTTGCAACAATGGAGGCCACGGGCTTTGAATAGGAAGTGGCATGGCTTAAGCACTTTGAATACAGATGCATGTAGCTTTATGGCAAATAGTGGAAGCTGATCAATTTGCACTCTTTTTATGCTAGGATAATAAGTATTCTCCAGTGTTCTTCTGAATGATCGGTCAGCTGACTCTAAAATATATCCATCTGCTGTCCATTTGCATGTGCCACTGTATTTAAATGCATGCAAATATGAAATTCTCCATTTGTTAAGCTGAAACAAAGCAACAAAAGCTAAGCAGCAGGTTTGAAGAGCTATGTGGTGTTCTCAAAATGTGCAGCAGAAGGGAATGTCTTCCCTTTCAACAGCAGATCCTCACCACTACCACAGGCACTAACCTTGATATTTGGTCATGCTTCAACACTGGCCTTCAATGGAGCTGAGCATGAAAACAGAAATAATATGAACACAAGAACCCTGCTGGATAACACCAAGTCCTAAGAGGCATCTGAGGTAGTATGCAACCAAGAAGTCCAAGAAGTGCTTTCATGAACAAAAAGAACGGTGGTCAGCTCATCATTTGGAAACACTTGGTAAATTCACAGAAATGTGCTTTCCACATGGAAATTGAACTTATCACACAACAGCCCAGCCATTTCAAAGTTTCTACCATCTCCGCACAATATCCTTTGGAACGTGAGCATGGAATAGCCGTAAACGAAAGGAAATATTACCAAGATTTCATCATGATGTGCATAGGCCACCTGATCAATCAGTAGTACAATAATAGAACAGATCGGGTGTGAAGCTTGCGATTTCATTCAGGCACAGAGCCCTATATATTTCAGGTGCTTCGTTAGAGAATAAATGATGGCGACAGTTCAAAAACGTTACGAATTCTGCAACGTCTCCTTCCATCTCTCACCTCTTCCTTCCAGCCAGCTCTTCCCCTTTGCAACACTGCTGTGTGTCGGAAACCCTGTTGCCAGCTCATTGTGCTCACAAAACCCATCTATCTCCTGACACTTTGGACGGTGCCTTTTCGCCCCCACTCCTCCCACCTGCCTTTGCACTGAATACAGGGATGGACCAGGGAGAGCTGCTCACTCACGTCGTTGAAAATGCGAAGCCAGCCAAATGCACAGTTGCCTCTGCATTCGGTTGGTGGTGCTTCTTTTAAGGTTCAAAGGGGTGGGCGGCGGGAGGAACTGAACCAATCCATCCTTTTGTAGGATGTCTAGGTGAAGGAAAATACGCTAATTGACAGTTTTATCCATATCTCTGGGGATTCTTCACACTGTGAATCTATCTTATATATATATATTTTAAAAATCGCTAAGAGTGGAGCCAGGAGTTTGTCACAAACTATGGCGTCTTGTCAGTTCTTATATTTACAGCTTCCAAGAAAATTATTTAAAACACATTCAGAAGCAATGGAATGTTTGTTCTTTCTGTAATGAAACCTGTACACTTCTGAAGTAATATATGCAGATGTGCATTTTATATCATGTTAATACTGTCTCCAGACAGATGTTCTTCTCTCCCAAATGCACGAGGGCACATCAGCTTGTACATGTACTTCATTTGCCTCATGGTGCATCATCATAATGAGGTACCAAGCGTGACTTTTACGGATTGGAAAGTTTCCTTTGAGAAGGTGGCGCTCCCTATATAGCAACGCATGCACACACGCACACATTTACAGAGCAAGCGGAATTACCAGCCTCTTTGTAGAACAGAAGCAGAAATTGTGTAAGCTTTGTAACAGGAAAATATGGTAGTCATGTATTGCTGCCTGATGCCTGTAAATAGATGTGGCTAAAAAGGTATGCTCAGACTGAGAAAGTAATGGCAAAAAAACCACAACCCTAATTAGACTAGAAGCAACCGTGAACAAACATGTTAGCAGAATCAATAACTGGAACTGATCAGCTATTTCTTTAATTGTGCCAGCTGGACTGTAGCGATGTGCTTAGCAGAGCATAATTACCCATTTCAGACATTCAGCAGCGATGGCCCCTCCACCGCCTCCCTTTCCTTCTCTCTCCCTGGCTCGTTCATTCTCTCTCTCTCTCTTACATTAATAGCTGGGTGTATGCCCTGAAAGGAAGAGAAGGTAGTTTTGCGAAATTAGTGGCAAAGTGGTCTACTGTCACATGCAAAGAGAGAGAGAAAATGATATTATAGGAATAATTAGAAGTAGTTTTGAATGATTAGTCCAGATGTGACCTAATAAGAAAGGGAGGCATCAAGGAAATGTAACTGTTTTCTCAATTTGAAGGTGATTCTTTGTCCAGCATCCAATGCTGCCTTATGAGAATTGTTCTCTTTCATATTCTGGTGTGCTAATTTGGAAAGATGCGATTGATCCAGTTGAAGTGTTCTTTAAGCAGAAGCATCCAACATTATACAGCTTCCTTCACATTATCAGAAGAAAGTTTCAGGAGAAGCAAAACAAAGGCAGCATGTAATATAGAAAAGAAAGAAGAGTCACTTTCTTCACTGGCCAATGCCAATTCTTCATTGTGAAACCAAATCAGAGGTTCCATAATATTACAACCCTGTAGGCTATTTATGTAGCAAATCCAAAGCCACGCTAGTTGTACAATATGGATGGAAGTGTAGCAATGTGGATAAACTAATGGACAAGGCGCTTTTCCTTTTCTTCAGCTGTACTCGTTTTATCCCATATACCAATAAATATTCATTAATTTAGGTCCTTTTAAACCCACCCTTCATCAGTTGATTTGAAGGTAGATTACAAACTTACTTAAAACAATTTAGAACAATTAATTAAACAATTCTCCAGACCAGATAAGAACTGGCCATAAGATCAGTTAAAGGTGGTATCCAATGTTAGTCCTACTCAGAGTAGACCAGTGGAAAATAATGGACATGACTAACTTAGATACATTGATTTCACCAGCTGTGCTCCAAGTCTAACTTATTTGGAGACCATCCTATATACAAGGATGCAGCCTTCTTGGTGGTAGTACCACAGTTATCCCCCTGAAAGTATCCTGCTCCTGGAAGTTCCAACATGGTTGACATGTCAATGCCAGGTTAAATGTTGTCTCTTTGCACAGGCATTCGTGAGATTGTTAGTTTGCTGCTGCAATTGGTGTGCAGCCTATTAAAGAACATGGATGTGTGAACTTAACCTGTATGGCCTATTCTGTATCCCTAAACTCAGGATTGCCTGTTAATCACATCTATACCAATGCAGGGCGATGGAAGGTCATCAGTATTATTTGGAAACTGCTGTTGACAATTTTGCTAATCTAAATTAGGCTTTGAAATAAGGATATCGGAACATAAGAAGAAGAGTCTTCTGGATCAGGCCCACGGCCATCTAGTCTAGTGGTTTGTTCTCACAGCAGCCCATCAGATCCCTGTAAGAAACCTGCAAGCAGGATCTGAGCACAAGAACACTCTCCCCCATCCCTGGTTTCCAGCAACTGGTTTTCAGGAGCATTACTGTCTCTGACCATGGATGCAAAGCACAGCCATCAAGGCTAGTAGCCTTAGATAGCATTATCCTCCATGAATTTGCCCAGTCCTCCCTTAAAGCCATGCAAGTTGGCGGCCATTACTGCCTCTTGTGGGAAAGAGTTCCAAAGTTAAATTATGCGCTGTGTGAAGTTATAGAGCAATGCAACTATTTCCATTTATGTAATTGGAAGTGATGTTTTTCACAGAATCGTAGAATTGGAAGGCACCCCAATGGTCATCTTGTCCAACCCCCTGCAACACAGGAATCTCAGCTAAAGTATCCATGACAGATGGCTATCCAACCTCTGCTTAAAAGCCTCCAAGGAAGGAGAGTCCACTACCTCTAGGGGAAGTCCAGTCCACCGTCAAACAGTTCTTCTTGATGTTTAGTCAGAATCTCCTTTCTTGAATCTGGAAGCCATTGGTTCGCGTCCTACCTTCTGGAGCAGGAGAAAACAAACTTGCTCCATCTTCCATGTGACAAATATCCTTTAGATATTTGGAGATGGCTATCATATCTCCTCTCATGAGGTCTCCTCTTTTCCAGGCTCAATATACACAGCTCTCTCAACTAGATATTTTGGTCCAGTTAGTTGGATTTCACAGCACCCTTGCCAACTACAACCTGAAAGGGATATTCAAAAACGGTTCATGAGCTTTGTGCCAATGGCACCCTCTACTGGCAACATGGACACTACCCAAGTACAACCGAATTTCTGTTGAACCATATTTAGGCTTAATTTGTTGCAGAAATGCCTTGTCTTGAATCAACCGGTTACCAAGTTATCAGACAAAGTCGCAGGAAGCAATAAAAGTCAGGATTCGTACCTAGTTCATACAAAGAGCAGTTTATGGCAATACTGTTCCTGGATTATACAACTTGTATAATAATGCTTCCCCACCCTATCTCAGGAGGAATCTCTGCTCATGAGAAATATAGGGGAAAGGCTTGGTTTAAACCCCCTAATGTCTAGGGTTTTATAGGGAGGGAAAGTTTTAATATCATGTGATTTCCCCACCTGCAGTCTAAAGTCTTTGGTTTAGAAACTAGTTTGTTGCCTCATATGACCATTCAGCTGCCTGCAGAGTGATAGCTCCAGAAAAAGCCAGGCCAAGATATTTTGTCACCAGGGAAGAAGGGGTGAAGATCTACACCAGGAACAAGAGAGGGGAAAAATAAATATCTGCATCAGGGAAAAGGGGGTTGTCAAATCAACCTTACTCAACAGTTAAAGTGGAAATCAAGTCTGTTACTGGTGGAGGGGGGAGAGTTTGAAATCAGTGGTCTACACTGGCAGGCAGAGGCTCCCTCGGGTTTCAGAAAAAGGACATTCCCATACCTGGGATGGGAACGCCCTCCCAACAGATGTCAAGGCAATAAGCAATTGCAATAAGCAATTATTTTTAAAAGGCAACTGAAGGCGGCCCTGTTTAGGGAAGTTTTTAATGTTTGATGCTGTATTCTTTTTAATATTCAGTTGAAAGCTGCCCAGAGTGGCTGGGGAAACCCAGCCAGATGGGTGGGGTATGTATGTATGTATGTATGATGATGATGATGATGATGATTATACCAGGTGTTGGAACTGCAACCTTCTGCCTGCAAAAGCAGATACTTGACCAGTGAGATATGGCCTTTGCATAAAAGCATGAAAAATCATTGTTTAATTTCTAAATGGTTGTTAGGGCTGAAACATAAAATGAAACCATGTCCTAGTCTCTTAAAACACTTATATAAATTCCATTTGCCATGTTTGCAGAGGAATTCTGCACATCTTCTGGCACACGTTTTCTGCTGTTGCTGTTATTGTTGATGTTGTTCCAATTTTCTATGTTCTAAGGCTGAATCCTTTCCTAAAAATAGGTGCCAGGGTGCCTTAGTGTATTCAGGGCAGGCTCATTTGAATCGTTATACTTCCCATGAAGCAAGAAGATCCTAGTCCTTTCTCCTCCTTGTACTTGAGTTTTATTTTGGCATCTGATGTGATGGCATTAGAGAGGCGTTGGATAGGCATTTGGGTTTTGGTACATGAAACAAAGGGTCAATAGTTTCCCATATGGCCATTAACTTGTACTCAGTGGTATCTTGTACTCTTGCTCCATCTATGGCCACACGCTATCATAACAGCCGGAGCAGACTTTACATCTTCAAATACAAAGGTGAGAATTTACGGTACATTGAAAGTCAAAACATTTTCAAAGTGGGAGGGGGAGGAATATTAGGCAAGGTATCAGCAGAAATTATTCATTTTTGTGGGTAAATGTTTCCCTCCTGTAGTACAATCAGAGAACTAAGTACATCAGTCAATATGTAGCAATCAACTTAATGATTGTCTTAATAGCTAAATTAGGAGAGTGACTCTTAAGCCTGCAATGTGATGCCAATAGGCTACCCCTGAAATCCAAGCGCAAAGAAATGCACTTTGATTACACTTCACAATTTTTGAAGGTCTAATTATATTTTCAAAGTCTTATTGAAGTCCCCCCACCCAGCCCAGAATGGTAACATATACTCTATAAAGCATAATAATAAAGCTATTGAGAGATGAATAGATATTGAGATAGATACTATATCCCAGTTCTCATTTAAAGGTAGGAAGAGCAAAATTGATGGTTTACATCAGGTCTGGGTCTGGGAAACTTTTTTTCTGCATGAGGGTGGGGCCAGAGACAAAAGCGGGTGGGGCAATGGATAAGATTCTTATCTCTCTAGGATATGTTCCTGCTACAAAAGTCAGAGGTGTCTACCTAATTACGCTCCCCCCCCAACCTCCCCAACCTCCATCCAAGCAAACAAGTGGCATTACAGTTCAAGAACACATTCCATCCTTGCAAAAGAACTCTGGGAAGGAGCAAAGCATGGGATATCGCCTGGGAATAGTAATGTCAGGGATTGGACTGAGGGGGACGAGATGGAGGAGTAATGGTGGAGATTCCCACCCACCCACCCTGTTTTCCTGGTGCTGCAGGAGAAGAGGAGCAGCTTTGATTTACAGCAAGGGTTTGAGGAAAGGCCACAGCTCAGAGACAGGCAAACAGAAGATTTGGGAAGTGTTAGAAGGGGCAGAGCAGCCAGCTGACACGTTGTCACTGGAGAGTATTTCTGTCCTCCTTTCTCCCAGAACTAGATTTCGTTAAGAGTGCAAGAACAAAGGACAGCTGGCCATGGGCGGCCACCGTAAGGGGCTAGGAAGAAGGCAGGAGGAGTTCAGTTGGAGACTGCATTCTTTTGTCTCTCGCTATTAAATAATAAATAAAATAAGAAAACCATTAAAAGGGACCCCGCCTTGTTTTCTTGGCTTCTTGCTACCAACGGGGGAAGGAATAGAATTCCCGAGGCCTGACAAGTAATGAGGGTCAAATATTTATACTACCTTGTATACTTATTAAGTCTTGATTACTACTAATTTTATTGCCAATAATTTTAAATTCAATTGTGTGAGTGTAACTGCTGTTCTTGTGTTGTCTTGTGTTATGAGCTTAAAGCTGAAATAAAGCTGATTGATTGAGGGTCAAACAGAAATGCCTCAAGGGCCTCAACTGGTCCTGAGGCCCCTCACTCTTAGTATACACAGTTGCGCAATTTGCTAAAAATCGCAAAAGTTAGAACGTTTATGTTCAGCCTGATTGGATTATGGATATCATGTTATGGATATTATTATGGAATGAGGTATGTTTGTGCCCCACCACCCTCCTGGCTCACACCTGCAACACTGTGCGGATGGTGGGGCCCTCCCCATATGCAGGCTGGCAAAGCCTGATAATTGGGGCCCTTGGAGGGGTTGTGGAGATCTGAAGCTGCTGGCACCTCATTTCACCCCATAATGCTCCATTTCAAGGATTTCTCTAGGCTTCTGCCCAGCAGGGGAGAACCATTGATAGCTACCCAGTAGGGATGTCAGAGAATTCAAACAATAGTGGTAACAGGAGTGGAAATTGCAGATGTTTGCTTATTCATCTCCTGTCCAGAGCTGAACTCAATCCAGTGAATGTGATCTTTGTTGCTGCTGTTGTTTTCAGTCTTTAAACAGTTTGTAATTAATTATACCCCCACCCCCAATTTGCATTGTTTCCTTTGAACTGAATTGAATGGAGTGGGGTAACACAACAACACTATAACTTATGTGATTAACTATGTAAATTATGCAGAATGTAAGTTTGCCACAGTGGACAGCAGGAGGAATAATGCAGGTTTTGGTGGAAGATGAACTGCAGAGAAACAGAAACAGTGCTGCATGAGCCAAACACAGGAAGGAACAGAAAATGATGACTTCTTACATCCCTACCCTCCACCCAGCTGGGTGATGTTGGGATCTCCACTACAACAAGGTTCTCCCTCCCAGCTGGGCTCCTCTCTGCCAATGGAGGCTAGTGACTGCACATCAACTCAGCAGCCATTAATTTTGGGTGGGAGGGGAGTTGAGTTCACACTTTAAGATTCTTTATTTTATTACAGTCTCATTTTAATATTTTTTTATTAATTTCTGCTTTCCCCCTCAAAGAAGAAGAGTACCTTCAAAATCACTTACATGGTATTGCAGTAGTAAATGCCACAAAGCAATCTCCTATCCATCTCAGCAATGAGCGCTAAATAGATTTGTCCCCATGATGAATAATGCGGAAATAAAGGAAGAAAGAATGGCTACAGCAGAAAGAATATAAAAAATGAGCCAGACGGACAAAATGGACAAATATGGTCTCTCCAGCAGGTCCTAACATATTTGATTAGCTGTGCTCTATCATTCTTATTAGAAGAGGGCTCTATTAAATGAATGAAGGGTTTTAAATTCTTTGTGACATGTTTACTGAACTTCTCTGGTTTATAGAAGGAAAAAGGGGGGAGGGGTACAAAGTTAAGGAGGAAGAGCATGGAAACCGTTGAAATCTGACCCTCTAGGCCTCTCTATTCATTCCTTGGGGCTTTCCACAGACCCTACGTTCCCATATCCTCCACCATCCCTCTGATCAGTATCAGAACACTCATTTTTTGGTCCAGTGCTCTGGCATAAGGCAGCTGACTCACACCAGAGCATTGGACCAAAAAATGGGACATTCCAGGATCCAATCAGAAGCTGGGGTGGCTTCTTTAATTCTGGGATATCCTGCTTAAATTGGGATGGTTCAGGGGGATGCACTCCTCTCCCCTTGCTACAACTTTCACTGTGCTTATGTTCCGGGGCTTCCCCTCTGCCCTAGCACCATGCTCTCCTCGAGTGCTTTTGCCCGGCTGGATGTATCCTTGAACTGGGAATGTGACCTAAGTAAACACCATGGCATCCTGTTCCTAACATTGGTGATACACCTGACTCCCATCATCTTGCTTGGATTCAGGTTTGCATATTATTTATGCTCAGTCTAGGTCTCCCTTTTTAGTAGCATCCACAACTCACGTGTTCTTACTGTTCCTGTGCTTAGGCAATGAGCCCTTGTCGCATCTGCATTTCATAGAATCACAGCAGCGAAGGTGGACCACTGAGTCCAGCCCCCTGCTTGATGCAGGCAATCCAAGCCAATGAATGGCTATCCAGCCTCTTCTGCATAACATCCAACAAGAGAGAGCCCTCCACCATTCTAATTAAGGAGTAATCACATAGTACATTTATGGAAAACATTTCAGGTATCACAATTTTTATCTTGCTCTTCAGCTAAAAAAGTTCCCAGAGCTGTTTACCAACATCAGTGATAAGGCAGGTTTATGGTGTAAAATACATGACACAAAAGGAAATTAATTGGGAGGGAGGAGGAAAAATATAATAATTATAATACATAATTTATGTAATTATAATGGCTTGGATCCAGACTACATTCACTGAACTTTGATCCCATTAAAATGGAAGAAACAAATCAGTCATGTCTTAAGTCCCATTGATTTCAGTGGTAGCAAACTACAACAGTTTTGGCTAGATGCAACGCATCATGTTTATAACTCTAACACACATATAATGTTTTCCCTGGACACCTGCCCAAAGTCATTCAGATTTCTGCCATGTGACAGCGCAGGAAACAAGAGGACAGTCTCCGAGTCCTGCAGAGATGTGTCTTTGGCAATAAACTTGGATTAAATATCTGTTATTGGAGTGTGTCAGGCTTATGCCAAAAGCACTCTGGGAATGTCTAATACCAATAAATGAACATTGTTCAGAGTTAGCAGAAGAATTCTAAATAAGGCTGTCTATCATTAGTAATCTCTTTACCATATGGCTCATAATAAATTAGCCACCTCACTTACTTTGTTCCATTGGCTCAAGTAAATATTCACACACACAAACCAGGCTGGAAGGATGCCTGCGCCACAATGCATTCATTCATTGTGGATTCATGAAATATGAAATCTGTTACCAGAGAATGAATTCATTGCCTTTGGAGCCTAGGTATGCTAACAGGGAACTTAAGTTTGAAGTCAGCAATTCCCAAAAAGAAAGTCCTTCAATTAACAGAGAGAAGCACTAACACTATAATTGTTCTTTAAAAAAAGAAAAAATGGGATGCTTTAATTCTGGTTGCTGTTTTGAAATTGTGATTGTATTTTTTGGATTTTATGCTAATAGTTTGATTTATGATTTGATTGAATTATCTTCTTAATGTTGCTATTTTTTTATTGTTGCATCCTTAAATGTCTTATGAAAAATAGGTGGGATATAAATGCTTGGGTTTTTTAAATTCCTAATATATTTCATCTGTCTAGAGTCATTTATGATCCCAGTAATCTTAGGGCTGCTTTGGAAGCAACATTGTCCCACAGGGTTTCTTTCTGCGTGCATCAAATTTTGAATGCAAAGAGATCCATCCTTCTAAGCAACACACACATGGAAAGCCTGTTAAATTTATTCAGCTGTACACGAGGAGCACTCATATATCCATTAATTCATTTGCTCATTGATATATTGTGTTTATGCCCTGCTGTTGAGAGTCAGAGGTATCTTGCTATGAGCCAATGTTGGGAACGGTATGCAAGAGCAGATAGAATTGCTGGTCTAATTCATCTAGGCAATTCTATCTCTTGTCTGTACAGTTACATCTTTCCACATTTTGTACATTCCCACAAAGGGCAAGTTGAAACAGTGGTGTGTTTCAAATTCAGTTATGCAATGTTCAATTGGACTAGCCTCCCCTACAAGGTGGGGGACCAGTTAGGATGGATGCTAGTCAGTGCAGACAATCCTGAGCTAGATTGACCAATAGTCTGTCTCAGTTTCCTGTGTTCCTGTGCTCTGTGTTGCAGTGTGTCCTTGGTTGTGGTGTTTGTGTGGTACTGCTTACAATAGTTTCTCCAGCTAGCAAATGTGCCCATAGGTGGGCCCTGGAATAGTCAAAGGCTGGTTCTAACTAGTTTTGGTAATTTAAAACACTACAGGGAATGATGTTTCATTGATTCTCTTCCTTTCCACATAGACCTCATGCAAACACAAGCAGAAGAACGAGTGGACTGGTACCACTCTGGAAGTGAACCCAACTTGCTCCCTGTTAGCTTTATTTTTGTGGAGAGTTTTTCATGGAGGGAAAAAAATGCAAATGTTTCAGTCCATTCTGCACCTCTGAACACTTAACACCCCATTTCTTTATAGAACAGGTCGTATTGCCAGCCTTGCGCATATCATACCTGCAATGTCAAGTTCAAACAATTTCCCCCATCCATCCCAAAGATGCTTCAGTTCAGGTTCAGGTGGCCCACTCCACAGCATGCAGGGTCAGCGCTCACTCATAATGGAGCAGTGTGATTTTGTTCAGTTCAGGCATCCCTGCGGTTGAACGCAGGTATCCTTTATGCACTTTTGTATTAATGCAAAGACCCCTTTCAAGAGAAATGTTCAAGGGAGTTGAAGGGAGGATTTGCTCTGTAGCTTATGTTGCCATTAACTGGAACCATGCTGCTGAATCCCTTTGTTACACCTTGCAAAAGTTTACCAGGAGTTCATTAGGCTTATGGCTGTCCCTGTCCCTCTCTGTGGTTCACAGCTATAAGTATTCCACTGGCAATGGGGTTGCTGAATAAAGAATGTGTGGCATCCATTGCAAAGGTTTCTGATACATGTGTGTGATCCTTCAAGGGATCCCAAAACCAGGCCGTCCATTTGCAGACATGTCACAGGGTTAGTAATCCAAAGCAATAGTATAAACAGTACTCAAATCCAGGTCATGTTGCAGTGAACGTTGCAGAACTTCCATTGTGATTCAGTGACTGAAGTGACAGAGTAGACTTGGGGAGACCTAGGTTCAAATTCTTGTTCATCTACAAAGCTCACCAGGTGATCTCATGCCGGTCAAAGTATCTCAACCTCTTCTACTTCACAGGCAGAAACAATGGATGCTTCAGTGAGCTCTTTGGAGAAAGCATAAAATGATAACAAATAGATGATGCCCCGAATAGAAAAGTAGAAAAGCAGCTTGCAGATATGTTAAATAAAGGCTGGTGGGAAAGGCTACACACATGCTATTACGTACATGGAGTGTTGTTTGCAACTTCTGCTGACCACGTGGAGAACAGGTGTTACAAAATCTAGCACAATCTCATCTTCCTCTCCACAAATTCACTGATTACAGATTTGAAGTTTAGACAATTCCCCAAGGAAATGCACCCCCAATCCAAAATCTAATCTCATCCCAATGTTTCAAGTGACAATAGATTACCTCATGGAAGCCAGCCCCGGAAAACATCCAGACGTTGCTATTACCTATTTTTAGCAAGAGCATGACATTTGCTGATTCACAAAAAGCCTGTCCACCATTCTAATTCTGAATCCGTCTCAACTATATTGCTGCATCCGTTTGTGCATTCTTAAAAAAAAAGATGTTTATTGAGTTTATGTATTCTCTGCGTAATACTTTGCCTGTTGTCAGTGCAGAGAACAAAAACTAATTATGTTCAACAACTGTATGACTGACCTGAATAAATGTCTCCCTGTCATGATTTACATAGGTATGAAAAAGAGACTGATGCCAAGATCCATCAGGGAGCATAACAAGTCGAAAGAAGAATTCAGAACAGGTTGTCTTACCTCTTCATTTTGCATTTGTACATCAACTCAAACACCAATCCTAGAAACAAATTGAAAAATGATTATTTAAAACATTATCACACTGGCAGTATTCTCTCTGTTGCTATTATCAACGGGCCAGATCCTTAGCTGATGTGAATTTCTTTAGCTCAGGCATAGGCAAACTCGGCCCTCCAGATGAATTTTACAATGGGAACCAATTCACAATCTGGAAGATGCTACATAATACACATTAGAGAGCTCTTTGTTATCCATTCCGCTAGCATGGCCCACTTTGTTCACTTTTTCCCAATCTGGGAATTAGTACCCAGCAAAAGCCTGAGTAAACAGGTTGGCTAATTAACACAGATTCCTTGGTAAACCATAAGTCCCTATTTTGAACCTACAGCCTCTCTTGGTGCCCTTTTAATTGTGCATCCATACTGACTTGTGCTCGTGATGGTATTGGGGTAGTTAAACAAGATCAAACTTCCAATACCGTTGGCACATGCAAATGTTTTGCAGTAGACGTGCTGTTTCATTTTCCAGTTGGTGCATGCCCCATACCTCCTTGCTAAAACCCTATAACTTTTCATATAACAAATGTTCTGGGTGGGGGTTTTCTGCCCCAGTTTCGTTGCACAGATGAAAATAATGTTGGCAAATATCGGGAAAAGCATAGCAGTACAACTCATAAAGAGGAATGATGCAATGACAACCATAAATCCGCTACAAATGCACCGTTATTACATTAATGACATGTTGCAGGATATATGTGCAAAACAAACAAACAAACAGTTGCTCTAATGGCAAACTGTGGCTGAAAGAAACCACAGCAGAAGTGTCGCACAGCGGTAAATTAATCAAAGCAGAGTCTTCTTTATAAACAGAATAAAACTTTACTGAAGAAAACAAACTTGTTCAGAAACAGCATAGTTAAAGAGCATACACAGAGTGCTCATAGCAGCTATCTGACTCTTCACAGAGGCATAGCCTTAGTTATTGATTTACTAGAGTCCTGGAACCACTCTGTCTGCCTTAGCTTTACATAGCAACAACAACAGCACTATTCCACAGACTACTCCATACACAATCCATACAGCTCTCTGACTGAGGCCCATAGAGAGACTGGCTACTTTTTATAGGGAGAATGAGTCATCACCCAAGATGAGTCACTTGTCACAGTGACTTAGCAGTTTGCCGTTAACAGTTAGAAGGCTTAGGCTTGAATGATTGTGTAAGCCTTGTAGGCCTTACTGCTGCTTCTGCTCTCAAGTACCTTTCTCTCATGACAAGAAGTGGGGAAGTCAGCATGCAAGAGCAGATGGACAAGGGAAGGAGAAGTGCACTGGCCTGGTGCTTGCTGTTATCCTAACAAACCACAGTTGACTGAGTCAGTGATGAGCATCAGGCCTGTTCACTCCTCCTTCGTCTCCCCTGTTCCCCAGGGTTGTTACACCCAGCCCAGCCTTTAGCATTAGATCTGGAGCATCATGCCACTTCCTGAGCCATGAACAAGCTCTTAACATCAGCGACATCCTCTTCCATTTCCCTGGCTATTACAGTTGCTCTCAACTAGTGGGAACGGAGCTGATATCAGTTTGTTCTTCAGCTTATGACACTGTGCCTCTCAGCATTTGGCTCCATCTTTCGAGTGCTTGCCAGACGTCCTCTCTTCATTCCCCTTGGCTTCCTTTGCCTTTGGCTCTGTCGCACCTACTTTTGCAGCTGAAGTGCTTTATATTTCAATTAACGATCTATTGTGCCAAACTGTGTCCTTGAATGTACACTTAGGCTCAACTCTCGGTAGCATAAATACTTCAGTTGTGGACACTTTACTGACACCCCTTTCAGAATAGCCTCGTTTTAATTCCCGCTCTCGCAGCATGCCAGCCCCTGTTGACAAGAAAGGAGAGCTAAACTTAAACCCCTGCTAGTAAATCCAAAAGCCTTTGAAGATTATTTATGTTATATTAAAAAGTTCTCAGTGTAATTTGATTCGAGTGCATGTGCCACTTAAAAATCAGAATTTCTTGGCAGCTGGGATTGCTTTATTTACTTGACATTGCTTTGATACTGTTTATACTGAGTATAATGGCACCAATTAGTGTCATAACTTTATTACCTATTAAATGACTGACTCAATAAAAGCTTTTCCTCTTTGTAATGATCATTTAATGTAGATTTTAGATATCAATAACTGGGGAGGGCTTCAATTAGAATAGCCTTGCTCGTGAGCCAAAAGAAAGGGCTTTGGAGCGTGCAGCTAAGTGGCAACTGGAAGAGATGGCTGGGGAGATGTAGGGGTGGTTTTGTTTTGTTTTGAATAATTTTCCTTGATTACTGAGATAGATTGTCCAGAACTTGCTCCACATTCAAAGGTGTAATGAAAGGGCCTCCCTTCTTCTCTAGAGATACCGCAAAAATATACTTTTGAGTCACCATAAATTCCCCTACCCTCTCCCACGTTTTGGTAAAAGGAAAGGGAAGGTCTTCCCTTCGTGGAAATTAAGGACAACATAGGTTCTTTGATACACTTATGAAATAAGAACTACGGTAAAATCATATGCATGTTTACTTGGAAGCAATTATTGTTATTTGTAATATATTTTGCTCCAAGGAACACAAGGTGGTATGTCCTGTGAGGGAGGTAAGGCTGAAAGAGTGACTGGCCCAAAGCGAGCTTCATGGCTGAGTCGGGGGGGTTGTACTTAGGCTTCCTTGCTCTCAGTCCAGGACTCTTACCCCTATCTCCACACTGGCTTCCACTGTGCTCATTGGGACATATTCAAACTAAGTATGCTTAGGACTGCAGCCTTGGGATAGTTTTACTCAGCCTTCCTTCATTCTTCCTCCACCCAAAGCTGCATTTCCAGTGTTGAGGTCCTTGATATAATAAATAATAAATAATAATAATATAATTTATTTATACCCTGCTCAGCTTGCTGGGTTTCCCAGCAAAATATTAAAAACATGAGAAAACATCAAACATAAAAATCTTCCCTAAACAGGGCCGCCTTCAGATGTCTTTATAACAGCCAAATTCTGCCTTTAAATCCATTTAAAATGGGTTGCTTCTCCACCCCCAATTCTAAGAAACTTTGGAATGGCTGCATCATGTCATAACATTGTTCTAAGGAAGACATTGTGGGTAAAATTGTAACTCCTTGTTGCCACTGACCAGACTTGTTGAATCTACTTTGTTTTTTACTAGAACCAACCAGAGTCAGTTTCAAAAGACAGCATTAGAATTAAAGGTGCCACTTAGCACATTCTCAGCCTACGGATCCCCCCCCCGCCCCCCGCTTTTTCAGAAGTGACCTAGTCTCACAGTCCTTTCACCCAAAAGTCCATTCCTGGTTAGCTTTCTTCATTTCAGCAGCCTAATTCTGGTGGGAAAGTCATATTGCCATTGCTATTTTTAAGCAATTAGGAGTCACAAACCCTTGCTGACCCACTGCAAATCACCCAAAGACATACACAGTATCTTCCAATCTTTTGCTCATTTCTGCTCTATGTCACAGTGCCCCCCTCTCATAGCCTGTGTAGGAAGCATTTTCGGCCTAACTGTAATGAATTTTCTTTATTTAACCAGCATCCTATTTGAAACACGTCTTCGTGTATGAAGCTTTCACTCATTCAAAGGCTTCCCTACCTGAATAATTGAATGGTTTCACTTTAAAAATCAAGCACGAATCATTCAATTAAAATGGAAGCGGAGAAGTAATCAAATATCATTTATAGCCCATGCCTATTTAGATTGTTGAAATATACTAATCAGATTTGGATGGCTGTTCAGTTTTTAACATTTGACAGCTCATAATTTTGCAACTATGATGTTTCTAATGCAGCAAATAAATATACTTTAGAATAAGCACAACTTTCTGAAAGTGTAAGATATTATTTTCTGAATCAATAAACTGCTGCTAAGGCAAAACAATTAGAATTTATTTCTGAGTCAGAAGCATGGAATCTCTTAGGACAGTTGCTGGTAACTTAAAACCAATTCTACTGGGTATTTGATTAGAGAACAAAAAGAAACCCTGTCTTCCCATTTGACATCAAAAGCTAACCTGATTTAAATAGCAGCTAAAGAATACTGGTGTGTGTACTTTTAAGGCTGCAGTTTTATACTCGTTTTCCTGGGAGTCAGTCCCATTAAACTCAACAAGACTTACTTCTGAGTAGACCTGTACAGGACTGCATATAAATCCGCCATACAGATATGGTGATTGGTTCCCCAAAAAGCGTGACAACTTCACTTCTGTGATTGCCAAGCCAGCGCAAGGAAAAGCTGTTTCAAGATTTGTTTTCCAGCACATTACACAGCATGTCCAAACAGAACAAATTAAATTAGTCTGCATCTAAATTAGACCTCTTCCAGTGGCAAAATTACTTTACATCAACAGAAACCCTAAACCGAGTTAGCAGCATTTACTGGATCAGACAGCAGAACCTGTGGGAGAGAGAACGGAGAAAAACATTAATAAGTGCCTCTCCAGCGCTTTTCATCAACTGTCACCTTTTAAGCATCATCCGCACATTATGTCTGCCTGCACGATTCATGGAGAAACTTCATAATGACTGTGGCATATGCTGGGCTATTTAGGAGAAAGCTTGCCCTCTCTCTGCACCCTGGCACAGCTTTGGGGTCACAAGGAAACTAACTTAACTGGGCATTTAAGTGACTCACCTTTGTTAGAGAAATTCATCTTGCAATAGATGGTTAGTAGCAATACAGGTGTTGGGGCAGAGTGGCAGAGCCATTATCCCTATACTAGTGTTGCTGCTGTTTACCTGGACAAGTCTCAGACCAGGGCATGCTAGTGCACAAAAGGGAGCTACTGACTGGTGGCAGCAGTCTTGTTGTACACTCATGTATTACTGATCTTGTTGCTGCCCCAACCGGGTACCAAAGACACTATCACCAGGGCAACTCTTACACAGTTAGAACCAAGCAACCATAAGACTAGCAAAAGTAGTCCTTTTCTTGTTGAACATTCATGTATTTCAATCTTGATAGACAAAGAATCCATTCATAGATCAACAATTGCTCGGTGCTCGGACGCAGTTCCGGTAAACAATTGCATTTCCTTCCCCCCAAAAGGGGCTACCAAAATTTAAAATAACAGGATTCCAATCAGTATCTACTAACATAAATGCAGTTCCCCACATTTCCACATTAGTTTGTAGTGGTGGTTGTTGTTTTAAAAAGTCCTCATGAAAATTAATCAGCATTTTCTCCCAATAATCACATTTCTGTCCTGTGTTTGCCAAATATACATGTTTTTGTACAGTACAGTTTCCCAAGTATAATGCATTTTTGTACATCATTTCCAGCAATTTATGCATTTAAATGCACATTTTACCCTAGTAGATGCACCTGTGTGCACATTACTTGGCTGGAGAACTGCAATGCAAATTTTGGAGAAGTGCAAATTGGTATATCGTTTCAGAAAGTATGAGTTGTCTGTCCACAGACCTAATTCTAAGCTTTTGCTGCTTGATCATTTAGATCTGACATCCTCTTTCTCTCTCCCGCCCCCTGCCCAGCCACAATTCCATGTAAAGTCTTGCTACATTTTGCCTTGGTTTTTCTTTGGTTTATGTTAAGGATCAGTTTATTATTATAAATGTACTCTCTAAATCAGGGGTCAGCAACCTTTTTCAGCCATGGGCCGGTCCACTGTTCCTCAGACCATGTGGTGGGCTGGACTATATTTTTTGGGGGGAAATGAACAAATTCCTATGCCCCACAAATAACCCAGAGATGCATTTTAAATAAAACAACACATTCTACTCATGTAAAAACATGCTGATTCCCGGACCGTCCGTGGGCCGGATTGAGAAGGCGATTGGGCCGTATCCGGCCCACGGGCCTTGGGTTGCCTACACCTGCTCTAAATGGTCTCTCTCTCTCTCTCTCTCTCTCTCTCTCTCTCTCTCTGTGTGTGTGTGTGTGTGTGTGTGTATTAGGCTGCAATGCAATCCTATATATACTTAAATGAGAGTAAGTACCAATAAACCTGGCTGGAATCTTTCTAAGGAGAAATACATAGGATTGTCCTGTTAAAGCATAAACATATTCTGACTCCTTAAATTCTGTTTGCAGTACACAGCCACTTGAAACCAATGGATATTTATGTGTGATTATTTGAGGTTTTTAAAGTAAAAGGGCACATAATAGTAAATGAACCAGTACATTTTCATCATCTTTCGAAATTAGTCATTTATCTTCCAGACTATGTAACAAATCATGAAGACACCAAATGATACGTTTTATCTGTTTTTACTGTCAGACTAAATCACAGTCAAGCTCCAAATTATTGGAGATTCAAGTAAGGACTCTCTCTCTCTCTCTTATTGGCTCTGGGATGAAAATATAAGAGGCTGGCCGTCTGGTATTAACCTAAATGATTTTAATCTTATGCAGACTAGACTTGAATAAAAATGTGTGGCTATACCATTATTAAAGAAAGAAATACATGCCCTAACATTATTCCACCAACTTCAAGCTTTTTGCCAGCAAGCTGATAACTTTCACAACATTTGCTATATCTTTATTTACCCTTTTAACAGTCTACATAAAGTATGACAATTTCTTAAGCATCTTCAGCAGTCTGCGCTAAACTCCCCCCTCTTTTTAAAGGCATAGCCATTTCATTTCATTGCCTTTTATAACTGCAGACAGCCCCCCAATAGCTGCACAGTTCAAACTCAGTTTGGGTTTAAGGCTTAAGTCAAACCGCCATGTATATGTCACATATGAAATGCCCTGTTTATGGCTACTGCATTGAAAATTCTCACTTGGAAATACTGTAGTTTTTTCCTTTGTTAACTGCTCACAGTCAAGTACTGAACCAGTGCCTGAAGTACAACAGTAAAAAGGTTCTAATACACAATATAATATAAGTGTATTCTCAGCTTCTCTGATCCACAATTTCTTCCCTTGTAATCAGGCTGGAAGTAAATTTATATGTGCATATTTATCACTTAATAAATGCAAAGATAGGTGATGCAAGTATTCATATACCGGTATACTCGATTTTTGCAGTTATTCATTAATGTACATGTGTAAAATCTCCAAACCAGATCAAATATAGCAGACATACAGCGACATTCTGTGTTGTGTGAGCAGACTTTCACTTGTGCAACAAGACATGCATGCCCTCATCTTCCCCTCAAGCCCTCCCCAAATCTTCTCTGGTGGGTCTTCCAACCTTTCATAACAGACTTTCGAGGTGTGCAAAGAGGGAAGAAAGGAATGGAAAGACATATTGTGTGAGTCCATCCTGCTGCCCGATGGACACCACTGGGTTTTAACCAGAGTTTATGGCTCAGCCACAGTACTTCAGGCTGCAATTGTATACCCATTTCCCTGAGAGTAAGTGCCAATGAACTTTGTAGAACTGACTTCTGAGCAGATATGTATGGGATTGCAGACACGGTACTGTCCCCACTTAAATAATTCACAGATTCAGTTGTGAATAAAGATCTAATGTTTTCAGAAATTTAAAAACCATAAGGGAATTTCTTTCTTTCTTTTTGTAAAAAGAAACAACAGATATAAGGGTGGAGGGTAGGATTGAAATATATTGAATTCATACTTAATTTCCAGCTTTAAGAACATGAAATATAGTACTCATAACACATCATATAGCTATTCAAATACTATTCAAGTTACAATCTGTGGGATAACCAATCTCGTATAACCAACAAGCTTAAGTCTAATTAATACATGAAGGGGTTAAGAACATAGAGTAAGCTGTCCTACCAGACTTAGCTAGGTCACTCCTGCTTACCTTGGGAGGAAGGGTTATCAGTACTCTGTTCTCCCCATTTCACTATGTGAACCCTACCAGTAAGGAGGTCTAAGCTGGATGCCCCCAGCTCACACCGTGTGGCTTAAGCAAGTCATCTTTATGCTTCTATAAAATAATTTAGAAACATTCACCACCAACCTAAGTTTTACTGCCTGTGTTTTCTTACTGCTGTATGGAAAAGCACATGAATCTGATCATTGATGAGTTTGTAAGTAAATTATTTTAACTTACTAAACATGTGATCTCTTTCTATGCTAAGGGAAGAGGGGAACTTGGAAGAAACTTAGAAGTAGGTATTTTAAAGGTCTAACATTTAAAACGCTTTCTTACAATGTTTTATTTTGCTGCACTATTTATGATTTTAAATCTCTGCTGGGGTTCTCTCATCAAAGAATACTTGCCCCAAACCTGAAGATAAGCATCCAGGAAATTTTCCTTTTAATATAACTATATTTTTTCTTTAACCAAAATGCAAAACCAATAATACCCCCCATTTCTTCTTTATTGGTAATGCATTTCCACTTTTGGGGTGACTATCAGAACTGACTAACCTATAAGAAAGGTGTTGAGGGATTTCAAGGAAAGATCACAAAAGCTGAAGGACAGCCAAGGTGAGCAAAGAGACATTTACCCAACACTAGCTTCCAGACTGTCACTATTGTCAGCTGAGATTTAATCACATCCTGGGAAATTCCGACTACGCAATTAAAGCTGATTTGGAGCTCTTGCAAAACAAACCCAACTCCCCAAAAGATCAGAATTTTTGTGATAAGGAAGGCAACAGGAGAACACACTGGGGAGTGTGGAATAATGCCTGATGCAGCATTGTCTAGTCTCCCCACAACAAATCAGAATGATTGCCCATTAATAGTCCACAGCATCTAATCTCTCTCCAAAGAAATCAAATTGAAACCTGAGTTGGATTAGAATAAATAACTGAGGACTAGTTTCAGACATTTGTTTTTTTAATGAATTGGCAATCCCTTTGCTAGATTGTTTCCTTGCTTAGTTATACAATAATATTCCCTGTTGGCTGGACCTCAGTATCAAGGAATATAAACATCCAGCAATTCTGATGAATGGAATCTATCTGCGCATGATTTGGGAAAGTATATCACATTGCATGAAGGCCTGAAGTTTGACAGCAGAAGAGTAAACCTCCTGGTTTTAAAAATGAATATTTCAACACTAGACAGCTGCCTTGTGCTGTCCCACTTAATTAGTAAGTCAAATTGTGCCTTGGTGTGAATGGAGAAACCGGAGGAAGATAATGTCTCTGAAGTTCTACATGTTCCTGCTAGTGGTAGAGTATAAAGGGCTAAACTCTTTGATTTGGGACCAAATGAAAGGAAGACACAGAGCATGGAACTAGATCTTTTATCTTTTCTTTACCTACCAGACAAAAACGTTTTATAGTCTTTGTGGACCTGAGATCTGCCAACTGCTGCACATGGCAAAAGCTGTTCAAAGACACTTGGTAGCATTCTGAAATTATTTTGTGATGGAATGAATAGCTGTTTCGGTATAGACAGTCGTCTCCAACCACTAATATCCCACCACTAATGGGATGAGTGGGACCACATGGCAGGTACAAATGTGTACTGTGCTTTTTTTGTTTTTCTGCTGCCAGGCTTTATGGGTTTTTTTTTTTTTTTTAAGGATGTTGATGCAGCAAAGCATCTTTTCCTTTTTCTTTTTGGCCCTCTGGGAAACAGTCTAATCTGAAAACCTCCACAGAAGTCTGCCAGCCAATTGTTTATGATCTGCTGTGTGCTGATGACTTCATCCTGATACTAAATACACAGGAGAACATAAAATAATTACAGAGAGGCCTTCAAAGTCAACAGAGTGGCACATGATGACAGTCAGCCTGACAAAGATAAAGGTTAGATGTATCAACCGAAGGAGAGAAACCATATGCTCAGCTGAAAACTACTATTGGTGACAAATGCCAATGCAGAACTAAAAAAAACCCACACAGAAACAAAATGTATCAAATGAACATTAAGAGAAACTTTACTGAAGATGTCAAAGCAGGTTCTTCACCTACTGGTATCCAGCTTCTCAATTTTAAAAAAACAAACTGTTGTTGATGTAAGGAAATTGAAAGCTGGTTCACCCAAGGACTCAATATAGCAGATGAAGCTCAAGGGGTGTCTAGAGCACTGCCTAGTCCTGTTGTCTTGGATGAGCTTCAGTTGGGAAGGCTAGAGAATGTGCACAAGGTGCTTGGATTGGTCAGGGCAACCACTTGTGCCCTGGACCTTTGCCCCTCTTGGCTGATAGAAACTAGCAGTTTACCCTGAATGCACAAATTGCTCCCACTTTGATTCTCCCCACTAGTGAGTGGTAACAACAAGCCCCAATCCTAAAATTAGCATTGTGTCTAAACCAGAGGTCATGGTTTATTTTACTATAACAAAACACAATTGCTAAGCCAGCAAAACAAATCACAATCCCAAATTCAGATGGAACGCTAAGCCAAGTACTGTGATTTGTTGCCACAACAAAATACATGCTCTTAATACCATTTATAAACTCCCCTCCACGCAGTGACAAATACAATGATACAACCACTTGTCCAATCCCCATCATTATCCATGTGGGCTGCATTTGGGACCCGGGTCTGAGATTCTCCACCCTTGCATTAAAGAAAATACAACATGGTATTTGGACGGGTGGTTGTTTATGACAGAGAGATTTTTGTTCAAATAAAAATAATCATTGATTGTCTCAAAGAGCTTGATTTAGGCCACTTTATTCCTTTGCAGAAATGACATGGACATATTTTAGAACGTGAATAAATAAAGAAACATAGGAGGGGGAGTTAGAACTTGGCACAGCATCCCTTACTTGCAGTGAAACTGATGTATTGCTGAAACTATGTTTGGAAGAGGGGAGATGAATAATTTAAGGTAAAAGAAAGGAGGGGCTGCAAGGAGTTTATAAAAAGTTTGGGATTCACAGACAGGCATTGATGTAGTAAAGCTAAGAATGAACAGTCATACATTACATTAAGATCCACCCTTCATTCTCAATTGCTTTACAAATTGTGCCAAATAAATATTGTTTCATGTGGCTTATTCCCAATCTGTCTGCTTCATATCTGGTGATAGAAAGAAAGTTGACCATACACATCTTCTCCAGGGCTGGATCAGAGTGGGAAGTTCTGACATTTGCCAGGGTCCCAGCTGGCAA
The DNA here is from genome assembly GCA_034641385.1 of Darevskia mixta. Classification (NCBI taxonomy): domain Eukaryota; kingdom Metazoa; phylum Chordata; class Lepidosauria; order Squamata; family Lacertidae; genus Darevskia; species Darevskia mixta. The sequence continues at coordinate 12,622,359 of JAWWNH010000030.1, forward strand.
GGGGCTCAACAGTCTCACAAGTCTCGTGAGATGTCCAAGGAATTGGGAGGTAGCATGAGAAAATCCTGTTTGCTTCCCCTGCCTTTTCCAGGTTAAGAAAGCCCATTGAGTGAGCAGACGCTGCCAACACATAGATATCCAGAAGTTGCCAAACTACAGCTCCCGGCATCATCCTGATGGTTGGCCATGCTGACTGTGGCTGATGAAAGCTAGACTCTAATAACATTGGCTACTCCTCCCTTGCAGTATTGTTGTTTTATTTTTTTTAATAAGCACATTACATAGCGAGGTTACTCACAAGAGCAGAACAATGCCCATGCATCAACAGCTGCTGGAGCTAGACACAGGGGCATATGGCTCTCATCCATGCACAACTGCCCCATGTGTTGAGCACAAGTGTTGACAGAGAAGGGGTCCCAGTACTGGGGTGATTCCATCCATTTGTCCATTTGTCCATGCTGGACTTTGGCTGCCCCTACTAGGAAAGGCTATAAAGTGATTCTGCTCAGGAAGACTTTGCTCTATCAATGATGGTCTTTGCTGACTCTTGGCATGACCTCCTGCCACTCCGACATGGATCTGTGACATAGATCTCCACTCATGGATCTCTGCAGTAAAAACTTTCACGATTGCAGAAACTCAAAATGTAGTTTTGCAACTGTCAAAGCAATCAGCCCTTGCTTTATTAGCAACTGGTGTTGAAATCTTTCTATCCTGCTTAGTATGCCCTACCAATAACTGACTCTGATACTGAGAGCAACTATTGCTGGCAGCTCCACAACAGTTACACAAAGGAGCCTAAGAGTTTTGTTCTTTGTTAATTGCAGCGTCTTCTGCGCTGCTGAACAAGGATCACTTCACTTTGGTCCACAGCAAGCAATGCAAACACTTTGCTGAATGCCACAATCCTTAGGGTAGGAGTCAACAATGGCTAATCCATCCTTCAGCTCTGATCAAAAACCTCTGGAGGGTTCCCGATAAGCAAAGCTGAGAGCTACTGTTAAATATAGCAACTACACTTGAGACAGAGGGGGCTGTTTTTCTCTCTCTTTGCTTAAGATTACATTAGGCTGAAAGACAAATGCAGTTTCACTTCAGCATTCCTTTACTTATATACCGGTAATTCAAAGGAGGTGAAATGTGCCCTGTAGCAAGGCTACACCAAAGTTGAGGACCTCAAGTTCTCCTTGCATGCTGAAGAAAATTTAGGGAATAGGGTGAAAGATAGCATAGTCTATTGAGGAACCCAGCTTCAAATTGCTAGAAAGCTCTAAATTTGCTCAGTCGCTAGGATACTATCTCATAGGGTTCCAAAGTGATATGGGGTAGTCCAGGTAGAGCATACCTTGGGCATACCTTAGGTTTCAGGTACCTAAGAAGACACCAGAGATGGTTATGGGCACAACCAGAAAAGAAATGAAAGCACTGAGCAGGTTGCTGGTATGGAAAGAGGAGCACTAGAAAGTGAAAAGTGACCTATTCAGCCAAAACCACCGAAACAAATACCGTATTTTTCTATGTATAAGATGCCCGCCTGTATAAGACACCCCCTATTTTGGAGGACTGCAAATTTGGAAGATGGGGGGAGATTGCCCAGAGTTGCTGAGGTTTTTTGGGGGGGGTTGCAGAAAATCGCTCACCCGCCTGAACTACACTGCCACTCACACACGTCCCAAAGACCACCTTTCATCTGTCCCCTCACTGGCAGAAGCCGCCAATCGCCCCACTAACTGCTGCAGAGACAGCAAATCAACACCAGCTCTTGCTGCAGCCACCACTTACATGCCAAATAGCCGATAACAATCTACGGGCCGTGGCAGCAACCACTCCCACATCCCCCCAAGGCACTATCTGTGTATAAGACGACCCCCCCCCCCTTTTGTCATAATTTTCTAAGAAAAAATCCTTGTCTTATACACAGAAAAGTATGGTAATCTGCAAGCCTGACTGGAGTGGTTGGGAGTCTAATTTTCCCCAATTTATAGGATTATCCCTGTACTGGGTAAGGCTGAATTTAGAGGGAGAAAGCTGTTGTTTGAGGGTAACGTCATGGGGACTAAAGCAAATTAAATGGAACACAAACACTGGCAAACACACAGTAAACTCCAGTGTGGACAAGCCCTTCCTCTGTTATGGCCTGATAGACACTTTTACCACTTTTTGATTGCCAGGAGCAAACCCTTCCAAGTTAGGTAGGACTCAGATCTACTCACTCTGTAGGTATTATCCATGCCTAGTCTTCTCAAAGATTAGCACAGTCTTGACGGCAGCAGTGGCCAGAACAATAACACTTTTGAGGCCATAACTCTGTTTTCTTTTCAATGAGATGGGAAACAAAAATTAACAATGTACCTGAAAGCTGTGTTGTGTGCCATGAAATGTATTGTGCTGTGAGAGAAAAAAGGGGGGGGGGGATATTTCACTGTTTTTGCCAGAAGCTGCCATTCCATCTCCTGTTAAAATTAAGTCCCTGTTTCCAAGGAGGTGTTTGTGACAAGATTCACTAGTGCTCATAATAGTTTTATGTTACTGGTAGCTCTGTAAGCCTTTCAGGCTAAAATTCAGCAAAACTGAATGTGATATTAATGGCAGTAAATCTTAGTCCATGAAAACTTTTTAAAATATCGTTGCTCCCCCACAGCATCCTAAAAAAAGGCAATCAAATACTGATCAGAGAGAACTGTTGAACCAGTTTTGAACAAGTTTTATTCATATATACAGATATATATATATATATATATATATATATATATATATATATATATATATAAAATCATTTTTAGGTTATGTTAATCATCACCTATAAAAAAGCCTATTGCAAATGAAATACAAAAGATGTCAATTATCCAGTCTTCAGAGAAAACTCTTTATGAGAAATGTAAATGACTTACCCAGAGTTTGATGGGGAAAGAATCAAAGACACAGGAAGGTGGTGACAGAGCTGTCAGAGGGGGAGTAGATCACAGATTGACAGCCACAAATGAAAAAATAATAATAATTTAGGGGGTTAGAGAATAAGCCAGGGGGAAATTTGCAACAGCCAGAAAGCCACCTTTGCAGAAGGGCTTCTTTTATTCCAATCTTAGCAGGGTTGACATTGTATCTCAGTAGCAATGTATTCGTCATTGAAGAATCGACAAAACTCTTAAAGTACCTTGGGCATCTTATGGAAGCTGCATGAAACCATTCCACACAGGTGTTGGTACTGCTGAAAGTGTGGACTATTTTTACTGTTCCCATGATTAGCATTGCCCTCAGGATGCTTGTGACTGCCTGGTGAAAATCCCCTCATCTTTGTGGTGACACCCCTGCACAAAATGCTTGTGAGTTCAAAAAACAACAACCTTGAATAGGTGCAGAAATGTGGAGAACAGCCCTTCAGATTGCAAAACTGAGAAAGTAAAAGAAAGCAAAATTGACAGATTCATTCATGTCACATACTTGTGACACGGGAATCCAATGGGCAGGCCTCTTTTTATATGCAGGCGATTCATGTAATCAGGAAGAATTGTGTGAATTGGTCTTCTGTCTCCTTGCTGGGCAGCTGCATCAGGTATTACACCTTAGGCTTGTGGCGGAGAAGGGTTGGCCCATGGAATTCAGCTTCTGCCCAATAAGAATCTGAACCAAATCTCTCTGTGTTCCACAGGTACATTTCGCTCATCTGAAGGGAATTTCTTTTGACAATCTTGGCTTCTCTTCTCTTCCTCTCACGATAGCAAAGTGAAAAATGCACACTTTTTTAAAAAAAAGCTTATTTCCAACATGCTGATTTTATGCATCTTTAAAGAAAATATTTTCACAGGCTGGAAATGTTTTTTTAAAAAAATAACATAATAAAAATAAAATTACTAGCCTTGTATTTGAATAAAGAAGACATTACCAGAAAGGCTTTGGCGTTAAACACATTCTAAAGTATTATATAATAAAAACTGTACTTCTGGCAGGGGATGTTCTAAGACAATGATTTAAAAGGAGTGGAGAAGCAAGCCAGGAATATAGCTTTTGGTTTATAATTCAAGTATGATGTGTGGATCTTTTTTTTATTATTTCCCTCTCAAATGTAAATTGCCAACTAGCACAAACCAAATTTCTCTGTTCCTTTGGGAAGAGAATGTCATGGGTGCCCTTGGAACATATTTCAAAATAACATCAGGCAGAAGCAGGCACAGGATTCTAACTAAGCAGCATCTCTGAAGGGAATTAAAAACAGTTCATTTTTATGCCTATGTTTTTTGCTTAATTTCATTCTTTACCAAGCATCTGTCTCACAAGGCTGTTGTGAAGACTAGGAAGCCGAAGACCGTAAAAGATTTGCACATTAAGAGTACTTTATAAAAGAATAATGCCAATGTTCTCAAAAGATAATGTGGAACACCCTAAGAAGACACAGGAAAATACTGTGTCCTCCCCCGTTCAACTCGCCTGCTTGCTACACCCAGCTTCAGTGGCGAAACTAAGAACGTTTAGCTGGGAATTTTGCCTGGGGTAAAGTCTGCAGAGGGCGCCACTGATGCTCTCAGCCCACCAGCCATTTTACTGTCTAGGCCAGTGGTGGCCAAACTTGGCACTCCAGCTGTTTTGGGACTACAATTCCCATCATCCCTGACCACTGGTCTTGTTACCTAGGGATGATGGGAGTTGTAGTCCCAAAACAGCTGGAGGGCCAAGTTTGGCCACCACTGGCCTAGGCTTTTCTCCCACTCCCTCCTCTCTTTCCCAGGCAGGCACCCTCCTCTGCTGCCCTGGGACTCTCCTTCACCCCCGAAGCCAAAACAAGGAGCTCACTCAACCCCAGTAGGGAAACACCATCTCAACCCTTTGGATAGAGCAAAGCAACACACAGCAGCTTTTGGACTTGCAGGTTGCTATGGAGGACACTGTGTGTGTGTGTGTGTGTGTTTGTGTGTGTGTGTGTGTGTGTGTGTGTGTGAACCCCACTCCCCCCATTCCCTTCCTCTCTTGGAATCTTGATGAGTTCGTCTTTCACCCTTTGAAAGAAAGACCAAGCAGCACTGCCATCTCCCTGGGGCGCTCAGAGCACCCCAGTTTGGGGTGCTCCTGCCCACCCACCCCCAATGAGATGCAGAAGCTGGTGACCCTGCATTCTGCTTCTCGCAACACTGGTGTCTCAATCCCACCTGGTTGCAGCTGCATGAGGGCACTTTCTACCCTACTTACATCGGGGATCACTCCAGCCTCCATTGTCTTGCTGCAAAGGAATCAATGGGCTGCGGAAGTGGGATATGGGCAGTCAAGCTGCATGTGAGAGAGATGCCTCCGTTTCCTTTCTGCTGCTGCCCTAAGTCAGGGGTTCCCCTTTTCTTTCCAGGCCACTGCCCCCTTGATTCCATAAACTTGACTCCAGCGCTCCATATTCTACCCTAAAAATATTATTTAAAAATAAAACGTCGTGTTCAAATAGTATATTGCCTACTTTCCATGCCTTTTAAGAACAAATGTGTCAAAGTGTGTGTGTGTATGCAAACACGCATGGGGAGGTGCTGAACTTTGACCTGGGTGAAAGAAAGCCTAGTTTTGCCGCTACTTTGACTAATAGAAAAGGGTGGAGATGTCAGGAGCAGTCATGACTAGAACTGGGAGCCTTCAGTTATATCTGCACCTGCCCTGTATGGTAAGTCAAAGAATTGTAGATTGGTACATCTTTTTAAGCAGCCAAATATTCCAAGTCTCTGGATTGGCCACAACTACCTGTGTTAGTCATTGGGATAACCTATATAGGAAGGGCTATAAGACTGAAATGTTGCCCAAGCAACAATAAGGTTCTTACTTTATATGGGGTTTTTTGGGTGCCGACTTCCTGTTCTCTGCACTGCCTGATGTCTGCCATCTAATTCGACATTTCCCCAACTGTGAAGCTGCCTTTTACTAACTATTGGTCCATCTGTATTTTCCACTCTGACAGGCCACCCACCTATCCATCAAGTGATGTCACAGTGACATCAGGTGACCCGCTTGTCAACTGAAGGTGGCGCTTGCAAAGGCACTGGGCTTTGCAGGCACTGCCAATCAGCTGGCCATCATGCCATCCCTGTTTTTGACAGACAGGTATTTCTTCACCTGACACAGGACACCTGGTGCGGACACAGTTTTGCAACAAATTTGCATGTGGTGATTGACAGGCACATGTGCAGATTTAGGAATAGTAACTCTAGTTTCAATAGAAATTCAATGCATCTCAGCATCGTGGGAAGACCGTGACCAGGTGACCTGCTCAGTCTGCTGCCTCAGTTTTAGTTCCTACTATCCCTCCTTAGGGCTCTATATTATTAAACCAGGCCAGACAGCTCTTCCAACAGAGAATGCCTTCCAATAGAGGACTGTCCTCTGACAACCCCTCAAATAAATGCCTGCAAACAGATGGTTACCTTATATAGACAGCTCTCCCTAAAGAGACTCACCTGGCGCCTACACTGCCATCTTGCAAAACCAAGTTGTTGTTTGCTCAGGTATTTTAATGTGTTAAAGCTCTAATTATATCTGTTGTTTTATTGTAATTTTATAATGGCAAATTGGCTGCACAAATATAATCCAAATTGGAGGAATAGTTATATATAATGGGGGAGGGGAGAGAGATTGCTGTCCTACCCTTGGCCTGAGAGTAGTTGCTAAGCTAGAAGGGTCCCCATGTCAGTTACTCAACATGACCTGTCCTTTTGAACCGTAGCAGGAACATGATCTGAGGTGCTCTCTCAGTTCAAAGAACTGGGCCACTTGTGATACATTGTAGAGACCACATTGTCTTAACACTCCCATTCCTCACACATTGTTTCATACAGTGGTACCTCGGTTTTCAAATGTCTCCGTTGACGAAAGTTTCGGTTTTCGAACGCTGAAAACCCGGAGGTAAATGCTTCCGTTTTCAAACATGCCTCAGAAGTCGAACGGCTTCCACTGAGTGTTTCTCAATTTTCTCAATTAAATTTGCAGACTGCCTTTTGTGCCTTGGTTTTTGAACGTGTCAGAACTCGAACAGTCTTCCGGAACGGATTACATAAAAAAACCAAGGTAACACTGTATATGGTGTCCTTCGTGTTAGGGGCTCAGTAGTGAATAAAAGTTTGAATGGAGGAAATCTCTGAAGCTTAACAATTGTGGAAGGCAGATATATGCTGATATTCAGGTGTTTGAATGCTACAGCTTTTTTGAACGTGATGAAATTAATGCACTGGATTACAGCCGTTAAAACAGGGAGTACTGAAGAAATGATTTTTTTCCAATGTTTCATTTGAATAGAGCCAGCAATCATCTGACAATGGCCGGGGAGAATTTTATTTTAATGTGCATTTCCTCTGTTAATTAACGTTTTCTCAATATGCATTGCCTTCCTCACACTGTGAGATATATGGGAGGCAAATGAGTACAAAATGGTGGCTCTTTGTCTCTCCTGGTAAAAGCAAATTGCTTCTTTCGGTGATATGTTTTCTCCCAGACTGGCACAATAACACTCGCACGAAAAGCATATTTCAACTATATAATCCTGTTGGGCCTCCGCAGCAGTTTCCTGGCCAAGTTGTAAAGATACCTTCATTGGGTTGGGAAGGGAATTGGTTAGCTTGCATTTGGAGGATTTTATTTTATCACCACCCCAATGATGAAAGAAGTGTTCATTGTCCTTCTGCATTTCATTGAGGTAATAATTATAGTGAGAGGCTCCCAGACCAAGAACGGGAGGAGAGCTTTTCAATCACTGCCCCTGCATTTCAATCGAAGCTCCATGCTGTAAAACAAGGTGTAAATCAGTTTAAGAACATAGCTCTGCATTCAATGCTTTGTGGTTTACGACTCCCAAATGACCTTCATCTATCTTCCTTAGCTGTAGAGGTGTATAATTGAACTAAAGAGAGGTTTGAATAATGAGCAGAGGAACAGCAGCCCCACTGATCTTGCTTAATAGTATAACAGCTTTGCGCTCTCTCTCTCCCGCTCTCTCTCTCTCACTCTCTCTCTTCTTTTTCCTTGAAATACTCTAGCGGGTCTAATTCTTCAGAGTGACAGTTGTTGGTAGTTCATATTTTAAACCAAACATAAAACCAAACAACTCTCTCCCCCCCCCACCGCGGCCGCCCTGCAACTATCTACAATCATCTTCTATTGCAGGCGAGTTCCAGAAAATACAATCACTAGAATGGCTCTTTATTCAGTATCTGCTCGCAAAAAACAGGGGGAGGGGGAGAGAACTGGTGCTCTCTTTCAACTAAAGAATACATTTTTAACAAACCACGAAGCATCTTTTATTGTTAAAAGAGATACACAAATGCATCTCCAAACTGTTTTTGTGATGGGTATATTACCAGTGATATTCAGTGCCATTAACTGAAGGTGCTAAGTGGGGATATGTTTCTATATTTGCCTCCAAGTGGATCTATGGTATATGGGAGATATTCACCTCCAGATGTCTACAGAAATGTGGGTATGCAAAGCTGTCAGAACTGTATTAAAATAATCTGCAGTGTTTCTGGAGCCAATTTTAAGTGCTGATTTAAGCCTTTAAAACCCCAAAGATTTGGGCTCTAACTACAGCCTTGCCATCTTGTCTGCACACTGAGATATCAATTAGAGGCCCTCTTAGTGTGTTTTTAGATGGTTTCCTAGGTCTGCAAGGTGTGACAGAGTGTGTGTGTGTGATGGATGCAGGCTGGAATATCATTATGTTATTAGAATTCTGTTTTTTATTTCTTGAATCTGCTCTTGATGTTGGTCTTAGTAATACTGATATATACATAAAATCATAGAATTTTACTGCTGGAAGAAGAAGAAGAGTTTGGATTTGATATCCCGCTTTATCACTACCCAAAGGAGTCTCAAAGCGGCTAACATTCTCCTTTCCCTTCCTCCCCCACAACAAACACTCTGTGAGGTGAATGGGGCTGAGAGACTTCAAAGAAGTGTGACTAGCCCAAGGTCACCCAGCAGCTGCAGGTGGAGGAGCGGGGAAGCGAACCCAGTTCCCAAGATTACGAGTCTACCGCTTTAACCACTACACCACACTGGAAGGGACTCTGAAGGTCATCTACTCCAGCCCCTGTAATGCGGTAATCTCAACTAGATCATACATGACAGGTGGGCAACCAACCTCTGCTTTAAAACTCCCAAGGGAGACCGTTCCGCTGTCAAACAGCTCTTACCATCAGATATTTATTCCCAATGTTTAGTCGGAATCTCCTTTCTTGTAACTTGAAGCCATTGGTTCGGGTCTTACCCTCTGGAACAGGAGAAAACAAGCTTGCTCCAGCCTCCATGTGACAACCCTTTAGATGTTTTTTTGAACCGGATTTAAGTGACATACAAATATATTTTTTAAAAAAATTTAAGAATGGCAAACAATCCAAAAGACTTGTACCACATGCAAAAAATATATATCTAATAAATCCTGAAGTTATTGCAAATAATTTCAAAAGCAATATAATGATAATGAATCATTGTATGCAGATACAGAAAGAATCTTAATTTCCCTGTCCCTCTGCATGACATGATATGGGGAAGCTGTAGCCCGGAAACGGTTGAACAACAGTTCCCATGATCATGGACCAGAATTCTGAGTTTACTTTTATTTCTGATCAGCAACATCTGGAGGGCCACAGGTTTCTCATCCATGACCAAAGCTGCACATCACAGAATTGCTGCTAGGGAGCAATTTGGCTCCATGGCATCTGGAGAACCCAGTTTTTGCACAGGGAGTTTGAAGTATGTTAAAGGATGCTGCAAAATACAAAACAGCAAGCACTACAGCTCCCCCCGCCTGCCTGCCCCGCTGATTGTTGCAGAAGAGGCCTCCCTCTGAGATACGGAATGTGACTTTGCCACACATGTAAGAAATCTCATTATAGAGAAAGTAATAAAGGTTAGAACACTCCCTTGTGGGGGCCTAAGCTCTAAGTAAGAACATGAAACCTGTCTGGGAGGAATAAAGTAGGAGACGTCCGTGCCTTTTTTCAATTTCACACCTTTACTACCTGCCTACACTGGTTAAAGCACAAGTCTGATGATCTCCTTGCATTTGCTCTGACATGTGGCTGATGCTGGCAGTGGCACATTGCTGGTGATTTCTTCTCAGAACTCCACTACTATTGCACCTGGAGCACTTGCCAGGAAGTAATAGAGAAATCAGCTTACAAGCTGTCACCTCCTTCAGACTAGCTTAGGCTATAGGCTACAGCAAAGAGCCACTCCATTTGACTTTTTAAAGGCCTTGTGCATATATTACATTGCATAGTTTCTCTTTTTGTTTTGGTTGCTGTGAATGCTGGGTTGCTTGGAACCGTGTTGGGCACACAAGCTCAGATTCGTGTTTTTCTAAAGCTGTTTTCTGTAGATCGAGCCATGATTAAAGTTAGGAATGCTGTGCATCACGAACTGTGCAACTCCATAAATGCCACAATAGGGGGATATTTACATATTTACTTTATTCAGCTGGTTCATAAATGATCTGAGGAAGTATCCAGCAAAGTAGTTCTCCTAGCGCTGTGCAACATAATCTGGCTGTGCAACATAATTTCCCTTCCCTCTCCACTTCCTGAGTACCCCTAAATCTGTTCTGGGGCTTCCCACAACCCTTTCAGAGCAGATTTTGGGATGGTGCAAAGCACACACAAGGTGAGGAAAGGGAGGCGAAAGATCCACTGTGCAAGCAGAAATCTTTGAACTAGTGGAAGTCCTTCATTAGAGACCACCTCTAAAGTTAGAGGTGAACAGAGAGGTGGCCACTGATGACACCAAATTGTTCAGGGTGATAAGAACGAAAAATGGACTGCAGAGAGCTTGCAGTTTTATTACCTCTAGTATCTGAAGCAGTGTGCCTCTTAATACCAGTTGCTGGGGATCTTGAGATATGATCACCACTTGGGTTCAACCAGCTGAAAAAGAGGAGGATGGAAGTCTCTATTTCAGCCTTTCTCAACCTTGGGTCCCCAGATGTTTTTGGCCTACAACTCCCATCATCCCTGAACACTGGTCCTGCTACCTAGGGATGATGGGAGTTGTAGGCCAAAAACATCTGGGGACCCAAGGTTGAGAAAGGCTGCTCTATTTGGACCTTAGACTGGCTTTGGTGGATGGAAGTCAGTGTGGCTTTGAAATGCATGTGAATAGGTCACAGAACACCTTTGTGATGTACCACAGTTGATGTTAATTTGACATTCATTAGACAACAGTGATTGGTTGTGTGAAACAATTAAACATTTCACAGTTGCAATTGTGTGTTAATTCTCAATTCTTGTCCAAACCGTTATGAACAAGCATCTTTAAAAAACAAAACAAACAAAAAACACCAAAAACCCATAATGTGGACAGGCTTTTCCTCTCTGACGCAATTTACAATTTGAGAAGTCTTTCACTACTTAGCCAAGTTTAAGCTAGTTCACATTCACAGAGCCATCATATGCTTTACAAAGTCAGGACACGTTTCTCTCAGCTGCAGAACCAAGCCAAATCCTACCTTAGATTGCAACCTTGTTCTGTTCCCTAGTCCCTTCAAAATGACCAGGGTCTCTGACTGCAGACTTAAATGATTCACTCCTGCAGGCTAATGGAATCTGATTAGTTTCAGATGGCTTTCAGGAGGAGGGCTGGTGAGCCAGTGTACAACTCTAGTGACAGCCTGATCCAGCACCATCAATGCAAGCACTGGCCCCCTTTCAATCAGTTCAAACAAGAGAAATCTAAGAGAAATCAGGGTATCAGGGAGCCATTCAGTATGAGGAACAAAACTCTTACATTTGATTGTGGTAATGTTATGCTCAAAAGACCGCAGCAGAAGCTGACATTCAGCCCAATCCTATGCATATATACTCTCAAATAAATCTCATTGAATTAAATGGGATTTTCTCTGAAACAGCTTTACACTGGACTACCATCTTGAAAATGTTACAAAAGATACACCAGTCAATAGACCTTGCTGGCCGGGAGGTCCCACCACTGCCACACACACACTGTTTAGTGAAGTCACACTGATAACCTCTTAAAATGGAAAGCTAACTGTTTAAAAGCACACACACAGATGTTATATAAGGTTCCCCACCCCCAGGAGTTAACAAGGTGCAGAGAGAACTCTGTGCTCAGCCTTGATTATTTTATATCATTTATTTGTATTAGTATTTTGAAAATGTGAACAGACCTGAATGCCTTGGCAGAAAGGAGGTATATGGATGCGATCAATCAATCAATCAATTTCAGCATGGTGCACAATTTGAGGAAAATAGAGCAGATGGATTTTGTTTTTCTTAGCTGGGACCTTGTACATAACAGAGAGACAGTCAACTAAATAATGCAAAGGAAAACTCCCTCAGAACTACACAGCCAATCAGAGCACGTGCTACCTCACTGAGGATCACTCTGCCAGGGTCAGCCCAAGACATTTTGGCACCTGAAGTGAACCACAGAATGGAATCCTCCCTGCCAGATGAGAAGAGAGGGGGAAATGAAGTTCAGGATCAGAATTAAAGGGAGAGTGAATCATAGAATTGGAAGAGACAGCTTCAGAATGAAAGGGGAAAGTGAAGATCAGCATTAGAATGAGAGGAGGAGGAGATGGTGGTGGAGGAGGAGGCAAGAGCAGAGGTAGCAGCAGGTGGATCTGGTTCCCCTCCCAGGGGGTCCAGACCCGCCACCCGAGGTGGTTGCCTCACCCTGCTTCACGGACACACCCATTCTCCTCTGGGCGCCTTCTGGACTTTGACATTGACAGAATTCACCTTTGCTTTACAAACTGAATGGTCCCTGCCAATGCACACTCCAGGACTTCCAAGTAGCTTTCTTCTTCTTTGGCGATCACTCGTAGCCAAGTAAGATTGTCATGCATAAACACGGTTTTAACAATGAGTCCGTAAGTGACTGTAGAGGCCAATTCTGGATCCACACGTCCTTCCACAGTGGGGACAATGGTTTCCGGGTGGGAGTTGATTACGGTGTGGATTTGCCAAGCATGCCTTCCTCTTAGCACGTTTCTCCCTTGCGTTCTGAGTTCGAGTGTCTTCAAAGCCCATGACACCTTTGGTACAGACTGTTCTCCAACTGGAGCGCTCGCAGGCCAGTGTTTCACAGTTGTCAGTGTTTATACTACATTTTTGCAGATTTGCCTTGAGACAGTCTTTAAACCTCTTTTGTTGACCAGCGTATTTGAGAGGGAGGCATTGGAGATATGAAGAAAAATGTACTAGCACAAAAAAAGCCCAGGCAGAACGCTGGAGAGTGCTACAAGGTGCATAGAGATCACTGGTAGAAATGGGGTGATGAGGATACAGATCTGTGGTGCGCCAAATGCTCGGAGAGATGCAGAGAAAGGAGATATTTCTATGAGGTGGAAACAGTAAAGGAGGGGTGGAAATGGCAGAGACTGAGTTAAACACTACCCAGTTAAAATTGTAGCCAAAAAAAGAGTTTTTCCCCACAGTGTGGCCTCTTAAGTTAGTTAAAACATAAAAGTGGATTTTCAGTGATTTGTGCTGTGCACTGCTGCTCTAGAGATGTGAGGTGTGATGATTTCCATCTGCCGGTTCTCCAAGGTATATGAACATCTGATAATGGCCTAGTTAACAAGTGCAGCTCTTTCCCATACACAAGTGGCTCAGTCTCCTCTTCCACAATTTATTCACGGATCCGAGTGGCTAACTTCTCATGTGTTCTAAAGATCTAGGGTGGATCACCGGGGCAATGCATTTTATTTGTTTTGAAGTGTACCATGGTGCCTGCAAAACCAGAGACTGAAGCTCATCTAACCGCAAAGCCAGTAGGCTTTGCAGCAGCATCTCTCATCAAGCTGTTCTTCCCTGCATGTTTCTTACCAGACTAATTAGCTACAGGTGTAAACTAGGCCAGTAACTGAAACAATGCATCATTTTCCTTCTGATGTCCAGTGAACAGAAAACTACTAATGCAAGAGAAAGAAAGTAATTTCGTTGTCCCCGAAGACAATGACCATAAAATATTCTATTCTATTCTAAGAAAGAAAGAAACCTATTAACTAGTGAATAAAAATAAATAAAATCCAAACACTTCAAGTCTAACATCTTCATAAATGAATCAAAGCTATACCCCACTCTGCTTTAGATACATTCTTAAGGATTAAATAAAATTACAAATATACATAAAATGGCTCAACAGCATCGGAAGAGTGACCAACTGGTTGGATTAGCACAGGAAGCCTTTCGTTAAAAGCATAATTCCACCTTGGTCTCAGTGGATGGCCTTGGAAGTGGGGTGGAAATCTCTGTGTCTCAACCCTGCATTTTGTCAGAGAAATGGGAATATAAATAGTCTCTTTCACAGCTTGATGTGATTATCAGATGCACTTCTAAAGTGGGGGGGGGAGGCTTGAATCTGGAAATGAAGGCTGGTATTAAAACATTCTAGGGATTAAATAATGTATTTATCTTGTTCAAATGGGGACCTTAAAACATTACCCTAGGCATGTGGGAGCCACCTTTCTGAAAGCAGCTCCTACACAGCTGGGGTAGTGTTTAAATGGACTAATTGCACAAGCAAGGAGTGTAGGGATGGAGGAGAAATTCCCTTTTTTTTACATTTAAATGAGAAACTACCTAATTCAGAGTTACCCAATCCATATGTTAAATGAAGCACAGCCATCCTTTGAAATTCACACTTCTCTGAGTTTTGCAGTACAGTTCTCCAACCACACAATATGTACAAAATTCATATATTTGGGGGAAATGTACATCAACATTTTTGTTTCAGTAAAAATGCATTAAATTAGGGGAAATTGCTTGCAGGAATGTGTATATTAGTCAAAACTGCATACCAAAAAAGTATTCATTAGGAAAAATTCACATCAAAATGCTGGTGAATTTTCATGAGGATTTAAAAATTGCAAATTGCTGTGCAAGTGTTAAGAAATGAATGGAAAAAATGAGATACTTAGAGAACCAGAATTGGCAATAATGACCTATTGCTGTTAGTGTGGGACTTTCTCAGAAAATTAGCAGACACCCCCCCCCAGCCAAGGGCAATTCCATGCTTGGACAAATGAAATTGGACCTTCCTATGTGGTAGGCTTGGCTCTGGAGCAAGAGTTTTCAGCCATCTGCCTCCATCTTATAGAAAAATCTGATAAAACAATGGTGCCAAGCATGTCTTACTCAGCTGTTCTTTCGACAAGGGCAAGCATTAATTCAAATATATAAGTTATTCATGCTATTATTTTTGAGCTACTTGGTTTTAGTTTATGGTTATTGAATCTCTGCACCCAAGTCTTTCTAGGAATTTCAGTTCATTCAAATGGAACTTGCTCTGAACACTTGGCATTGTCTTTAAATTGTGCACTTAATTACTAAAAGGAGAAGAAAATGACTTTGCATAATGTAGGTGAGAGACAGTCCCACAGCTCTATTTTTCTTTCTAATTAGGTGAAAATTTGAGATGAGTAAAGTGTAAGTGCAGGCAGAATAGATCCCTAATTGTACTAATTGTGTATTAAAGGGAAATGGGGCTCAAACCGTTCTGAATCAGCACTTACAGTGCTCTTTCCCCTCTGTCTTATTAGTGGAAATCATCATCAGAATATTAGGCACCAAAGTGCAGTTTCCGAAGAGCCTAGTCAAACCCTCAAGGGAAGACAGCACTTGCCCATGGAAGGGAGATTCAGTCTAATTCTCTCATTTCTCTCTTTCCCCTCTTCAGTTATGATATCGACTACCAAAATCTTTAGCACAATGTATTATACGTTTGACTAAAATACGAACAAATTACATTTTGAGCTTCTGCATTCACTGAAATTGCCAGTCTTTTATTCTGAATTCTCAAATATATTGGTTTACATATCGAGTGGACTTCCAGTGACTCATGGAGATGTCTTGGAGAGAGTGGTTGGGTAACAAGGAGAAATGAGAGGAAATTGGAGAAATGGAGGAGGCTTTCCAAAATGGAAGGGGATCGTTTTTGCAAAATCTGCCTTTCACCTGCGGGGCCCTATGGCACCTCTCAAAGGATTCTCCCAAATCTACAGAATAGCTTTGGGGAGTGCAGGAGTCTTCTGAAGGAAAGAGGTAGGGATCAGCAAAAATCACATGCTCCCTTCCATGAGGAGCAATTGGATACAGTCCATATAACATGTTTTTGCATTAGCTAAACTTGAAAACAGCTGGGCACTATGAAAGCGAAATCAGATACCATTGACAATGGGTGGATTCCATGAGAGGTCCCATACTATGTGAAAAGCTGTCCTTTTGTCTCTCAGACTGTCAGTATTTTGCAGAATGGATTCAACCACATACGGGAACATGAGGTTTACACAATTAAAGTGGATTAAAGGGCACTGTTGGCCTAGGGCAACAAATCCACTTTAAAAAAGAAGCAAACTATTTCTGGTTTCAGAAGTGATGATAAAATGCATTGAAAAGTGAGGAGTGAATGAATGATTAATGGGAAAACATGCAAATGCCCCACAAGCATATCAAGAGGAATGCTCCATAAAGATGTAAACTAACCTCCACATAAGCTTTGGTCACATCCACATTTAAAGTACAGTCGTACCTTGGTTGTCAAACGCCTTGGTACTCGGACGTTTTGGCTGCCGAACGCCGCAAACCTGGAAGTGAGTGTTCCGGTTTGAGAACGTTTTTCAAAAGCCGAACGTCTGACGCAGCTTCTTCAGCCAATCAGCAGCCGTACCTTGGTTTTTGAACTGTTTCAGGAGTCAAACAGACTCCTGGAATGGATTAAGTTCAACAACCAAAGTACGACTGTATATTTATGCCACTTTGGCTTTCCCCAAAGAATCCTGACTTCCCCCAAAGCCCACAGAGCAACAATTCTCAGCACCCTTAAAATACAATTCCCAGGATTCTTTGGGGAAAACCATGTCCTTTAAATATATGGTGTGGATGTGACCTCTGTGTAAGCAAATCAGGATGAATGTTCAACAGAAAGGTCACTGGAGGAGCCAAAATCCTGTAATTCCACAACAATCTCCAATAGGCTGGGAAAGCTGCCACAGTTTATCTGCCTGTTCTCTGCATATATGGTGCAGTTAAATGGGAGACTGGAAAAAAGGAAATAAGAGTATCTCTTCCCTGTCCCCATCCCTTATTTCTAATCCAGATGAGTTCAGCAGCCTTGCTGGACTGTCCCACTTCAGAATGCAGGGTGGGCATTGTTTGTCTGTTCCCCATTATATTAAAAACAAACCTCTCTTCATATTCAAAACAAGTAAGTCACTCAGAAGGGTATACTAGGTCCTTCTGCTATGCTAAATTTATATGCATTTTTTTCAAGTAGGAGAACCATCCAAGCATTTGATTCCCCATCTGGAAACAGAAGTGGTACAGTCCACCTACAGATTAAATCATACTGCCTGTTTTGCCACTTTGCAGAGCAAATGTGGCAGTGAAGAGGGATTTGCTGCCTTAGGATCTCCCCAGGGAAACTGGTCGCTGCCTTATACCAAAATACACAGCAGAACACCACAATCTCTGGGGAGTATTGCAGCTGTAGGACTGCTTTGAACTGCAAGACTGCAATTACTGTTCGATGTTATATTTAGTGATTCCTATATAGGCTGGTAGTGTAGCATCAAAGTTGCCCAGCTAATTACTGCCAAATATATATGGAGTCTTGTATTCACACAGCACCTACCTACATAATGAAATGATTCCCAGGTGTGTTAATGCTACAGCATCAAAGTCATCCAACTAATAAGCCCTAAACTATCATTTGTGCTTTCTGCTTCTGAAAAAGGTGAGAGAGACGAATTCCATATTATCTTACAGCTTATTCTAGCAAGAAACAGTGATTCAAGCTAGCATCCAAGATGTCAGCATCCACATTAAGCAGGCTTTTGAATAAATGAATATATTCTACAATATAATCTCGACACAGTCAGGTTCTGCCGAAACTCTACCACTTCAGGATCTAGAGAGGCACAGATTTTCCGTAAAGACAGACTGACTTCTATGGTTTCATTTTCATTTCATTTCCAGCTAGGTATTTTGTTTGTTTGTTTAAAAATAATGCAGTCATTTATCTTTTAGGAGCTGAATTCTAACACTCACGCTTCATACAGTGAGTGAAAAGCAGTTGGATAGAATATGAAATCTCACTTTGCCTAATCGCAAGCCAGCTTTAAACACGGTGAGTTCAAAAGTTCAGCTTCAACATTACTGAGTTTATGGTGAGTATTAAGGTTGCTTCACAATTAAAAGTGTAGGAGCATGGCACAAAAACAGGAATGGGTGCTTTCAAGTAGTGTATATGCAGAGCAAAATCCTGCAGCGAACTCTAGTTCACCAAGTCACCCCATAGTTTTTGCTTTTGTGAAATTACACAATTGGCCTAAGAGTTCTCCTCCCATTGTGGATAAATGCAAGGCCAATTTCATGGCTGGTGGGAATATTTAATGGAGAAACTGAGGTGGTCTCCATCTTAGCTCAACCAAAATACACCCATGACCTCAATCGGTTAGAATAGAACAGAGGGAAAAATTGAACTAATCAACCATTTGTGTTATACACAGCTTTTTAAAAAATCCTCGTCGTTGATTACCTTATGCTGCATGTTGATGCCAAGAAAATGCAACCACATAAGAAAATTTGAATCTCCAACACTGTCCAGTTCCTATAAATCTCAAGGTGTTGCATCACAACAATAGCATGGAAGAACTAAAAGTTCACTGGTCTGCAATATGGAATAAACGTAAACTGAGAACAGTTTCAGGAAAGATCTAAGAAGTTTACTTTCATAATGCTGTCTGTGCCATGGCATTTTATACCAACTAAGACATACCTTTCTTTTTTGAGGGAGTAGCAATACTCATATGTGAAGCTTCTGTTGCTTTTGTGTATTTAGAATCTTGCTTTTTCAGAACAGAGCATTATCAGCCGAACAGTTGCTCCTTTATCTAATATAGCATGTTTGCATCCTAACTTTCTGGATTTACTATAATATTTACTACACCAATCATTAGTTTGGGCAGAGCTGTACGTCTAGTACCCGTGAAGCAATGAAAACTGTCAAATACCTGTATACCAGGCATCCACTTATGTAAAATTCAAATTTGGTTCTCTTGGGGATTGGCTAAAGCTGATACTTTTCAGGTGAAATTGTATGATTTTGTTCCTTATCCTGAAAACGAATCTCACGTCATGCCACCTCCATGTAATTGGTCTATCTTTTTTCATATATCTATTAATTTATCTATTAGTAATAGGCATCCTCTTATATTTTGGAATTCTTGTTGTTTTTATTGTTTATAAAAACAAAAATAAATGGCATTTTGAAAAGAAAATCTCACCAGAGACGTGACTGATTCACATCTATTCACACAGGCAGTGGTGGGCCTTGGTTTCTCAAACTGCAGCTGTGCCCTGTCCTGTGCAGTGTCAGAATCCAGTGCCCCCTTCCTCTCACCTTCCACTGGATGTCATAGTTGCAGTGCCTGCTACAGTGCCCCCCTACCGCTCAAACTATCCTAGATCTGCCTTTGATGAAGGTGCGTAATACCTAAGGTATGAGGTCACATGTTGTTCCATATCACTGCCAGGGCACTGCACAAATGTCATAACATGTACATTTGGTGTATGTAAATTCCTAGGTGTGATGTCCTGCCTTTACATCTAGAAACAGAGATGGAGGGAAATTATGTATTTCAGATGATTGTGCATTGAGATATGCATATACACCCAATTTTCACCATATTTCACCAAGGAACAGTGGTCAGTATACAAAGATGGCAAAGGTGTGAATGGGCCCCTGGGGTGACCACTTAAGACACCATCAGTTTACCTCAAGTGGTTCAAATATGACCTTTTAAGTGAGTTCACATGGTTTTCAACCTGTAATCTAACATCTGCATGTGTGAAGTAGCACTTGTCTCATAGCCTTCATCTCCACTGGTAAATAGGAATGCTATAATCCCTGTTTAGGGAGGCTTTTAATGTTTAAATAGATTGTTGTATTTTAATGTTCTGTTGAAAGCCGCCCAGAGTGGCTGGGGAAACCCAGCCAGATGGGTGGGGTATAAATAATAAATTATTATTATTATTATTAATTCCTTTTCCTTTTTCATGGAGTATTACACAGAGATATGAAATAAGGAGTGGAAAACAGTATTAATGGAGCATTTTATGAGAGAATGGAAAATGTGGGGTGCAACCCAATGAAACCCAAGAAGGTAAAAAGTTAAGTGAACTCTTATCAAAATCACTGTGATTCAATATAGTCAGGTTTGGACAGACTGAAGATGCTAACAAACACCAATAATTGGGAGGGGCGCAGATAAAATTACAAGTGGAGAGAAGGAAAGTTGAAATTTTTCAGCATTAAATTTGCATGTCAAGACCCCGAGCCCTCCCCCTTATGTTGAATGATCACACCTGGACACCATATATTAGGTTAATGGGCAAAATGTAGGCCACAACTTTATTGGTTACAGAATGTGAGCGGTATTGGCTTAGTTGAAATTTTTCAGCATTAAATAAATGGTTTGGTTAAATGTGATTCAGATTTCCCAATCCATTTCCATGTGTCCTTTTACACTTGAATGCCATCGCACAAACACACCTCCCTATCAAGACAGAGGTAGTTGATTGAAATGATTGCTCTTAGGGAGTCTGGTCAAACACTTTACCTATTATATTATTGATTCCCAAGATAAAACATGCAAACACTTGTTGTGGAGAGGCTGCCATGAGCTTTTGCCAATCCAAAGAGCTGGACTTGCCTCTCTGCTTCAAAAGTTAATCATTTTCTAGACTGAAGTCTATGAAAGGATTCAGTGCTGAAAATATCCCTTAGATCTTCTTGGTGCGCCAAAAATATTGCCAGGCATTTGACATAAGGCCCTGTTTACTAAAAGCTCTTCTGCTAGAACCAATAAATGATTAACAAGGAACTTCTCGAGTCACTTTCCAGATGTTGTTTGCTGAGACATCCTTGTACTACAATGACAAATGGGGCAGAATTAAATGAATGGCAAGGGACTTGATGATAACATAGCACCACACACTTGGCAGGATTCTGCCATTCAGCAGAATGCCCCCAAGGCAAAATAATCTGGGCAACCACCACAGCACAAAGGTTAAACATACATTTATTTATGCATGCGGCAGCGCTGCCCCAGCTGGTGCTCATTAGGTTTCAAGAGCAAAACACCCATTTTTGGAAACAGGCAGTAATAACAACAAATGCTTAATTACGCTGCGAAAAGGTAGCAGTTTGCTCATTATTATGCTATCTAATATCCCTTATGCTTCATTGCTTTTTTAAAAAAATTGGCTAATGAATTTTGCAACACTTGCCAAATCACATCTATATAAGCTACGGTATATTAGGCTCTTAATGAAAAATTGGAATCATTTGGGGAACTGCAGGTTTGAATGAAAACACTGCTCGTCAGGTAAGGAGCAACATGTTATTTATCTCTCCACCCAAAAGCTTTCAATGGCAGTACACATTTCTACCAGTTTAAGGTCCTCAGATCTATGAGGTTCTCTTGTGCTATTTCCACTGAAATGAATGGAAATTCTCCTGGAACAGAGATGGGTGAATCAATAGTCCATTTTGCTTTCTTATGTGTCCATTCACAAGTCTGTTCTACCCCAGTTTTTGCATTAATCTCCATTTTTTTTAAAAAAAAAAGTTTGAATAAATTTGGATTTTAAAAGCACATTTTTAAACTCTTTCCTCCCATATACTCATTTCTAACTGTATTCTTTCAATAAATGCATTTATAACTGCATTTTCTCTCAGATGTGCATTTCAAAACGCACATTGATACTTTTTTGAAATGAAAATAGCATCATAATATTTGGGAAATGTGAAAGTCATTGCTTAACTTAGCTTCCAATCCATACGGTAGTCAGTTTGTATCGCAATTTGTTAATATCAAATTCTTCAGTTATTCTACCTACCATCTGTCTGGTGCTGAAGCTGAACAGAAAGCAATATTCCTCGTTTGTACCAAGACAAAATGAAATTTTCTAATAGTTACACTTGCAGTTCCTGTCTCATAAAGAACAAAGGCAAATGATAATTGGTTGACAAAGTCTTGTATATTGTGTTCTGATTTGTCTTTTAATGCTCATATGACCTTTCTCACAATTGTTTCTTTGATGGGCATGTATAGAATCCAAAGAAATGGGCAACATAGGTGAACTTTACAAATGGATCATTTCACTGTGATGAACCCCTAGAACTTTATTTTTCATGGCTAAGAAGTTCAAAAAGCACACTTTGAAAGTACAGCATTGACAGAGACCACTTAAATTTCAAAGTTCAGCCAGCATTACTTATTTTACCTCTTCATAGATGTATAGATCTTTGTGAATTTTCCAATTTTGTTTAGCAAACCTTTGACACAATATCCAAAAGTTACTTTTTTGAGAAAACAGATCTTGCAGTGGGAGGTGTCTGGGCACTTGCTAAAAATAATACGGTAATAATGACTGATTTGTTGTCAGCTGTCTTGAGTTTGTTGAGTCATGACAAAAAGCATGTTAAATAAATAAAAGAAACTTTAAAAATGAAAACATTCAGCTTTAGGAAATAAAAATTATTCAGGCTGTGAGCTGATTAAAGGAAATTCAGAGTATATTACTTAATTTAATTTGCATAAATTTTAATTTGCGCACAAATAATAGTTCAGAAGCAAAAGCAATAGGTTCTTTAATTTTGGATAGTGAGAGAATAAATATATTGGATAAATACCTTGTACAAGGTAGTTTTACAAGTACTTGTGTTAAAACTAGCTACAGAGGCACCTTTTCTGTCAATCAAAAACAGTTTTACCGTATCAGTTTGGTCAAAACTGCAGCCTTAATAACTAGGAGTGTGCATTGACTACAAGATTCAGTTCAGATCCCCAGTTTTGGTAGAAAACAGCCTGCCTTACTCCAAAGAACTTCAGAGGCTAAGTCTGCTTCAGAAAAAAACAAAGCTTCATTTCCTCTCCACTCATTATTGGAATTTTTTAAAAAAAGGATTATAACTTTTTCCCTTCCAACAGAAGTGGATGATATTTGCAGGCAGTGCTTTTTTTTCTTAAAAAATGTTTAGGGGTACTCTCATTTTGACTCAAGAAAATCACCATGTTATAGTTCAAATTGGGAAAAATAAATACAGTAAATGGACAAAAGATTCACAAAATGTTTGGGGGTATGCGTACCCCTGTGTCCCCCCAGAAAAAGCACTGTTTGCAGGTATAGTAGAGGAAGACTATCTGTGGTCTAGAGGCAAATACAAAATATATTGAGATACTGGTGGTGAGCGATGGTCTCTTTCTAAAGAATATCTTAGGATGGGGTGGAAAATATCACATTATAAGATTATGCTTGGGTAAAATATATTATGAAGACATACACATCATATCTGTTACCTCTCATATATAAAAATATAATCTGGACTACAATCTACTATGAACTTTGTCTCTGCAAGACTGATATTAATGGGACAAGCTGGATTTGTGCTTCTGGAAACAAAATCTCAGCACCCTGTGATAAAGCAGACAAAAATAAAAATGAAGTGCTCCCACAGGCTCAGCTTAGGCAATATAAGATTTAGAGATATCTGAGACAAACAAATGGAGAACGTTTTGACGAATATCTTCTTTCCCCCCTTTTTTTTGAACCCCATATTGATGGATTGGAAACACTTCTGTGGCAGGGCTTCTGAAACATTTAATCTTCTTGCCATGCTCTGGTGCCTGAAGCGTAAGAGTTAACATACAGCGTTGCAGAATCTGCTTATATCAACATTGTCCATAACATCTCAGATCATTCACAAAACATATGACAGAGAGGTCACTTGGAAGTGTCCAGTGTAAAGGCATGAGGAGAAAGAATGTGTGAGGTCACAGCATGCTTTTTAAAAGTTCCCATGGGAGAAGTCTACAGAATCAGGGGAAGTCATGGAAAATAGGTAACAAGTTTATGGAAGATCCAGTCTCTTATCCTGCTAACCATCATAAGGATTGCATTTCTGTTAGGTATACAGGTATCAGGGAGAAGCTTAGACATTGACCAGCAATTGTCTGGTGGCTCCTTAGGGAAGCCTACTTCTCATTCTTTAAAACGAAACACAAAAAATACCTGGCATTTTTTTGCAGCTTTATTAGATAGTCTTATGCAGAGTTGTGTTCTGTTCCGCACTTTGCAGACTCAGCTCCCATTCTCACTCACTTTCCTTTACTCATTTGTTCACAAAAAGTCACCTGAATAGTAGAAACACAGGCAGACATCCCATAAACCTTTAAAGGATGTATAGTGTGCATGGGTATCTTTGTTACTTAAACTATACAAACCTCCAGAATTTCAAATTTCCTCATTCCTTGGAATATGGCCAGCCTGTCCTCTTTGTTGTGATAAAGCACCTACCTGGACATTTAAACAATTTCTGCATGGGGAAGAAGGTAGGCTAGCAGCTCCGCTAATTATACGATACTAGGGAATCCAAGCTTATCCATAGTTTACACTGACTCACTTTTGACTTTTGGTTAATCCAGCCCTTCCACCATTCTTACTGCGATGGATAAGTTCTAGAATATTACTTTTTGCCCCTCTATGAGATATAATTAACTTCTTCAGTAAAATGGATTATGATATGAGTATGCTAATTAGAAAATGAATCCACTGCAGGTAATGGTGTTACAATGGATAAATACAGGTGTAATTAAGATCACAATCTTGGTTACTGTTATTAGGCAATCCTCATGAAGATTATGTGCGCACTCAAAAACTAAGCCTTTTAAACAGTGCTCACCCAAGATTTTACAATATGTAGTATGCTAATTTCTGGTTGCTAAATGGCAGCTGATATTTCCCCCTCCTGGTATCTCTTCTTAAATTTTGTTCAACTGCATTTTTAGCCGGCAATTCTTCCCATGAAGTGTATTTTGCAGTTATTAAAATTGTTTTATAATTATTGTTATTTCTTACTATTCTATTATTGCTTTAACACATCATGCATCATAACAGGATATACATTGGGGGGTCATTTAAATTGGCATGAGAATAATGTTACCTTAAAATATGGATAAGAGTGGCAAAAGGACTGTTATGATTCTGCTTAGCTGTGATTCAAGCAACCATTTTGTTGTAGTGAGATGTGAGTTTAGTGGATATGGCTAAATTTGTAGGGAATTGGACATATGCTTGCAAAGCCTCTCCAGGATTCCTGTGGACATCTCAGCAGTGGTGTATCATCATTCATTGAATATCTGAACTCTGCTGGCTTTCCAGTGTCAAATATATGTATGTCATGAGCCATGAGGTTCTGGTGCTTAGAGTTTTATACATGGATGTGGAAGTTCTGTATTGAAATCCCAGAGGAGGTATATCTTTTGGATGATCTTACATAGGTCCTACACAATCTGTGTGTCAACACCAGCTCAGCATGAAAAGGACCATCATTCCGTGGTATTGCAGATGCTGTGCAGGCAGAAGATTCTATATTGAATTCATGGCTTATCCAGTTAAAAGTTCTCATGTGGGGTCCTTCCTGATGCCAAGGATTGAACCTGAGACCTTCTGCATCCAAAGCAGATGTTCTGCCACTGAGCAATAACCCTTTGCCTTAAGGTATAATAGAAAAACACATACTCCACCTCTTGGCTTAGCCCCAAACACCTCAAAGCCAACCCAACCAGAAAGGTCTTGAAACCTTTCTATAAGATGCTAAGGCTTAGGTTTCCTGGGATGCTGGTGGGGAAAATTCCATAGTCGTTGTGGCAGAGCTTAACACAGAAAGATTCTATATTTGTTTTATGGGACAAGATGAGACACAGAGAAATACACATAGGGCCTGCTCTTATGATCACCTCAGTCAGCAGCAGCCAGTTTTTGTTTTCTTTGTCGTGCTGACCTTTATCAACTGTGCTATCAGAACCTGAAAGTGGCATGCAATTGGGTCAAATTGCAAAAGTGATTTACCTGAACTTGTGCAGTATTTACAGTTGCCTCAGAACTAGTTGTTGTAATAAATATCTTAAATCATCCATATGATTCCTGCTTTAATAACTACTTAGCAGTTAGAAAATTAGGTCCCTGATCACAGTATTTCTCCTACACATAAAATCCCTCGATTCATTCCTGAATATCAATGGTTAATCAACTTCTTGTAGGAGATTCCAGGCAAGCATTACTCCTTCACCTACTAGAAGAAGAAAGAACTCCTAAAACAGATCCCAGTGAGGCTTTGCACATGCTTTGCTATTTAAGCAGGCTACAACCAGTGCCAAACCAAGACATTATATATTCCCATCTCATTGCTACTGAATTTCCTACATGTCAGAGGCCATCGCTGCAAAACTCCAATCTAAACTCAGGCGTATATGGTGCCTTTTGTGTTTTCTGTTCCGATGCCAAGGGACACAAATGCTTTCTTTGGCCAAATGAACTCTATAAAATTAAACTACTCTTCTGCAATCCCAATGGAGGTAAACAAAGAGTACTGGAATGATTCTGATGATGGTTTCAGCCTAAATCTTGGCATGAATGCACAAAACTCCATGCTGTTGGAATGACAAGGAAGAGAGCAATGACAATGTCAGATTTGCTGAACTGTCAGTCCCTGGCTTGCCTATGAAATCAAGTGCTGTGAAGAAAAAGCCACTGTTATTGCTGTTGTGATACCTGTTAAGTGACGGACTGGAATATGAGAATGCTGGGTGCAGAATGGAATCTCTTGTACCTCAGATTGGTAGTAGGGAGGATCACCCCTTGCCCATCTGCACTGAGGGCTGTGCTATGGCTCCACAATCAGAGGCAGCAATGCTTCTGAATGCCAGTAGCTGGAAAACACAGGAGGAGAGAGGGCTTTGGCGCTCGGGTCCTGCTTGCAGGTTGTACACAGGAATGTGGTTGGCCATTATGAGAACAGGATGCAGGACTAGATGGGCCATTGGCCTGAACCAGTAGGTTCCTCTTATGGTCTTGACTCTCTGCATTTAATATCTTAATATTTATTTATTTCATAAATGTTGAACACTGCTTTTTTTAAAAACAACAACAACTAAAAGCCATTTACAAAAACATCTAACTGCAAAGTTTTGTTTTTAATTTATAAAATATGTATATCTATGACCAAAGTGACTTCCAAAATAATCACTATAAAGGCAAATTGATGATGATGATGATGATAAAGTGACCATACATTTCAAAACAATAAAAAAGAAAGCAGCAGCAACAAAGAAAGAAAAACCTAACTGACAGTAAATCAAGCAAAATAATCGGCCAAAGGCATGAAAAAGCAACCATTTATTTACCTAATGCCACTCCCTGTTTTGGTGATGTGCAGTGACCTCCATAATGATAAGCCATCTTGTTCTGTCCCACCAACCACAGCCACAGAGAATATATTTCTAAGTATTATTAGGCCTACGATAATTAGGTCTATTAGTATATTTCTGAGCATTATTAAGCCTACAATCTTAAACATACTTGCTAGGGACTAAGTCTAAATGAACTCAGTAGGGCTTACTTTTGAGTAAACATACTTAAGCTTTCACTCCAGGGCTCAAGGACTGTAATAGGTACTGACTTCATGGTGAAACTCTGCCCTTTTTCTGCTGAGTATCTGTTGGAACTGCATTATTTCCTAGTAGAGATGGTACCCATGGTAGCCTGTGCTTCATTCCTCAAACTTAATGGCAATGCCTGCCTTGTGGAGCATGGTAAGTGTTCTGGTGAAATGTAATAACATTTTGGTCTCTCCTCCTGTCTTCCTTTCTTTTTTTGCCATTCCTTGAAATAAGCTCATGCCAAATTAGAGACATGAACCAACTGAGAGATGTTCATGGAAAAACACAGATCATTGTTATTGCTAGCAATGTGGATCCCAGTAATCAGCACACAGAGGTTCTCCTCTGGGCGTTGTTTTTTCAGTAACGGCCCCAACACCACCATCACATCTTTGGAACTGACAACTTTTCAGAAGATGTTTCTCTTTCCCTAAGCATCTGAGTGCTTCTTTGCAGCAGATGCTTGTATGTACAGAATATATCTCTTTGAGGCTCTCTGTGGTGGTTAAAAGGTAAAGGTAAAGGACCCCTGACAGTTAAGTCTGGTCGCGAATGACTCTGGGGTTGCGGCGCTCATCTCGCTTTACTGGCCAAGGGAGCCAGCGTTTGTCCATAGACAGCTTCCGGATCATGTGGCCAGCATGACTAAGCCGCTTCTGGCGAACCAGAGCAGAGCACGGAAACACCGTTTACCTTCCCACTGGAGCGGTACCTATTTATCTACTTTCACTTTGACGTGCTTTCAAACTGCTAGGTTGGCAGGAGCAGGGACTGAGCAACGGGAGCTCATCCCGTCGCGGGGATTCGAACTGCCGACCTTCCAATCAGCAAGCCCTAGGCTCTGTGGTTTAGACCACAGCTCCACCTGTGTCCTACCTCTGTGGTGGTTAGACCTTTGTTAAAGGGCAGCAGGATGGGCTCCTTTCATGCTTCCGTTGCCTCATATTGCACTTCATTTCCCCCCCATATATTGTATTAATGAACTTTATTGTTATTTGCAACTTGCTATGAGGTGCTTGTGAAAAAGCTACTAATAAGCATAATAATAGCAACAACAACAGTTTGATTTAGTCTTGTCTCACTCCCCTCAAATAGCAAGAAAAGTATTCTTGAGTTATTTTACAGCTAATCAGTGTGGAATGGAAGAGGTCCAATCTGGGGCGAGGGGGAACCAGTTATAATACCAATTGTATTTCACAGAAGTGCATCATCATCATCATCACCATCATCTAAGAAGCTGCATGTATTTATTTTATTTATGCAACAGGATTGGTATACTGCTCAGTTATCAATGCTCGTAAGTGGTTATCTTAAGAGCATTAGACAAGCCCTGCTGGATCAGACCAAAGGCCCATCTAGTTCAGCATTCTTCTTTCACAGTGGTCAACCAAATGCCTTTAGGGAACCCCAAGTAGAAGATGAGCACAATAGCTGCCTCCTTCTCATTTTCTCCAGGAACTGGTATTCAGAGACCTATTGGATCTGAGCCTGCAGGTTGCCCAGAGCTGTCCTGACTAGCAGCAATTGACAGCCTTAATCATTCTTATATCGTCAACAATGAATTTCTCTAATCTATTTTTAAAGCCATCCAAGTTGGCCACCATATTGCATTAATAATGCGGTATGAAGAGGTATTGTTTTCATCCTGAGTTCTAGTGCTCTGTGAGATGGAGAAAAACCTCTCTCTATCCACTACCGTATCTCCATGTCACAATTTACACACTTCCTGTTTTCTGCCTTAAACAGCATAAAATGTAAATCCTGTACAGTCTGCTAAAGTTTTGTTGAATCTGTGGGACGCACAACAAAGGGGATCTGAGCCTTTATAGCTTTGTGAATTTCCTTCTCTTTGGTTAGATAATTAATGCTCTCTATCATGAGTTTCTCGGGTTGTATACAGTTGATTCCTGAATTCTTTTTTTAAAAAAAGATAATGTGTTTGTTGATAGGCACAGGCTTGATGGCTGATTCTTCATCCTTTGATTTAGGTATATGTTGCTTCAGTACACAGGGAGGGAACAATGCAGAGCTGACTTTGTTCTTCCTACAGGTACTCCTACTCCCCAGGAATCCAACCGTGCATGTGTTAGATCAGTAAAGAACACAGAAGGCAGGCCACTGATGCAAGCCTCTGCAGGCGAGAGGCTGAAATCCTACTGGTGAAAAATTGGGGGAAGGGTTGTAGGAGGGCCAGAGTGCTGTGGCTGTGTTCTTGGCCCTACCAGCAGGGTTTGAGAAGACAAAGGGGTTGTTTTCAACTAATTAAACTTGCAAATTTCATACCTTGCAAGGCTTGTATTGTAATTCAAACAGGCTGTCATTGAAAGTTAATGACTTACCACTCCTTACAACCTACACAGACTAAGAGCAGAGATTTGTGAGCAATTAATTGATAATGTGTTACAATGAGAAGTAAGCAATAAGCATTTATACTCTCAAAGCTATCAGTAGGCACATGACAGATTGAGATGCAGACAAAGAACTTGAAAGAATAGCATTTTCCTTCAACCGCACAATGCACAATATATTTCTTTGTCTTAATTCAGTCAAATCAGTGAATTTTGTATCAAATAAAGTCACTTAGACAATTTCTGTTACTCCAGTTCCTAATTATTATCATAGCAGTCCTTGCAAAAATGTGGGATCCTGCTGGGATTTAATGCATAAATATACACAGTAAAAAAGAAAACGCTTGGAATTTTAACATGGATATTGTCAAATAGATAAGTTTGTTGCAATTGTTCTTTATAAGTGCTTTGGATCCAGAAAGGATTTGGAATGCACTGTTCAAAAGCAAGTTACTGTGTTTATAACAATTTTGTTTTGTGTGTTTTAAAGGCTATTATTAGGCGGAATCTTGCAAAATGCAGTTCTCTGTTCCCTTAATTTAACATTCAGAATTAGTCAGCAGCATGTGCACACACCACACATTTCTTTGCATGTTGCCAGCATTAAAGCACAAAGAAAAAGGCATAGGCAATTTTTAAACCGAATGTGGTACCATGTTAGCTTGCCAGAGAATGAGACTGCTTGCTTGATCTTTGCATCATTTCAGTACCAACACTGCAAATGGGCAGAATGTAGTTGCAAAATCAGCAAGACTCACATAGTGGGCCAGTAATTCTCCACTTGGACATATAAATATGTCACTCTAATCACAGAAGTTCAGGGTTCCTTCCAGCTCTACAATTCTATGATGGAAATCAGCAGACAGGAGAAGGATTGTATAAAGCACCCCAGAGTTCCCAGGGAATAAGGACTGGCTGTTAAACCACTCTGAAGAATCATAGCTCTATGAGCTGAATAGGGTTCTCCAAACAACTCCTAGCACCCTGAACAAACTTTAGTTCCCAGGATTCTTTGCATGGGGGAAGCAATGATTGTTTAAAGTGATATGACGCTGCTTTAAATTTATGGAGCAGATGTAGTCATGGTTAACACAAGGGTGTCTAATGTGGCACTTGCCACCTGCCTATTAAAGCAAAAACAAAAAACCCTAAGAGCTGGCAGAAGAGGCTATGGCATCTCTCATTGGCCATTTGAGCTCAGGACCAAAGATCCAAGGACCAGAGGTGGGGCTATGCAAATATTTCTGCTTTGACTATAATTTATTTGTTTTTTGGGGGTGGGGGGATGTAGGCATTTTGTCTGTTGTTATGTGTGTAGGAGAGGTTGGAGTATTGTCAGTTTTTCTTCTGTGAAATGGGTATTTTATGGTGACCAGGACAGTTTCCTTGGAATCGAGATGTACTCCCTTCCACTAGGCCAAAAGCAGTTGGGATCCTCTGGGTTTTGATATTATAAATATTGGCGGTGAGGGGAGAGAGGCTAAGTGCCAAGCATCAGTAAACATCTATTGTTTTACACACATTTATGCTATCAGTTATATAATCCAAGTAAAATATTAATGTAAACATTTTAGCAGGCTCTTGGAGAGAACAAAATTAGGGCCGAAACTCTTGTAACATTTTCAGCACCTCCTGTTTCTTGTTTTTTATATCCACAGTCAATATTCCTTCCAGTTCCAGTATGTAAATTGAACTCTTTTCACATTAATTTTGCTTGCAGGATTTTCCTATTAATCATTACCCTTACCATAATAGAGAGAAATAAACTAAATATCCTCCCAGAGTTGCATTTTGCACATATAAAATTTAAATATGTCACTTTGATCACTCAACTACTAAAGATGAATTATTCCCAATAGTTCTTTGAAAAGGAGCTTTTTGGCAGGAGCGCATTACTTGCAGGAATAGTTCCTCATCTCTAATAATGGGCAGAACAATCCACCTGTCAGTCACATGACATCAGAGGAGTGAGAGATGGGCTGTCTCGTCCACCTGCTAAAATCCCTTGCACAGTGGTTCCCAAGTGCTAGACAGCGAAACCTATAGTCGCACAGCCAATGCGCAGGAGAATAGAAGCCTGCTCTTTGCAGGCATTGGCTGAGCAAGTGAGCTCCTTGTGGGGAACTTTCTCAAACAGCCAATCCAACAGGTTTTGTCTTTACTACACATCAGCTAATGGGTGGGACAGCCAAAGCCTGATTTCCTATGCCAACACAAAATCAGGAGTGCACCTTAAGACTCCTGATTGTGCCTTGGCAAACACATGTCTACCTGCCTCACACCTGGCATCATATCAGGTGTAGGGCAGGTGGTTTGGGGAAAACTACCTTGTAGACCAAATTTAAACCCCTGATGGGATTTCACCCATAGATTGAAGGCTCATCACCTGGGCCATAGCGTATAACAGAGCCATGTTTTTCACCTTCATCCTGTGGTACACGTGCAAAAGGACATATGAGGAATGGGAGGCCTCTGACCTTCTGTCTCAATAAAGTGGAGGATGAAGGCTGGACAGGAATATGGGAAGACCATATGATCTGGTGCACTGAACATCCATGTGCCATTGCTGCAGGAGAAAGGGGGAAAACAGGAGCCGTGTTATGCTTTCTAAAGGATCCCTTTGTATTCAGGTGCTGCACATAATAAAAGCTGCCAGACTCAAAAGGAGCAAAAAGAGAGAAAGAGTGATTACATTCTGTAAATCTTATATTTCACCTTTTGCTTTCACCCACTATGAGAGGCAAGTTGAAAGCCCCCAACAGATCACTTCCTAGACTACAAAGTAGGCTTTCATAAGGGAGCGTGGGATGCCATAGGTGGGCTAAAATTCAGGGTTTCCCAAACATTATATTGTTATTATTATTATTATTATTATTATTATTATTATTATTATTAGTTGGGGTGCATATTCCTGAGCATTGTGGGTCTGGTTGTGGGTCAGGTGGTGTAATATACAGTAACTGACTCACACTTGCATGCATGAAATGGTTAAGCTGAGCCCCGAACTCAAGTTACCAGAGTGGGTGTGGCTTGGCAGGGCTCTGCTGCCCCTGCTTTCTCTTTTTCTTTTTGTGCTTCCTACAACAAGCAAAGATAGGACCTGTGCAGCCAATGTTTTCTGGCTGCAAGGAAAAGCAAGAGAATTGAATCTCTCCAGAATTGAGATTTCACAGCCTGCATCTTTGCTAACCAAAAGATTGCATGATCCGTTTTGTAAGGAACCGGTTGTTGTTTTTTTTAGTCTTCATTTTACTGCCAGCGGGTAGAGAACCTGTTTGATGCAACTTCTGGAAACTCTGTGAGTAAAACATTCACTTATTTGCAAAGCTAAGTGTCTGTTATTTATTCTAGCCTAAGTATTTTTGTGGGGAACATTGTTTTAATGTGCTTGGAGCAATCACAATTGTGCTAACTCTACTGTGAGAGAGTAAGAATCTCTCTTCCAAACCTCTCTCCAACATCAGGTTGGTATGCACTGGTGAAAGTGGGTGGACTAGCTGAAGGAGTTGGTCAGAGGGGGAACTGATACAATGAGAATTGGGTTTCAGGCAGAGCAAATCCTTTACTTATATGACCTTGGGACCAGAGACATGCCACTGCTTTACTGAGAAAATAGTCATGGTATCCAGTGTGTGGAAACATAGAAATCTGTCTTATACTGAATGAGAGCATTGGTCTATCTAATTCAGTATTGTCTACACTGACTGACAGCAGATGCTCTACAACTGTGCTATTGACTTCCCCCAATGGGTGAATATAAAATATTATTGAACTCTATACTCAAGAATGCTCTTGAAGGTGAAAAGGATTCAACATTCTCTCTACGTGAAAAAGAAATTCAGTACAGAAACACCCTTCAGCTACACTCAGAACTGCATGTTTCTGTAAAATGATAAGAAAACCCCATTCTGTGACACTCCTCAAATGATAGAGATGCTAAAATGCCCCCCCCCTCTGTGATTATGATTTGCAAACGCTGAGATGTTGGCTGTGGAATAAAATAAGGGTCTGTTCAGCAGCCTCTTTTCCGTGTATGATCTCTCAATAATTGGGAATTTAGACCTACACCGAGTGTCGTGTCACAGAAAGCAACTCTAGACAAATGGATTTGTGACTCCAGCTGAATGTTTTCTTTTCTGCTCCCTGCCTAAAGTGGCAGATTGCCATTTAGCTGGAGGGAGAAAAGGGAAACAAGTCAGTGGTGACACATCCAGAGCATCCCAGCGACAAGCAGAAAAGCTGCACAATGCCACACTTCGTCGGGAGGCATTAATCAGCCACAACTTACTTAACAGAAATCAGCCTATTAAAGAGGCATGTAAACAATGAAGTCCCAAACAAGACTGTGCTAGAATGACTTACGGTAATTAGAAGTGGTTAATGGAAAGAGAGAGAGAGGAGAAATTAGTTACCTGCTGAAAACAAGGATTAAAGGAGACTGTTTATAACAATAAGGGGGGTGAATTGCATTTGCTTAGGTGAAATAAATGTTGTTGTTTTTACAATGACCCCCCTGAAAAAAAAAAACCCTGCAAAATAAGTCTCTGAAATATATGCATTTATTTCAGACAGGCCCAGCAGAACCAGTTTCACATCCTAGACTGTGACTGCACCAGCTCTGCCTTGCCAGTGCCTTTGTCATCCCCTCTTCTTTGCTGCTGCAGCTTGTGGGGAGATCCCACCCATCTGCTAAAAGCAATGTTGAATAAGCCAGAGGAGTGGAAGGATGGAAACAAGAAGCCAAGGCTGCTCTTAGTGAGGGAATCGACCCTGTAGAAGGGGGCCCATGCTTAGAACCACACAAACCTGCAATCTACTATTTTAAAAGCTATAGATAACCACTCTGCTGCTTCTCTGATCAGCCCAACTCCATCAAAAACAACCAGGACTAGTTGCTGTTTTTCTGGCCTGTCCAGTAATAGCCTCCCAGTTTTGGAGCAATATTTCTTCCTCTCCTTTCCTGCTGCTTAAGGCAATAATCTTTTTCTAGTCTCAGTGAGGATGAAACACCTGCTTATTCCTTTGGGTCTCCATTATATGCCCTAATCTAATCTTCCTTCATTTTCACTCTCATTATTTGATATCCACCTCATCTTCACATTATATACTGTGCTTCAAAAGCTTTATGAAACAAGTTCAGAGAATGCCTTGCCAATAGGCAACTTCCCATCAAACTCAGAATTATCTTGTGGGTTCAACCAGCTTTTGTAGATCCCTTGATAGCTCACAGAATGTGCTTAAACGAAAACAGCCATTATCTTGGCCAATAATGTATGAGACCTCCCAAACTTTCCTTTCCTTAATTCCATTAGGGAACATGCAATCAGTTCCAGTCCTTTCACCCTTCCCCCAGTCTCTGCTCAAATTCAGAACTACTTCACATTTTATTTTAGTATTATATGGTATATCCCACTTTTCCTCCAAGGAGCTCAAGGTGGCATGCATCCTTCTTATCAGTTTTCAGGTGTAAAATGGTTTGTGTATATTCATACAGTATAGAGTATGAACACCAAATGTTAGGGTTGGTTGTAGGCTTCTCCTACACCAGTGAACTTTTACCAGGTAATATGGTGACAAGACCCAGGTGTCTCATTCTCTGTGCCACCAGAAAATGGCCAAAATGGCAGACCATTGCTCCACCACTTGGACAACGACAGGTTTGCAGCTCAGATGGATTAGGTGATTTGGGGGAGCCAATAGGGATGTCATCTCAATCCCAACCAGGATGGCTAATGTCAAGAATGATGGGAATTGTAATCCAGCAACATCTGGAAAGCCACATGTTGCAGCCAAAGGGTCTGCTGCCTCCTCAAAATTGGCTCCTTTATCAGCAACATATTACCTAAAATATCTGCTTGGCAGACTCCTGAAGCCCGTATTTTTTTGGAATGTGGCCTGCCTTTATTAGACAGTATGAGCCCTTTGGACTCACAGGTGCTCCTTGGGAACTTGGCCTCTGGTTTGTCATGTAGGTGCCTCTTGCCCTTTATCATTTGATTTCTGTTTCTAGAATTTGCCCTGCCAGCCTCAGATCATGCTAGCTGCCTCTGGCCACTCCGTCCCCCTTATGAACCTGAAACTTGACTCTGACCCTGCTGTGTCCTGACAGCTGCACAGGTAGCAAAACTCTGCAAAGCTGCTCTTACTAACAACTCGGCTGAATTAAACACCCGAAAGTCAACAGAACAGACTGAGCAATATCCTGAAGGAATAAAACTTTCCTCTTTATCTATCATCTCAAGATAACCTATGTAGACATTCTGGCACTGTAAGCGAAAATAGGAAATTCACATATAACCCTTATTTCTTCTATTCCCCCTATTTCCATTTACAGCCTAGAACTCAGACTCTCCAGCTTCTCTTCACCCATACTGCTGGGACTTATGGTTTGGTGTGCCCCAGTGAAGCATTCATTCTCCACCTAAAGTCTTCCTTGCCAATTCTGTCATTTTACCACTTCACTGCTAGGGCTATGAACCTCCCTTCTCACCTCATCTGCTAGAGGAGCTTTGAACACTACTTAATTATGCTAGGACCGAGTGTACCATTTTTTTCTTGTGCTTCCTGCTTGGCAGCAATATCACATCCCAAACGCCACTTTGCATTTCCCTCACATGGGAGGTATACAAGTTCCAGGTATAGAAATACTGGATGGTTTCTATTCTCTCTCACACACGTGACCAGGCTGCAGAAGACCACGAAGTATAGGATCACATACATTTAAATTCTTCACTAGACCGCTATGAGTTCACACAGCTCTGCTTCTATTCCACTCTTTTCCTGGAGTGGTACCTTCAAGGCAGGACTTTAGGGCAGAAGTCCAGGAGCAGAATTAACAGGAGGGATCCCTTGTCGTCTATTGTCTACCTTGGTTCTCAAACGCCTTGGTACTCAAACAACTTGGAAACCCAAATACTGCAAACCTGGGACATAAGTGTTCCGGTTTGCGAACATTTTTCGGAAGCCGAACGTGCTCCATTTTGAGTGTTACACTTCCGTTTTGAGTGTTATGCTGAGGTCTGTCTGTTTTTGCTATTTATTTTGAATTTTTGGTTTTGCAGCTCTTTTTTGTTTTGTTTTTGTGACTGTGTGGAACCCAGTTCAGCTACTGATTGATTGATTGATTGATTGTGTGACTAAAGTACATTGTTTATTGCTTTCATTTTATGGATCAATGGTCTCTTAGATAGTAAAATTCATGTTAAATTGCTGTTTTAGGGGTTGTTTTTAAAAGTCTGGAACGGATCAATCTATTTTGCATTACTTTCTATGGGAAAGTACACCTTGGTTTTGGAACGCTTTAGTTTTGGAAGGGAGTTCCGGAATGGATTAAGTTTGAGAACCAAGGTACCACTGTAAGTGAAGTAATACACATTGCTATTTAAAGAGCTTCCCATAAGACTATTAAGTCTAGAACTTAAAATTACTTAACTGCACCACTGTTGCTGCTATTTAGATTCTCTGTTGGAAGACCTGTTTTCCTATCCACTGGGAATCTCTGTCTTCATCCTTACTGTTCCTGAGCCCTAGAATTACATACGCTGAAAATCACCAGAAAATTCAAGTCTTTCCCATCTGCTTTGTATTTTCCTCATAACGTGCTGCCTGTAGATCCTACATAGGGTTATATAATGACAAAATCAGCCTCCAGGATAGGGATGGGGGCAGGGGGAAGAAGAAGACATTAATTAAACTTTACACTTATAAATGCAGCAGTGCAGCTGCACCTGCCAAGTCAGACTATGAAGTTATGGCTTGATTGCTTTAGGAATGAGCTCTCTTGTAGATGCCCTAAGGCCTTGCCGTTTCCTCTTGGTAAGCAAATTAGTCTTGGGAACAATTTATAGGCTAATAATTTTTGTCTGATTCATGAAGTCAGCCCAGTAAATCACAGGACGATCCAAGAGTGACTATTTAAAGCAGGAAATGTGAGTTATTCTCAGAAACACATTCTTTTTCAGACGAGATTCCGCTAAACAGTCTGTAGCCATGCATCACTATTGTCCCTTTTGGGGGTTTGGATTTTCATGCAGGTGCTGCGAAAGCACAGCCAAGCAGTTCTGATGCGCCATCCCCCATAAATGTTAACACAAGCATCTAGCGAGCAAAGTACTGGAAGAGCAAGGAGAGGTGGCACTCTGCTGGATCCTCCAGTTGGCTTTGTGTAAAAAGTAGCTTTAGGGCATTAGGTTGCAGTAGCAATTGACCATATAAAATGGCTTCTCCACAAGGCCGCTTTGTGTGTGTGTGTGTGTGTGTGTGTGTGTGTACACACATACATACACACAGAGAGAGGAAATTATAAACTCTTAAAATAAGAAAGATGGTCATCAAAGAAAGAAACTGACAAAGAATTAATGGGCTTATTCCTTGAAATGAACAATCAATATTTAAATATCTTCTTGCTGTTGTGTTCAGTACAACAAAACCAGTAAAACTGAATAAAGAGAAGCAGTACTGAACATTTGGATATATTTCTTTACTCTAACAGTTCTCAATAAAACGGTTTCCCCTAAATTTATGGTAACTTTGTTTTCCTTCTTCCCTTCTTAAATCATGCATTGATTTTGCCATAAGTGTGCATTTCTAGATTTTGTCAACCCAGTCTTTATGCAAACTCAAGCCATTTTAATCTAAATAAAAATATA
This sequence comes from Darevskia mixta, assembly GCA_034641385.1. Taxonomy (NCBI): domain Eukaryota; kingdom Metazoa; phylum Chordata; class Lepidosauria; order Squamata; family Lacertidae; genus Darevskia; species Darevskia mixta. The sequence continues at coordinate 12,660,836 of JAWWNH010000030.1, forward strand.
AATACATATAGATTGCAAACAGTACTTTCTGTGATATTATTTGCACACTCCATTTTCACCTCAAGCTTTATGGTCACAGTTACTATATAAGATGCACTTTATTCCTATGATTACAGAACATGATCTTTCAAACAACTTATTTCTGGAAGGTCAGGTCAGGCAACTGGTGCTAACCAGGCTGGAGGATTGAGATGATAAATCTAAGCTCCCCAGTGGTTCAAAGCAGAAACTCGTATGAGCCCAAATCATGGTGGCCAACCAGATGCTTACGCCATGATGTCAGCTAGATTTCAGAGGTATAATTTTGAAGTTCCATTTGACAACCCATGGCTCAGATAAGCAACTCCAGGGGTTTTTGTGCTAGCCATCTTCAAAATTTGTGTTCTCTCTTCTTTCCCAAAAAGAAAGCTTTTTTAAAAAGTCACATGATTTGTCACATAAGTCTAGGTAGGTACTAGGCAGCAATGAGGGAATTATAATCACCTAGGTAAATAGTTACCTGGCATATTCCTTATATGGTACAGTATACTATTGCAACACTTTGGAGACAGTCTGTCTGGTTTTAGATACTTTTAAAGTTCCAGATAGGCATGAATACAGTTCAGTTTGGGTTGGCCCCAGCTGCTCCATACCAACTTGTAGGTGCCTCAACCCACTTTGCAGTGGTCCAAATTCAGCCCAGATCACTCCCAATTTGGCTAGATAGACTGATTGCACAGCACTAGCGCTAGTGAGTCTGTGGAGAAGTTTGCTCCTCATACATTTTCTAGCTTATTGGACTCTGTGCATACAACACAATCTCCATCCAATTCACCATCCTTTCTATAGATATATATATACAGGAAAAAATGTAGACTTAGAAAGATTTTTATGGTTCAGGAATAACACAAAATGCAGAATAGACTTGATGATCAGAAGTAGTTTCTAAAGTTCTCCATACTATTAAAAAAATGTGGGCAAGTATCTTTCATCCATTTAATTTTCTAGGATGTTCTGATATGTTAATTCTGAACCATAATTGAATTTCAAAACCAGACTGCACAGATAGGCCTAATCATTACAAGGACTGATGGGTTGTACCCACTGATATGAAAACCTTCATTTAAATCTCAGGTGGCATTCGTATTAAACTACTGAGTGTTGTGAACTTTCATTAGACAGGGCAGTCTATAAAATACTTTCCCAACAGACAGTGGCTGCTTTAATTATTCAGGGTGATTTATAGCTGGGATTATTGACAGATCATTTTGGACATGACATTTTTCTAGTACAGCAAGTGGGAAAATAATCATCATCTTGCATCTGCTCAAAATCAATAAATAAAGTGGTTATTTTGTTGCATCTGAAAGCTTTTTCTTTACCATTGCAGTGGAAGTTGGGGAGGATGAGAAGATCTGGTTACATTTTGATGTGGACAAATTGTTATGTTTCCTAAGATTCAAGAGGACCTTGAGTCTATAGCTATAATAAATCTATCAGATAGGGTAGGAACAATTCACTGCAAGATTTTAAACTATGTTTTGTGTGTGTGTTTTTACATGATGCATGTGTTTAAAGATTAAACTCCTGGGGTTGAAAGGACAGTGGATTCATTAAGGAAGCTGCTAATAAAAATGATTCAATCATTTGTTATTTAGCTTTTAATCCCAAAAAATTAATTAACATTAACATTCTGTGGTTTGACCTCTCTCTAAGGGAATATAATAAATTCTCCTGATACAGGATACTTTTTGTAGGGGGTGGGGAGGACCCACAATTCCTTATTGTGGATGTAATCAATCACATCAACATTCCAGAAGCATTGTAAATGATGAGAGAAAACTATTAAACCCCACGCTCCTAAGCAGCTGGTTGTCAGCTTCGTAGTACATAAATATATACTTACAGGGAAAGAAGTTTAATTATAACATTGATTACATTACTGCAGTTCCTGGCAAAATATGAGGCAGAAGAATGTGGTTGAAGATGCTGCAAGATTACCAAAAGGTGTTTTTATTGATGCAAGAGCACCATAAGGAAATGCAAAAATTTATAATAGACTGGCACAATTTACATCAGTATGCTACGGCCACATTCCTATATATATAATTTATTCAAAAGTTACAATACAGCTACAATACAACACATTAAATATCAATATTAAAATGCTGCAACTCTCTTGCAATGATGGCAGTCCTACACTGACATTTGGATAGCACTGGCCTGCGAGCACTCCAATTGGAGAATAGCCTCTACCCAAGGCATCATGGACTTTGAAGAAGCACGAACTCAAGGCGAAAGGGAGAAAGAGGAAGGCACATTTGGCAAATACTCACAGTGATTAACTCCCGCGCAGAAACCTATGTCCCCACTGTGGAAGGACATGTGGATCCAGAACTGGCCTCCACAGTTACTTACAGACTCACTGTTAAGTCCATATTCATGGAAGACAATCTTACTTGGCTATGAGTGATCGCCAAAGAAGAAGAAGAAGAAAGACCATATTAAACAATGAATTCTGGGAAATTCAGTGTGTGAAGGGTGCTGAGAGTTGTTAGGAGACCCCTGTTCCCTTCCCAGAGTTACAATTCCTAGAATGGTTTAACAGTCAATCCCACTTCCCAGGTCAATCTCAGAATTGACATTTTTGTTTGACGTTGGATATGGACTATATAACAGATAATGAAACATGCTATAGCCCATTTCAAACATTAGTGCAGCGGGGCAGGCGGGCACTGCTGCATTGCAGTGCCAGTCTTCACTCCTAAGCTACACCTGCTCCTTTCTCCACACTTACAACTTCTGAAAAAGATTTGTATCAGGCCTGTGTGATTTGTGACTCATCAAGTCAAACACAGCAATGATAATGATAGTGATAATGATAATGATTATTATTATTATTATTATTATTAATTACTTATATCCTGCCCATCTGGCCTCCCCAGCCACTCTGGGCAGCTCCCAACAGAATATTAAAAACACAATAAAACAACAACCATTAAAAACTTCCCTAAACAGGGCTGCCTTCAGATGTCTTCTAAAAGTCAGATAGTTGTTTATTTCCTTGACATCTGATGGAAGGGGATTCCACAGGGTGGGTGCCACCACCGAGAAGGCCCTCTGCCTGGTTCCCTGTAACCTCACATCTCTCAGTGAGGGAACCGCCAGAAGGCCCTCGGAGCTGGACCTCAGTGTCCGGGCTGAATGATGGGAGTGGAGACGCTTCTTCAGGTATACTGGGCCGAGGCCGTTTAAGGCTTTAAAGGTCAGCACCAACACTTTGAATTGTGCTCGGAAATGTACTGGGAGCCAATGTAGGTATTTCAGGACTGGTGTAATATGGTCTTGGCAGCCACTCCCAGTCACCAGTCTAGCTGCTGTATTCTGGATTAGTTGTAGTTTCCGGGTCACCTTCAAAGGTAGCCCCATGTAGAGCGCATTGCAGTAGTCCAAGTGGGAGATAACTAGAGCATGCACCACTCTGGTGAGACAGTCTGCGGGCAGGCAGGGTCTCAGCCTGCATACCAGATGGAGCTGGAAGACAGCTGCCCTGGACACAGAAGACCACTGCATGGAAGACCACTGGGGCTTAATCAGCTTTCAGCTTTTGCTGCCAGCTTTGGATGGTATAAACAGGCAAGCCAAGCACCTGACGGGAGACAAACATATGGCAGGGAAGTGCGCTCAGCTTGGTAGGCTATACACTATATACATAAAAGTATACAACAAGGTGGAATGTTAAAAATAAAATTGTGAGCCTTTCATAGATCCCATTGATTTCAGTGACAGACAGCTGGGAACACAAGTGTCTTGAACATGTTTAATTTTGGCTGGATCATGCCCTGAAGCTGCAATCCAATACCTGGGATTAAGCCCACTGAACTGAACGAAACTAAGGGTGTGTTCACATTACAATTTAATGCACCCACTGTTGGGTTTTTAAACCCGGTTCACATGGCATTAGCTGCAATCCATCTGAATCCTGTAGCTTTTAAAGAAACACTCCTTTCGTATGTGATTTATCTCAAACCAGCTTCCATGCGATTTACAAATGGAAGCCGTAGTTACGCTGGGTGTCAACAGTTCAGGCAGCTTTCTCGCATGAGCAGATGAAACTTTCACTGAATTGGAGTTCTGCTTGGGGAAGGAAATCATCAGGTGAAGACATCCTCGCCCTCCCACTGGTGTGAACAGCAGCAGCAGAAAGTGACCAGGAAACTCAGTGCAGGGATGGGGGGGGACCCCACATTGTTTCAAGCCACTAATGTGAACATACCTTTACTTTTGAGTAGACTTGCACTGAAAGTAATTTTCACATTCATGCTGGCCCTTTCCTTGAAAATTCGAGCTGCAATCCTAATTCCACTTACCTGAGCAAGAATGGTTACAATTGTGCTGTAAATCTATTTTTATCAGCTACAAATAATCTAAAAATTAGCACACTCAGGTAATGAATCTCCACTTTAATATAAAGGCAGACTGAGTCATAATGTAAGTTTTTAGTACTGAACAGGGGTTTGTGTGCATTTTCGTAGTTCGGGGAAAACTCTGGGATGCAACACCCACATTGTGTAAAGAACAAAGTCAAGATTAAAAAGGCCCCAGACTCCCAGAATGTGGTCCATTTAGTGTGCAGCATAAAGGTCATAACTTATCTCTTCCATTATTAACATATGTGTTTTAAAACTTTATAGTCCCCCACTTTGTCAGCTTTCCGTAATATTTTATTAAGACGTTTGCATGAGTGACACTTTTTCCTGTCAGCCTCCGTTCCCCCCCCCACCCCAACATTCTTTTCTCTGTTTGTTGGCTTTAGCTTTTATGCATGCCTTTACAGCCTGCAGCTCTCTCATATCCTAATTTACTTTTTATTTACTTCAAGCCTTCAGCTTATCTCTGCCATCAGCTATGATTTATCATGGCCAGGAACACAATCCGTCTATGAATCTTTCTCGGGACTGTCACCGTGTCATGGAAAAGAACACCATTTAATAATCTTATTTGGTGGAAAACAAGGTGGAAAATTACCCCCAGGACCTTTACAAACATGAGGCAGTTGTTTGTAAGACACTCTATGATTGCTGGGTTGGCAAAGTGCCAGAGGTAACAGGAAAACGTGTTGCCCATTCCTTTCGGAACTCACCAGCCCAAATTTTGATCATTCTCAGCCGACCATCTATGATGTATGTTTTCTTAATACAAATGGAAAAGCACTTTGCAACATAATAGTCATTTCTTATCTAACTTGATTTGGATAGGAAAACATCTTGGTCTGATGATGCTTAAAAATAATGTAAATTACAAATTGTTTGTTGAGTGCATCTTTTGCTCACAAGGACTGAGAGCACTTCCAGACAACCTGTTTATTGAGCAGCCATGCTGAGTTTTTTTGCAGGAAGATTAGGTAAAGTTGCCTATTTAATGAGCAATCATTCTGATTTTTGTGTGTGCGTAGGCTAGATGCTGCTGCATCAAAGCGAATGTTATCCCATCACTTTCATTGTCACAAAAATTCCAAACTTTTGGGGAAGTGGGCTTGGTATGCAAGACCCCCCCCCATCAACTTTAGTTGGGCAACCTGGATTTGTCATTAGATTGACTGAATTCCACCCCAAAATAGTGACAGGCAGGAAGTGCCCATAGACAGTTCAGAGAGTTAGAAGATGTTGATCCTTTGGCCATTGCTATGATTCGATGCAAAGAAAGTTTAAATTTCTAGAGGATAAATGTGGCTGCTAAAAAGAGCATAAAAAGGCAGATACCACAAGAATATCTAAAGCTCATTCCTTTGAAGATGACTCCCAATCAGATTTGTTGAACGCATTTGGAAATGAAGGAATCGCAACATTACATTCCAGTTTCCCCTGAATTTTGGAATAAAATCTTTTTCTTGTAATAGAAACTTTAACTGGCTACTTCTACACATATGCTCATCATTGTTTTGTCTAATCAATAAAATGTCTCATCTCTGACATTTACATGAAAGTGAACACAGTGAATATCTCACTTATCTTAAAAGCACGGGGCTCTTCTGAGAAATGTTTGGCAGGTATTCATTCTTACAGTAACACTTTGCTCTAATGGCACTTTAATGCTGAATTGGCAATAAAAGTCCTATAGAGGTGCTCATGGCAGCCACATTAATGCTGAATAAAAGTCATTATGACTGTAGGACTGTGCCAGGACAGGAATGTCTTATGCACCAGGCAATCTGGCAAGCACAGTGAATGAGACACATTGACTAACCTTTCAAAGAGGGCTTCATTCTATTTCAACGTAATCACCTCATACATTTATACAGCATTTTTCTTCTAAAGGATCTTCCAAATCCCCAGACTCCTTTGAGTAATCTTGTTTCTAAAGAAAGAGAGCAGAGGAATGAATCTGTTGTCTTCTAAGCGAAGAAATGACAGTAGGCCGCCAGCAAAGTAGATCAGCAAAGTCACCAACGGCATTCAGAAGTGGAAAACAAAAATTGGATAATAGATGTCTTTACACAGATGGGCTTTTATGATCATAATACAGAAGGAATTGCTTCCAACACGATTGTGTTCTACGTCTCTTAACTCCGGCACCACAGTTTCAGAGATGAACTGTAAATTCAGCAATATTATGCAGTAATAGCCCTTATTGGACTGTACCACTTTGCACTACACAATGAAATTTAACTCAGAACAGACCTATTGAAACTAATGGACCTAACTTAGTCATGTTCATTGATTTTGGTGCATCTGTTCTGAGTAAAACTTAGTTGAATATCACTTGAAGTTGTTTCATACAAAGTCAGATTGTTTATCCATCTAGCTTAATAGTGTCTACTCCAACTGGCCAGTGCTTTCTAGGGCAGGCTTCCCCAACCTGGTGCCCATTCTTACTGGGGCTGATGGGATTTGTAGTCCCAAACATCTGAAGGGCACAAGGCTAGGAAAGCAGAGGTCCTTCCATTTGCTTGCTACCTGAGACCCTTTTAACTGGTAACACCAGGCACTGAATGTGGGGCCTTGTGCAATGCCAAATATGAGTTCTTCCACTTACAATGAGCCATGGTCCCTCCTCTTGATAGACCGCATGCTCTTCCACACCAGAGCTAGCATGTCAGGGCAAGTGGTAAGCAAAATCGTTACCAGATTCAGCCAAGACGGGCTAGGAGAAACTCTGAAGAGATTCTGCTAGTCTATGCAGACCAGGCTTCCCTAACTTTGGGTCCTCAGATGTTGAACTGCGACTCCTATCATCTCCAGTCAGCATTTTCAACAGCCGGGGATGTTGTGAATTGTTGTTCAATAACTTTGGGGGGGACTCAAGGTTTGGAAAGGCTGATGTAAACAGTACTGGAGCCAGTGTGGTGTAGTGGTTAAGAGTGGTAGACTTGTAATCTGGTGAACCGGGTTCGCGTCTCCACTCCTCCACATGCAGCTGCTGGGTGACCTTGGGCTAGTCACACTTCTTTGAAGTCTCTCAGCCCCACTCACCTCACAGAGTGTTTGTTGTGGGGGAGGAAGGGAAAGGAGAATATTAGCCGCTTTGAGACTCCTTCGGGTAGTGATAAAGCGGGATATCATATCCAAACTTCTTCTTCTTCTTCTTCTTCTTCTTCTTCTTCTTCTTCTTCTTCTTCTTCTTCTTCTTCTTTGCTAGATATGCCAATGGCCTGACTTCTATATTTCTGCCCCTTGCAGCTGTCACATGTAAGGGTTTTAAAAATAGCCTCCATGTGGCAGTAACTTTGTGTGCATTGACCCATAGATGTCTCACCATGCAGCTTGTCTTCCTTCCGAACCTCCATGTGTACATCAGAAAGCAACCACCCTTTGAACTGTACCTTTGCTAGCACAAAGAAACGTCAGTGTTGGCTGAGGCAGCCAGCTGCTCTTGCAACAGAAGATGTACAACAGCAATGCCAAACGTGGACTGAAATTTTAAAACTAGATTCTCTGAGAAATTAGGGTGGGGGTGGGGAAGAGGAACCACATAAAGAGAGATTGCTAGGTAGTGTGTCAAACAGACAGGGTCTAATTTTGCCTTTACAATACAAGACTACTTATGTGATTATCTATATCCTGTGTTTTTTTTATGTGTGGCCTGCTGGTTATCATTAACCCCCTGCAAAGACAGCGAGCCATTTCAAGTCCACTCAAGTAAAATGTGCAGGATACATCTTGCAAAGTTTTCTACCTTGCAAGAAAACAAGGGAGCCTTTTAGAGTGAGCCCACATTCTTCATTCCTCTTTTTCCTTGGGGGATTTAAAGAGCTGAGACCTCGCAGGAATTTATTAGTCCCACGAGACTCGAGGCACAGTGCTAAAAGAGCCAACAAATTTAACATTGCCCAGTTGGTTCTTTACCCAAGTGCGAAGCCTAGTTTTCCTGAATTTGAAAATGTTTTTTGTTAGTCTCTCTGGGTTGGGAAATTACAAGGTTTAGGCCACAAGCCTCAAGCCACTTGCTCATGAGTAGTTCCACTGGGATGAAGTGTGTTACTCCCAAATAAGTGCTTTGAGGCTAACAGTCTCACATAACTGGTCCTCCCCTCCCACATTTCTAAAAATAATAAAAGGATCCATATTACTGAAACCAGGCTTTTCTTTATATCTATAAAACCTAGAGGGCCGAAGAAAGTTGTTGAAAAGTATTGCCTCAAAATCCACATAAAGTAAAAGCCCCAAAATGAAAGCAAATACCTGTAGAAAAATTCAGCCAAGTTTCTCTTCTACAGTACTTTAGAAAATATTTTTGTGTCTCAAAGATACACCTATCCAAACACCCTGAGTTGCCAAAATTATACAAATACAAGAACACATTAGCTTTTACCAACACTGAGGTAAATATTCACTGAGTTATTTGTATTCCATTAACCTATTATGGTTTATTTAATTTTACAAGCTACCCTGGAAAATGGAAGTTAAAAATACCACTTTTTTTTTTAAAAAAACCACAAATTAAATTTGTCTCAAACTTGATCTTGAGATATGTTTATCTGATAAAAAAAATTCAAATACAGAACACATCACATGTGTTACTTAAATTGATGGATGGTGTAAATTTAATTTTTTGTATTTGATTGGGTGTTAGTTTGTGAAGATTAATGATAAATATTACCTTGCCTTGTTTCAGTTGGAAAGTTACTTTTGCATACAGGGGGGGGGGGAGTCTTAATACAAAATGAGTTTAAGAAAGAGGCAAAAGCCACTAAACCAGGGCTGGCAAACTTGTAGCTGCCTAGATGTGGGATTACAACTCTCATCAGCCCCAGCTAGCATGACCAATCGATAGATAAGGGGATTTGGGGTCTGACCAAATTTGGAGAATTCCTCTATTAAAGAAACTTGATAGGAGAAAGTCACAAAAAGCAAAAATAGAAATTTCCCCACATCTCCTAAACCAACAAAGCATTACTCAGAAAAAAATGTTGCCCTCACTCCCCAAATGATTAATATCTCAAACTTTAAAGCTTCCCATCTTTTAAGACTTCCCATACAAACACAAGTTTCAATTGTTTTCTTTTAATGGCATGAAGCAATGTACATTAAGTGCTGCAGCCACAACACTGATATATTTGCATAGTTGTGAGTTCCTTGCAAGACCGTGCACAGACTCAGAAGGTCAAGACCACAGAAAGACAATAAATCACTCCTTGGCTATGTGGGCCTGTCTAAAGGTTAAGGATCTGAAGGATACAATGATACTTACAGCCTTTAGGGGATAATTACTTAACCAGATTTATTTGTGCTACCTTGGGCAGGTGGCTTAGTAAGTAACTTGACTGTTGCTATGTTTTATGAAACTATTTATTACCTCTGAAGAAAACAAACAAATGTTGCTACAGATGTTCCTCTGGTTATTTCTACGGTATTGTACATCAAAAAGCCTGTTGCTCCAGATGTTTCTTCCCAGAAGTAATATCTTCCACAGGCAGTAGCTAAGATGGCTAACATTGTTCCTGGCAGGACTCCTAAGCCTTTAACTGCTGTCTGGAAGCAGATGCTCACAGCACTGAAGCTAGATAGCTGGGTAATTTTTACTTGTTGGATTTGTTGCCCAGTTGTTTAAAGGATTTCGAAGTGAACCCCCATGGAAAAATCCATACTAGCTACCTTGTGGGACATCTTCAGGAGAAGAAAAGGCTAAGAAGTAAACTCTAAGGTAAAAATAAAGGATCCCTCGATGGTTAAATCCAGTCAAATCCGACTATGGGGTGCAGCACTAATCTCCGCTTTCAGGCCGAGGGAGCCAGTGTTTTTCTGCAGAAAACTTGTCCAGGTCATATGGCCAGCATGACTAAACCGCTTCTGGTGCAATGGGACACTGTGGTGGAAGCCAGAGTGCACAGAAATGCCATTTACCTTCCTGCCATAGCGGTCCCTATTTATCTACTTGCACTGGTATGCTTTCGAACTGCTCGGTTGGCAGGAGCTGGGACAGAGCAATGGGAGCTCACCCCATTGTGTGGATTCGAACTGTTGAGCTTGCAATCAACCTTGTGAAACTCTACACAAATCTGGAGTGGAGTCCCTAAGACAGTTGGATGGCACCTTGTATGCCTCCTTCTGGTAACTCTTAGCCAAGTCAAACATATTGCTTTGCTTTCCTGTGGACCACATCAGCGAGACCAAGAGGGAGTCTTGTTGTCTGGGCAACCCAGGATCTCCATACATACTGCACAGACTTGCACCCCTGAATTTCTGGAATTTGCCAGATTTAATCCTACTCAGAAGCAGAACCATGCCTGCAATTTGCATCCCATTCTGGCAGAAAGCAGAAAAGCTAGAGTTGTATCCTACAAACCTATAACAGACCTAAGTTAGTCATGTACATTAATTTCAATGAATCTACTCAGCAGCTGCATTTTCATGTTTTATTCCATCTTTTACATGACATAAAAGCCACTTCTGGAAATCCAGAAGAATCTAGTGGAGGTTTACTGATCATTTCTGTGTTAAATGCTTCCAGAAAAATCTATTTACAATACCATTAACTTGGAAAACCATGGGATGAAATTTGGGGCAATAGTCCAGCATGTAATTATTTTCTGCTGTTTTCAGGGGGGTATCATTGGGGGTATCGCCGAAGAATTGATGCTTTTGAATTATGGTGCTGGAGGAGACTCTTGAGAGTCCCATGGACTGCAAGAAGATCAAACCTATCAATTCTTAAGGAAATCAGCCTGGAGTGCTCACTGGAAGGACAGATCCTGAAGCTGAGGCTCCAATACTTTGGCCACCTCATGAGAAGAGAAGACTCCCTGGAAAAGACCCTGATGTTGGGAAAGATGGAGGGCACAAGGAGAAGGGGATGACAGAGGACGAGATGGTTGGACAGTGTTCTCAAAGCTACCAACATGAGTCTGACCAAACTGCGGGAGCCAGTGGAAGACAGGAGTGCCTGGCGTGCTCTGGTCCATGGGGTCACGAAGAGTCAGACACGACTAAACGACTAAACAACATCAACAATCATTGGGGGACTGAAGTGCACATGAAGGATGGGGTGGCAGTGAAATGACTGATGACATCTGGTGTTGTGTCACACCACACACACTGGTGTAAATGAAATTAAGTGCAACATGGTGATTTATCAATTAAAAACCCCTACTCTACGTAATGCAATGTAAAAGGAACCATAGAAACTGGGACAGAAGTGGTAGAATTATAACCTGGAAACCTAATGTAGTAATCTGCACGTCTGAATGTACCCTAAATAAAACTAACCTAGATACTTGAAAAATACTTTTTGCTGATATTTAGAAATGTGCAACATTTTCCTGAATCTATGCACAGAATATATCTTTGGAATACCTGCCTTCCCCAGGGAGATGCATGTGGCTGTTTACATTCCAATCTGAATTTGGATAATTTTATGGAGCTTTGTTTTATCATATATGTATCTGCTGCTCTTATTTTAATGTTGATATTTTAATGTTAACACTCTTTGCTATTTTATTGTTTTATGCCACCTTGTCGGGCTGGGGGTCCTTAAAGGCGGGATAGAAATCTATAAAATAATATCATACTAATGGTTTTGTTCCAATTGGTGTATCCTTTCTAATTTATTGCTTTGGGGTCTTCATAGGCTACTGGTTTTCGTCATCCCTCCCCCCTTCTGTGTCCTTTTAAATCACTTTTCTTTTGGACATTTTTGCTGCACTGCTGATATCTGTCATCCTGCTAGCATCTACTCACTCCGGGTACAATAGAAGCAGTTTGAAATCTCCCAGTTTTCAGCAGGTGCTTAACTGCCCCATTGAAATCAAAGGTAAATATGCCTTGCAGACAGTCAATGTAACAGTAAGTACCTTGCAGTAAGTCGAAGTATCACTTTGAAAGGCTTGGGCAAAGGACCTGAAACCTGAAGAGCCATAACAAAATCTCCAACCTTTCCTCAAGAGGCAATATGAAGATAGTGTTTTAACTGGGAAAGGAAGCATAAAAGTGTTTCTGACAAATGAGGTTTAGATGGTCAAGAGACAGCTAGTAGGGAGTGAATTATTACACCCCCACCTGGAATAAAGAGTGACGATGCATTGGGAAAACAAGGGCTACAACTTTGTTGAGAAACACAACATTGGAGATTTGCAGGAATGTTAGAAGTGTTGGTGCTGACCTTTAAAGCCCTAAACAGTCTCGGTCCAGTATACCTGAAGGAGCGTCTCCACCCCCATCGTTCTGCCCGGACACTGGGGTCCAGCTCCGAGGGCCTTCTGGCGGTTCCCTCGCTGCGAGAAGCCAAGTTACAGGGAACCAGGCAGAGGGCCTTCTCGGTAGCGGCACCCACCCTGTGCAACACCCTCCCACCAGATGTCAAAGAGAAAAACAACTACCAGACTTTTAGAAGACATCTGAAGGCAACCCTGTTTAGGGAAGCTTTTAATGTTTAATAAACTATTATATTTTAATATTCTGTTGGAAGCCTCCCAGAGTGGCTGGGGAAACCCAGCCAGATGGGCGGGGTATAAATAATAAATAAATAAATAAATAAATAAATAAATAAATAAATAAATAAATATTATTATTATTATTGAAGTCTGAATGAGATCTAGTGTAGCCTCATGACCTACTGCTTCCTTATCTAACTGAAGGAAGGGATGTAACTCAGTAGTAAAGCATCTGCAGAAAGCCTCAGATCCAGCATCTCCAGTTAAGGCTAGGACAGTCCCCTGCCTAGAACCTTGGAAACTGCTGCCAAAGAGTGTAGATCAAATGTGCCGAGTTGCCCCCAACATTGGGGGGGAGCAGCACGCATGCATGATGTCACACACGTGCCGACCCACCAAACTGGCCAGGCTGCCTTGGCCTGCCACCCCCCCTACTGCCAGGGCCGTAGCTAGGGGGTGGCGACGTGGGCCCCCACCAGGGGTGCAGGAGATGGGAGGTGCAAAATTGGCTAAAAATATGTCCATAAATAGAAATATCAATTATTGCATCATAAGAAATGGGTTTAAATAGAGAGTGAATTGAATGGGTGGAAGCGGGGGGTGGGGGGTGGAGGAGAGGCAGAAAGAAGAACTAATTTGTCCGTGGCTAGGGGGCGCAATCTGAACTGTTCTGCCAGGGGCGCAAGATCACCTAGCTATGGCTCTGCCCACCGCCGGCTGCCTCACCTTTGTGAAAGGGACACGCTGAGGCAAAGACACTTCGCCCCGCTGCATCCCTGGTAGAGAATGCGCCAGCGTGAAGACGCTTCAGACTGGCACGTCCCTGAGCACTTTCCTGGAAGGCGCCCTGGCAATCCTCAAAGGGAAGTGCCAGGGCAAAGATGCATTGCCCTGGTGTGTCCTTTTGAGGATCACTGTGGAATTGGTGGGAGTCTCCTTGAATATATCGAGGGCTTGCCCCCAGATGGCACCCCTGATTTAGATAGCATTGAGCCAGAAGGGGTCAATGGCATCTTCCTAGGATTCTTGGATCCCTTTTGTTTAGCCTTTTAACCGTACACTCATAAAGGACTCACTAAGAAATATAAGAAGGATGGATGTGGCTAGGGCACAGCGAGAGGTACAAATCCCTTTTCTCCACTTGGTGCCATACTTTTACTCAGTATGAATATTCATCACACCAATTCAGGAGAATGTCAACTTACGGTCATTTGTTTAAATTAGTACTTTCGAATCCACTGAAAGAGTGCTGTGCATGAAAGGCATAGAATAGAGCAGGCTTTCCCTCCAAGTGTTTTGAAACTACAGCTCCCAGCAAGCCCAGCTATTTAAAACATCTGAAGAGCACCAAGTTGTGAAAGCTGACCTTTGATCCAGTCCATATCTCTTAGCCTAAACTTGTATGCCACCCCCAGATCCTTGTATGAACGGCAGCTTAAAAATAGAATAATAAATTCCATAAAGGGAAAAATAATGCACACACTCTGATAGCTAAGTGTATCAATGAATAATCAAATACCCTGAAATTTGCTAAGCCTCTCAAGACTGTAATACAGTGATTGCCAAATTTGGCCCTCCAGCTGTTTTGGGACTACAATTCCCATCATCCCTGACCACTGGTCCTGTTAGCTAGGGGTGATGGGAGTTGTAGTTTGGCCATCACTGTTGTAATAAAATCAGATCTGTTGTGTTATATTGTTACCCTACAAAGGAGGGTGGAATAAAAACACGAACCCTTCAGCCAAAAGAAGACTCAGCGCGTGGAAAGAGTTTATATTTATTGCTGCAACATAAATTTAGAGACCTCAGTGGATATTTCTGAAAACCTGGAACCCTGAATACAAAATTCAAAATTAAAAAAAATCCTTCCAGTAGCACCTTAGAGACCAACTAAGTTTGTTCTTGGTATGAGCTTTCGTGTGCATGCACACTTCTTCAGATATCTGAAGAAGTGTGCATGCACATGAAAGCTCAAACAAAGAACAAACTTAGTTGGTCTCTAAGGTGCTACTGGAAGGATTTTTTTGTTTGTTTGTATCGACTACGGCAGACCAACACGGCTACCTACCTGTAACTACAAAATTCAAGACACTTTTATTACAATTACATGTGTGATCACCTTTTCAGTAATATGATTGCATAACAGAATGCTTGGACAGCTTGTGAACCCCCAAAACTGATTTCCTTGGTCAAAACAGCCTGCCCCTAATTATTACGGCAACTGGTATCTTTAAGCAAAGTTTACACAAAATGTTGCCTTTCTGCTATCTGTTACATGAAGCCTCGTCTGGGTCAGGATAATTTGTTGCTCTCCTGGCTTTGATGCCAGCCCCGGGGCTTCTGTGGAAGGCCAGCAGACTCTTGGCATCCTTTACTAACCTGATAAGGTGAAGGGAGAGGCCCATGGTGGATACTATGCTAGCAAATGACAGAAATGCAGCTTCCGTTCATAGGTGGGAGAAGAGAAGAATTGTTTAAATCAGAAAGCAATTTCAAACTAACGAGCTGTCAGGACTTCAAGGCCAAGGCAGCACTGAATTCCATGCAAAAAAAGCAGGCAGGAGAGAGAGGGCTCTATTTCCAGTACAGGACAATGGCACAGATACATTTTGGTTGTGAATGTGATAGCATGCTTATGCAGACCCCAGACTAAGCAGGCTGAAGTCAGTTGCGTATCAGAAATGTGTTCTGTGACAGAAGGTGTGAGCATACGTGTGTTTGCTATGGATTTTGACATACTCCCTGGGCCACAACAACCACCTGGGTCCCAGGTCATGAAAACCACACATTAATATTAGACCTTTCCGTTGTTGTTTGTTGGTAGAAGTGCTCATTCTGGAGCCATTACACAATGCAGTTCATGGGAAGAAAGAGCCTCTAGTCCTTAATGTTTTGAAGCTCCAAGACATTTTAATCAATAGGCTCAGTTTGCACAAAAGGACTTGGAATCCAAATATTCTTAATTATATGAAATTATAAAATGATAACTGCAGCAATAAAGGCAGAAGTCTTATTTGTGAATAAGTGCCTTTTCTTTTTCCCTTATCAGTACAGAGAAACAATAGAACAACTGAAGATGAAATTGTTGCCAAATGAACTATTATACTTCTTAATATGTTTTTCATTGCTTAAACAGATATGCATTGTCTCATAATAGGCCGGGACAAAACAAATATTTTGAAAATGAGATATTGCAGCAATTGCCAACATTCTTCTTCTACTTTTTTAAAGGTAACTTTCATATGCCTTTGTTGTAGACAGTAATTTTAAAGGCATGCTGCTAAACACTGGTAATTATGCTTGGTTTTATATGAATTTAGACTAATATAAACACCTACATTTGAAAATGTTTCTCTTTCCACAGAGATATTATTGTGCACCTACTGTTCATCTTCCAAAACAATTAACGAAGATGAAAGGGGAGACATTGCTTAAAAACAAATAGACTTTGAAGTGTCTTTTCATCTAGTCAAGGAACACCATGGATCCTGTGGTCTTTTGTCCTCTTGCTGTAGTTTTCTGCTTCCTGTGAATCTTTACAAAACATCATTCTGATCTGAATAAGGGCTGCAGGTATGTATTCCCCCCCCCCAAAAAAAAGCCTGAAAATCTATCTTCTCCCTGGTTCTTCCTGTGCAGTTCTTGACAGATATGAAGGAAACAAATTGGTGTTTTTTAAAAACCTGGCTTCCTGTAGCTGATTCCCCCAACACACACTTGCACACAATGTCTTATATCATTCTGCCTTTTTCATACTCTCCAATCTTACCCGCTGTTTCCCCACTGCGTGTGCCTGTTGTAAAAGTGTACTGAATCAATACTTAAAACAGGAGCACATCCTCCAGCTGAATGTATTTGGCTGACATATGACCAGTTTCCTGTTTGCTTGCTTTTAGCTATGGCATCAGAGCTAACAACATCACTACTGTGTCCTGCATTTGAAAAGGACACAGCTTGGGGTTTGTGAGGCTTGTATATATAACATTTGAGTTCTCTGGGTAAGAAGACAATGGGCCCACTGAAAATATTTCTAAAATGTTTGTATAAACCAGCAAACCATACAGAAACAGCTTGTTTGTGTACTTTCTATACACAACTCCACTCCTAAATGCCACTGCTGTCTCATGTAAGAGTAGGCTAAGGTTCCTAATCAGGACCGGTGCCAGGGTTTCTGGCGCCCTAGGCGAGGGGGCGAGGCACCGTACGTCATGCGCAATGACGTACGGTGCCCCGCCCCCTGCGCGCCGGGTGCCCCGCGCCGCCGCGATTTTCGCCACCGGGCAGCGGGGGGCGAGGGGCAGGCTGGCCAGCGCCCCCTCCATTTTGGCGCCGCCGCCACAGTTTTCGCCCCAACCTGCTTGCTCCGCCGCTGGTTGAGGTGGCGGCGGGCGGTGGCGGGGGGCGGCGGGCAGGCTGGCCAGCGCCCCCTCCATTTTGGCGCCCTAGGCAGTTGCCTAGTTGGCCTAAATGGAAGCGCCGGCCCTGTTCCTAATGAAATGGTTTGAGAAAGGCATGATTTTTTGTGGTGTAAATACACAAATTTCCTATTGTTGTTGGCATCTAGTCTGTTTTGGGAGCGAATGTAGGAGTGCACATTTGAGGGGGAAATCAAACAGTTGGAAGGTTGCAGTGCCTGCTGTGGCTGTAGAGACCAATACTGAAGATACATGTTTTGTTGCAACTGAGGCGATAGAGGATGGCGAGGAAATGCACAGGAACCAGAGCAGCAGGACCTATCATCAGAGCCAGAGGGGCCCCTGTCTCCACAAACAGGGTGGGCTCTGAGGTATAGGGAGCAGCAGGAGTGGTGCTTTAGGAGGCTGAGGCAGGCAAGGGCTCACAGCCCAGCTCCCTAGCTGGCCAGGTGGGGCTTGCTAGCTCTGGGAGGAGGTGTGCGATTTCTCAGCTGGAGTAGGCTCAGGACAGGTGAGGGTCCCATGCCTCATCAAGCTCGGATGCTGCAATCAGCATGCAAGATATAAAAGGGAAGCAGGGCTGAGGTGCTGTGTCTGGTTCTGCCCTTGTTGGGCCACAGCTTGGATGTTCCAGGGAGATCTTCCGGACTGATCTTCAGGCTTCAGGGAATCAGATCCCTCCCCTGGTGGGAGCAAAGAAGCAGATAAAAAAAGGAAGAGTTCTTACCAATTAGTTTATTCAATAATCAGAGCAAGAGACAAAGGAATGTGGTCTCTCTATAGAAATAGCCTTGCTCCTAGTAAAGTCCCACCTCCCCTTCATCTCCCCTATTCTACGTCAGTCCTGCATTGGCAAATCTTAGCTTTCTGCCGCTGAGCTCTCTGTTCTACTATCCTCAATGCCTGTCTGGTCCTGGGAGAAGGGGGGTCAGGAATGCTTTCCAAAGACCCTGAGTCTGTCAGCTGTCTCTCCCCTGGTGCTGCTTCTTCTTCCTGCTGTTCCTCTTCCAATATTTCCCAGCTTCTGCCCTCTGCATCCTCTGAACTATGGCCTTCTGCAAACCACTGATCTAAATCTATACTGTCCTCCTGTTCTCGGGAATGTTCAGGAGAAGGGAGGGCAGTCCCCACCATTCCTCCTCAGTCCAGCCCCTGACAGTGTGGGACTGGCCTCCGGATGCCCTGACCCCTGAATCAGGCAGAGGCGGGAACCTGTTCTGACTGGACTTTGGACCAGTTGGCCTGCCAGACTAAGGACGAGCATCTGCTATGGAATCGTGTACACCAGCGGGACTTGCCGCCAGGTACCCTGTGGTTCAGGGCATCACCCACGACTCACTTCCATAAAGCAGTGTGCTCAGTTTGCAAGCCTGGTAGGCTTTCACATTGATATTGGACATTAGCACTGCATTGTGCCATACCCTTTTTAGAGAGGCAAGCCATTGCCCTAGCTGCCTTGTCCAGCTCGACATCAATGGAGATGCTGCTGTATATGGTGGAACCTAGGTAGACAAACTTGGGTTTGAGTTAGGTCTGGTTGTTTATGAATAGTTCTGTGTGGCACCTTGTAACTACTCTCCTCTGGCCCTGCCTGTTAGGCGCTGCCTAGTTGTCCTACTAGATCCAGAGTCTACCAACCACCACTGAGAAATATTTGAGGAGTTAGTGGGATCAACTCGTAACCCAGTGTACAATGGCATAACAAATCATAGCACTCAAGATGCTGACAGTATTCAGCAAAGCATATTTATGTATCTCCATCACAATCTGTTCAGATAAAAATAGAGGTTCTGATTTGTAGTCATAGCAAGAAGCAGATCAGCGTATACTAAAATACAGTACATTAAGAATTCCAAGAAATGCAGTAGGTACTGGCTCAGCAGTCAGATGCATGAGTGAGAATAGAAAAAGATATTGCACCATGGCCACACATATGAATTTTTTAAAAAATATTTGAATGTTAGAAACGAAGCAACTTATATTGAAACTTCATGCAGAATATTGGGTCGCCTCTTCAATCATTACTTATGTTTGCTTGATGGGTTTTTATTATTAAAATGCATAGATGATAATATCATGGCTCTTCACATGATGCACAAAGAGAAAGTTGGTCACACTATAAAATATAGAAAAAGAAAGGTAGCTGTTTTAAAAGAAAACTGCAAAATTAAATCTGAAATATTTATTTGAGAAAAATAGTACAACACTAGCCTTCTCCACAGATCTATAAAATAAATGAATGTCACTACACCCTTTACTGTTTTAATTATGTATATAGTACTTTCAACAGCGTACACTTTCACTTCCAATTTAAGTGTTGTTAGTTTTACATTGTGGGCTAAGGTAGTTCACCAATTAAAGCACTTCAGTAGACTAATCACCTGTCTTTCACCTTGTGCATGAATTACATTTTTAGAAAACCAGCGAACCTTTAATGCAGATAAATAGTAGCTACAAATGGTTTTCACCTCTTCTGCAGTTGACCTTTCCTGAAAACCCTGTGTCAAGCAAAAACAAAAACCCTATTTTAAGAATATGTGAGGAAACAACAAGCAATGGAGAACGCTTGGTACAGAGACAGCACACTGGCTTCTCCTTAATCAAACATTATGCTCTAGAGCTTGTTCAGGAGCCATCACTTCCTGCCAGGGAACATGAGATTTGTAGTTTTCTCTGCTTCCTGAATAGAACTGGGAGAGCCAGAGAAAACTATAAGTGCATATTTCCCAGCAGGAAATGATAACTTGGGAGCATGGCACTGGTATTTTCCTCTACTCAGTTCAATTTGTGAGGCAGATGGAACTACACATCGTTCTTCTTTTCAGAACACCTAAGAACATCGTTTATAACATTGGTTAGAAAGACATCTCAACAGAGTCCACCACATCATCAGTTGCCACCTTTGCCCTTCTTAAATATTAGAGGTTGATTTGTTTTACTTTCTTGCTTGAGAAGGCTGTGGGAGGAACTGGTAGGAGATGTGCATGCATCGTAAGAACATAAGACAAGCTTGCCGGATCAGGCCAATGGCATCCTGTTCTCACAGTGGTCAAACAGATCCCTGTGGGAAGCCTGCAAGCTGGATATGAGCCGGGCCTGATGAGAACTTAATGTTCCCAACCCCATAGTTATAGTTATAATTTGTGGGTTGCCATCTGATTTTATTCTGATTTTAAGCTGATTTTAAGCTGTATTTCAACCGATTGTTTGATTTTATGCTTTAACGTAGCCTATTATATATTTGATGTTAGCCACCCTGAGCCCGGTCTTGGCCGGGAAGGGTGGGATATAAATGTTGTTGTTGTTGTTGTTGTTGTTGTTGTTGTTGTTGTTGTTGTTAATGCCACCTCTGACAGCGGAGATAGAACATAACCAAAATGGCTAGTAGCCATTGTCAGCTGCTTAGCTTTTATTCTAGCTTTCCTCAGGAGTATTACAAAATGAACTCTTAAGGGAGGGAAGACCAGCTTAAAAAAAACCCCAACCAAATGGTTTTTAAGCAAACCAAGCGGTATTCAGTAGGGGTGTGCATCAGCTCTGTGTATCTCCCAAGTTTCAAGGTGGATAGGGGTGCTTTAGGGGCAGTTTTTGGCATGCCTGAGTTGGATTGCACCATTAACAAAGAATCTCAAGTAGGATCAATGACTCCCTAAAGTTGCTCCATAGTCTCCATAGTCCATAGAAAAGTGAAACCAAACTGACAAAGGGAATACGCAGAGAGGAGTTGGAGAGGTGGATGAGCTTTTCAGCTATTATTCTGAAATTTGGCAGGCTTCATCCCCTGCAAATTGCATCCAATTATGGTATAAACTATAACAGACTTTTTATTTTGTAGAAAAACAAGGCAAAGGTTTGAAGATGCCCGGTATAAATACCCCATGATGTATCTGCCTACAAACTGACAAGCATGCAAATATCCACTTCAGCAAAAATTGGAGGTGGGAATACAGCACTTTTAGACTCTATTATAGTTAAACCACAGAGCCTAGGGCTTGCTGATCAGAAGGTCGGTGGTTCGAATCCCTGCGACGAGGTGAGCTCCCGTTGCTTAGTCCCTGCTCCTGCCCACCTAGCAGTTCGAAAGCACATCAAAGTGCAAGTAGATAAATAGGAACCGCTCTGGCGGGAAGGTAAACGGCGTTTCCGTGCGCTGCTCTGATTCGCCAGAAGCGGCTTAGTCATGCTGGCCACATGACCTGGAAGCTGTACGCCGGCTCTCGGCCAATAAAGCGAGATGAGCGCCGCAACCCCAGAGTCGGACACGACTGGACCTAATGGTCAGGGGTCCCTTTACCTTTTTATAGTTAATGGGGAGGGGTTCATTCTTAACAGATATAATTTAGTCCCAAATAATGAGTCAAATTGGAAAGACGCAGAGTGACTCTGAAATGGGCTACTTCCCAAAGATGGGTACAAATCATATCTTGCAACTAGCGTACACTCATCAGTAGCGTACACTCATCAGTGGATATAGCTAGAATAACATTTGTTGATCTTTACAGTTTATACAGTTTATAACTGTTGTTCTCCAGATATTGTTGAACTTCAGCTCCCATCTTCCCTGGTCATTGCCCACGTTAGGTAAGGAAGATAAGAGTTGGAGTCTAACACATTTGGAGGGCACCGCTTAGAGAAGACTGATATAGAGCCTGCTTTATTTTCTCTTTGTCTTCCAAGTATTCCCCACCCCCTGATGTCACCACTTATTTGACCAGGCATTGTTTATGGTTGTTCAAGATTACATCTGCTGCTATCAAAAGGCTAGAAACCTTTTTATTGATCCAAGTCTGCAAACTACAAGCAAGGAGCATTAAAATCCATCACAAACGTCAGTGTCATATAGCGGGTCATTTAACAAATGAAAATTATTAGGCTTTTCTGTCATTATATTCTTTACACAAGAGTGCTTTGAAGAATAACCACCTGATCTAGCTCCTTGAATCTGCTGTGCCCTTTTTATGAATTGCTTTTTTAGTTATCTGACCTGATTATTGTTTTCAACATTTCATGGTAAGGTGCTTTGAGTATCTCATGAACTGGAAAAGCAGGATATAAATATTTGAAATAAATGATAAATAAAAGCCCAGTGTCTCTACAGCCTGCTAACTTATTCTGCAGCCTACAGACAAACAGTAAGAAATGCTACCATCTCCAGCTGTGCATGAAAGTATCAAGGAATCGATCTTGTTCTTCTTCACAAAGGTTAGGAATCTGTGGAATGAAGATGTGGAACTAGCAGAGGCCAGATGCAGAGTTACGGATCAATTTGTGGCATACCGGCTGGCACGTCAGCCTGTCATGGCATACTGCCATTTGTGGCCTAGCTAAAGAAGAATTAAATAGCTGGTCTAAAAGGAAAGCAGGGCAGAGGTAATGCTCTGCTAAACAAATCTGTCAAAGGTGATATTCTGCTAGACAGGAGAGAGTTAATAAAATTAAGATGACAATCAGGTTGTTAGTCACTAGATCCAGTGTTTGTGTGGGTGTGAGGAAAACCCTGAATTAATAAATGTGGCAACAGAAACAATCTAATATCTTTGCAAACTTAGCAGAATGTGTGCATAATTGGCTGCTAGTACCTAAACCACAGAGCCTAGGGCTTGCCGATCAGAAGGTTGGTGGTTCGAATCCCCACAACAGTGAGCTCCCGTTGCTCAGTCCCTGCTCCTACCAACCTAGCAGTTCGAAAGCATGTCAAAGTGCAAGTAGATAAATAGTTACCGCTCCGGCGGGAAGGTAAACGGTGTTTCCCTGCGCTGCTCTGGTTTGCCAGAAGCGGCTTAGTCATGCTCGCCACATGACCCGGAAGCTGTACACCGGCTCCCTCGGCCAGTAAAGCGAGATGAGCGCCACAACCCCAGAGTCGTCCGCGACTGGACCTAACGGTCAGGGGTCCCTTTATCTTTACCTGCATCCTAATGAGCATTGGGCTGCAATCCTAAACACATTTATTTGGGAGCAGCTTCCATTGAACACAACAGTGCACATGACTGCACTGTTCAAGTCTTCTCATGCAAATAGTCCACTCAGGTGGGCTGTGCAAAGTCACAGGAAGTATTTGTGTGACCTTGTGCAGCTTGACTTCTGCAGTGAGAAAAAAACAACTTGTGGCTTTATTTTCTAATCCCAAAAGACGTTCTATGATTGCATTCTAGTTTGTTTCATTTTCATTACATTGGTGTTTCTTTCTTTAATTACTATTACTATTATTATAAAATAAAATAAACAGATTTTGTGCTTAAAATACCGTATATTCCGGCGTATAAGACGACTGGGCGTATAAGACGACCCCCAACTTTTCCAGTTAAAATATAGAGTTTGGGATATACTCGCCGTATAAGAAATACGACCCGGCGTATAAGACGACCCCCCGACTTTTGAGAAGATTTTCCTGGGTTAAAAAGTAGTCTTATACACAGGAATATACAGTACACTTAAAACAGATCCTTATTATAATAGGTTTCAAGCATGTTCTAGCAAAGAAAAATCTCCCAATGCTGCTTTCTGCAGTTCATTTATTTCAAAGTATTTTTATCCTACATTTTCCATTTCACTGGGGGGGGGGAGTGCCCCAAAGTGACTGTCAGAATATAAATCAACCTCACAATAGTGCAATCAAGTTAACAGCATGATCCTGTATTACAGCATGATCCTATGTATTTTAACTCAAAAGTAAGTCCTAATGGGTTCAATTGAGCTTATTTACTACGGTAGTAACTATGTCTAGAATTGCAAGGTGTTTTTCTTTTCTTTTCTTTTAAAAAATGAACAAATAAATGAAACTTTTACGTAGCCAATAAAGGTGGCGTAATACTCAATCAGGCCTGTGGGCTCCAGTTAACATATGGCTGGCAGCTGCATTTTGAATCAATTCAACTTACGAAGTACGTTCCTAGGCAGCTCTAAATACAACATACTGTAGCAATCTAATTATCCTGGTTATCTTTTGTTGATTCGCCACAGAGTCAAAACCATCAAAACAAATCCATCATAACTTTGCTCGTGTGAGCTTGCCATTTGCACGAGCAGGTTTTAATGCTTATTGGAATGTATGAAACAATTCTGAACAGTTTCCCACTGGTGTCAGAAGGATACTCTCCCTGCAAAAAAAAAAGGGGGGGGGCCATTATTTGAAATATCAGAGTTCTGGTTAAGGCAAGTAACTAGAGCAGTAAGATTGCCGTGTCTCAGCCTATCAGAGGCTTAGTGATAGAAAATCTTCAGCACCCAGGAAGTGGGGGTTCCTCTGGCACTGGTCTCCCAGATCCTAGTTCAGCTACAACTTCTGATCATGCCTGATTGCTGGCCATGCTGGCTGGGGATGATGAAAGCAGTAGTTCAACAGCATCAGGAGGAAATCATATTGCTTAACCCTGATCGAAAGCGACCTCAAGATACCTGTTCACATTGCTCTACTGAAAACTTCCAAGTAAGAAAGTTCAGCCGTCTTCTTCCACTATTACAATAGTGCTAGAGTTATGCAATTTTCCTAAACTGACCTTCACATATTTAAAACCCACTGTTACTTGCCTATCCTCAGGAGATATTTCGAACAATGAACAATGGTTCTCTTCTCTCTTTTCAACACCCTTTAAATATTTATAAGGAGAAGTACATTCTCTCTTGATCTTTTCCTCTCCAAATATTTCCACGCAGAATTTACATATATGAGATGCTTTCTGGATCTTTTATTATTCTTATGGCTCTCCTCCAAATACTTCCAGAAACTTACTGCTGTTATATAGTAATCCTGTAAATACTTCCCAGAACATCTTGAAACCCAGCTCTGAAATGCTGCTTACTGGGCTTCAGATGAAGTTTTTCCAGTTCTGAGTCTGGTGATACTATTAAGCCTCATTTACATGCATTTGCCAGCATCCCCTCATTCCTCCCTGCTTACTGTATCAGGGGCTTATCAGTACTACTGTGGTACATAACCACACAATCCATCTTAATCATGGTGGCTTCAACATTAGGAATGCTCTCCACTAGGATCGCCATTTGCACTCTCATTTATTCCAGAGAAGCTGACACCATTCCTCCCAGAGCACTGCATACTCTGTTTTCCCTGCTTTCTTCCTTTTTCTAAAAGTGCTTCTTTGCAGTTTCTTTGTGAAGCTTTCAGGTGTGGACTGATTGGAGCTGTTGACTTACCTGGTTTGCAGGTGCATGTGTGCGCACACACACATATGCACAGTTATTAGTTTTGTCACCTCTGATGGGGAAGAATAAAAATTAAACAAAATGGAAGCCTACTTTGCAAAAGCATGTCCTCACTGCACAGAATGACCAAGAGACTATCCAGTTAACAGCGACAAATAAGTAATTTTGTTCCTAATGATGAGGACTGGACAATGTGCAATCGACATGCAACAGGATGGTGCCATAGCATATAAAACCTTTTGTTGCCCTTTTTTATCTGTATGGACAGCGGGAGTGGCATGGAAACAACCACAGGGCAATGGCAACCATGCCACTCCACATAGGATATAACCCAGGTCTAAAAATTTGGGATATAATGCTTCAGATAACACAGGTTAAGAAAGCTTTGATCACAACATCACATGCTTAAGTTAAATGTATCGCTGCATTTATAATGGAACACTATTATTTACAATAAGGGCTTGCTTGCTATTAACAAGCTGTAGCATAGCAGCTGCATGTAGAACATAGTAAAGGTAAAGGGACCCCTGACTGTTAGCTCCAGTTGCGAACAACTCTGGGGTTTGGCGCTCATCTCGCTTTACTGGCCAAGGGAGCCGGCGTACAGCTTCCAGGTCATGTAGCCAGCATGACTAAGCCACTTCTGGCGAACCAGAGCAATGGACGGAAACGCCATTTACCTTCCCGCCAGAGCGGTACCTATTTATCTACTTGCACTTTGACATGCTTTCAAATTGCTAGGTTGGCAGGAGCAGGGACCGAGCAATGGGAGCTCACCATGTCGTGGGGATTCGAACCGCCAACCTTCTGATCTGCAAGCCCTAGGCTCTGTTGTTTAGATCACAGCGCCACCCGCGTCCCTGTAAAACATAATACCTTCCATTAAAAATGATCAGGATGCAGGGCTAGGAATAATCTGTGCCAGAAAGAAGTTGCCAGTCTGATGTGAGCTAAATGGCTCCGTGCTTTACTTACTGTAGCAGAAAATCTGCTAAGGGAGTGGTTATTCCTGGGCTGTTATTGCCACTGTTGTTCTTCACCTCCCAGTTTCCCTTGTTACGTGTCTAATTTAAGTTAGCAGACTTCGATACAAAAATAATCTTGTACTTCTCTGAATATTAGGTTTAGGAAGAAATATTGTGAGAAATTTTGCAGTGTTAATTGGCTTTGTTTGCTGTGGATAACAGAACAGGAAAGACTTATGGTGTCTTTGTAAATATTTTATTTGGGCCGCATGCACAGGTGAGCAGCAGTCCAGGACCACTGAACATACTAACTGAAGGAATACGTTTAACAAGGCCACAACTTTTTATTGATCACAGCCATATCAGATGTTGGTTTGTCATAAGGCAAAGATCCAGGTACCTGGTCCCTCATGATGTGTAGCACTCCAGTAAGTCCTGCCTGCAACCCAGAACTGAGGCTTTTAGACAACCCCCTGTAAACTGTTATTTGACTCCTGCCCAATGGCCCTCCCCCTGCCATATGCCAAATTGAGGAAAGGGCCATTGAAAGCTAGTGTGGTGTAATGGTTAGAGCATTGGACTCTGAGCTGGGAGACCAGGGTATGAGCTCAGTGTGAAACCTTGGGCCAGCCACTATTTCTCATCCTAACCTACCTCACAGGGCTGTTGTGAGGGTAAAAATGGGGAGAACCCATTGGTCTTCTATAGTCAGCTGGAAATGAAATTAGAATGATGTTTCCACAAGGCACTTATTATATAGTGTTACATGTTGCTCAACACTACCCATCTCAGTGAAAAAAATATATTTCCATAATGTTTACTGGGTTTCTGTCTCTTATTGCTTTCTACTGAGCATGTTAAAATGAATTGTCCCTTAATCCATCAGTTAGTTCCTTGTAGTCTGGATTGGGCGGGGGGGGAGGATAATTTCCTATTCTATTATTTTCTGCTTATTGCAAAATAGTTCTATTTGAATTAGAAATAAAATAAGGAGTAGACATTAAAGAGGAAACAGTAATTAAAGCACCCCAAAAATAATATTTGGGGGAACAGAAACTAATTAATTAAGGGGCAATTCAGTAATGCTGTGTCCCCACTGAACAGGAAGCAACAACAGGGGCAAAAGTCACAAAGAGAAAACTTATGAAGACACAATAGCCCTGAAAGCCTCACTTATATTTTGTCATTCTGTAGTGGGCTGGCTGGCACTGCAATTGTGTTTTAAATCGGGGGGAAATGACAACAAATCACAAATGAAAACACACATAGATAACAGTGAAATGTAATGGGTTGGCAATGACCTCATCTGGATTCTTTGCAAAAACTGAGGGAATGAAGGATGTCACTTCCAGACTAAGTGGACAGTATGGGAGCAACTTCTCCCAGTCTTTTCCAGCTGTTTTTCTTGCATGATCTGCCAAGCACTAGTCTCAGACCCCACCCCCCACCCCTGCAGACAAATTGCCGGTTGAGGCCATGGCTATTAAAGAACATGAAGTTTATTTTGTATCAGATCTCTGCCTTCCACCCAGAATCACTTTAGGCAAAACCATAATGATACACCCATTCACAGTAATCAGACAGCAAATTCACAACAATATAAATCAAAACAAATAGCCTGTTTTTTCCTTGCTTGATTCCCAAGTAACAACCCCTAGAGATAAACCTGTTTTGATTTTCATCGTTCCTTTTTTACTTTATTATTTTTTTGCCACATGTTACTTTATTTTCTTCTGTTACAGAGGAAAGCTTTGCATGG
Organism: Darevskia mixta; assembly: GCA_034641385.1. Taxonomy (NCBI): domain Eukaryota; kingdom Metazoa; phylum Chordata; class Lepidosauria; order Squamata; family Lacertidae; genus Darevskia; species Darevskia mixta. The sequence goes on from JAWWNH010000030.1 coordinate 12,688,985, forward strand.
AATGGAATTTGGTCTCTATGTGATAAATACTAATACAGTAATCCCAAACAAAGAAAGTGGCAGATATATTTCATGAGATACAAGTCTTAAAAAAAAAATTAGTCACACTATTTTGGTATTCTAAGCAGATATTAGTCATATGGCATAAAGTTTTTTTAGAAGAAAAACCAGACATTAATAATCTGTAATAAATTTTGTTTTTGTGCCATGCTTAATAAGTTCATCAAGGCTTCCTATAAATCAATTTGTCATTTACGTTTCATATTTGTTGAATTTATTTCCCCCTGCTGAAAATGTTCAGCCTTAGTGAAACCCATTGCAACGGCAGCTACGGACATTTTAATGCTATGAGTGTTTTGAAAAGAGCAACCCTTTATGAAAGATGTATAATGTAGAGTAGGGAAAGCCAACATGGTGCTCTCTGGGTTTTGTGGGCTACAACTCCCATTGCGCCAGCAAGCATGACCAATAGTCCAGATTACAACAAGTGTCAGGAACCTTTGGCCCTCCATATGTTGCTGATCTACAACTCCCATCATCCTTGGCCATTGCCCTTGCTAGCTGGAGCTGATGGGAGTTGTAGTTCAGCAACATACGGAGGGCCAAAGGTTCCCTGCACCTGAATTGCAAGTTCTGTCTTCCCTGATCATTGGTCATGCTGCCTGGAAAATATGGGAGATGGAGCCCCATAGCATCTTGAAGGTACCACATTGGTCTCCCCATCTTAGTGAACTTGTATATGGGGTTTATGATTTGAATACTTGCATGTTCATTGTACTCTCTGAGATACAAGTGTTGATGTAATGGTTACCTCATCTCAACAAGGATATCATAGAGTTGCAAAAAGCAATCAAAATAATCAAGGAAAGTTAGCTCTGTTTGGGACTTTTGGCTCTAGAGAAAAGACAGGTAAGAGATGATATGACAGAAATTAGCTCATAGGGTAGAGCATGAGACTCTTAATCATGAGTTTGAACCCCACATTGGGTGAAAGATTCCTGCATTGCAGGGGGTTGGACGAGATTATCCTCGTGGTCCCTTCCAGCTCTATGATTCTATGACCTATGAAATTTATAAAATTATGCAGGGCATGGAGAAAGTGGATGGAGAAATGTTTTCCCCTTCTCTCATAACAATAGAACTCATGGGCATCCAATGAAGCTGAAGATCCAGGACAGATAAAAGAAAGCATTAAATGCATAATTCAGGCATCCAGCTGTGTTGGGACTACAACTCCCATCATCCCAAGCTGACAGTGGTCAGGGATGATGGGAATTGTAGTCCCAAAACAGCTGGAGGGCCGAGTTTGGGGATGCCTGGCATAGTTGAACTATGGAACTGGCTCCCCACAGGAGGCAGTGACAGCGACCAATTTGGATGGCTTTAAAAGTGGATTAGAGAAATTCATGGAGCAGAAAGCTAGCGGTGGCTACTAGCCATGAAGGCTATGCTCTGCCTCCATGGTCAGAAGCAGCAATGCTTCTGAATGCCAGTTGCTGGAAACTGCAAGAGAGGAGAAAGCTCTGCTGTTCGGGTCCTTCTTGCGAGTTTCCCACATGCATCTGGTTGGCAACTGTGAGAACAGGATGCTGGACTAGATGGGCCATTGATCTGATCCAGCACACACTTCTTATATTCTTACTGGCTGATTTTGTCTTTTTCTTTTTTGTGCAGACACAATAGAGTTTTCTCACATATTGGCACAACATCTCATGTAACCTCACAGCACTGAGACTGCCTTGCCATTTTTAACAAAGAAATGACATGGTACCCCTTTGCTTCTAATGCTAAACATTTTTTTTTTACTGGAGCAGTGGTTGAAAGATCAGACTGAAAGTATATCAGAACAAATCCCCCGCCCCTCAAAAAAGTGAGTTTGATGTTATTTCCTAGGAAGCTTAGTATTTTCTCATGTGAGGGGAAATGTCGTATTGAGCCAGTTTTCAAACCATGTTTTTATGTCAACTGAATCTCCAAGGAAATAACTTCCAGAATCAGTGGAAAGTGCAAAAGCATTTTCTCTTCAGCAGAGCTGGATACAAACCATTATTCTATTTCTTTGTAGGTGAAGAGGTTGCAACTGTGAGCCCAAACAGACACTCCTCAGTCTACTAGGGGAGAAAATCATGAATAGTTTCAATAAAGTGAACTTTCCCCCTGCCCACAGATAAATTGAAGTCAACTATGGAAGCAAACTGCTTGTCAGGTACAGAATTGGAAATCTGTGGATTACAGCCGATTCTTCTGGTCTGGTGCATTTATTAAGTGCAACTCAGAGCACATGTTATGGGGGGTGGGAATGCGAGCACTAAAGCCTATTTTTAGAGATGGTTTCCTGTTGCTGCTGCTGCAATATGTGGTATCATGAAGTCTTAATCATTATCCCTTGCAGCCTCCCAGTGTGAAGCTGAATAGCAATAATGGAAAGTTGACAATGGGGATGCACAGAGAATCAAGTTTCTGAGATTAAAACAAGTGCTGTATGTAACTTCGAACATACGCCTTGGGGAGGATTTACTGAAACAGCATTAATAATATTTGAGGGTTGCAAAGCCCAAATATTGTTCTATGTATGTATTAATTTCCTGTGGGTTATGGCTAATGCTGCAGTTCCGCTGGCACAAGGAAGTTTCATGCAGGCAACAGAACTTCTGCTTCCTCTCCTATTCCCTTCAGCCTATTGCACACAGTCAAAATAATTTCTGGAGGCTTGGTGCACCCTCCGGACCAGATATGGGGGCACACAGAGGAAGGAAAGGAAACAGAAGACACATTGCACCAGAGGAACCCTGCTGGCATAACATGGGATTCAAAACAATATTTCTATGCCACCCTTACAGCCAATTTCTGTCCCTCCCATGGAATGGGGCCACTGGAATTTGCAAGACTAAAGTCTTCCTCTGATTCAGGGAACTTCCATTAGTTCAAAAGGATGTAGAGCTAGTCCACTCATCCCTACACCAACATATGTTTTTGTAATTCTTGAAGTGATCACCTGAAGAGGACTTGTGCACCCTACTCTAACCAAGGGACAGAAATTGGAGAGAAGGTTGCATGACTGCTAAATAATATCTGGGTCTCTTCTCACATTTTGAGAACTGTCTGCCCAGGAAAAATCAGGGGGGGGGGGAATCTCTTGTCTTGATTTGGGCCAGTGTCACCAACAAATCCAGATGAATAGGGATGCATTTCCTCAAATATTGGTTTCAGCTTTGGTTAATTGTGTTAATGCCTAGTCCATCATTCTTCCAATAGAAAAGCATAACAGAAAATTGAAATAGTCCCAGCAGGACCATGGAAGCCAGCTAGCAGAGATCTGTTAATCTGTATAACAGATATGATATCTTTTGTTAACTTTTGTTTTCCCTTCCATGGGTAAATCACCCTTGGTCATGCTCAGCGTATTCTGACAGGTTCCGACAAATGAAATATTCCACCTGCAAGACTCCCTCACAGTACAAGTGGAAAGTTTTGTGAACTTTTGAGTCAGAGAGACGACTTTGAAATAACATCCCCCACAACAGCCAATTTCTTTAAAATGAACAGAACTAAACGATTTCATTTAATTGCAAGCTGGTAAACATCCCTCAACCCCAGTCAAAAGAAAACATAATAAAACAGCAGCAAATACAGAAGGTGAAGGAATGAGCTGGCATGACTATTAACAGTGATTCCTAGACAGGATTCCTGATAGTCTCCTTCTTGATTTATCTTGGATTCTTTGGGGAAATTGGAAGGCCAACCATAAAACTTATGTTTTCAATGGAAACAGAAAAGGGAGAAGACATTGGGCTGTATTCAATGTTCTCTATCCACCAGAACAAGACTCTTGCACAATAAAAGAATTTAGTGTAACAGTTGCGCTAGCAGAAACAAGTTGCACAATAGATTGTACAATCTATTGTGCAACAAAATTACCAGCAACCTGCTTGTGTAACAACCTTGTGCTGGTGCAAAATATTTCACCAGTGGAACAAGTCTACTGCGAAGTGACTTTAACTTAGTGCTACATTGTATGCAAACTATGCAGTTGGTCTAAACTCCAAGTGATGCCAGAAGACACCTATCTTTCTTTAGCCCTGTCCCAATAATGAATGATAAGTGGTATTCAACTAAGTTCTGTCCCAAAATTCCTTTTGCTCCACCTCAATCACAGATCCTCTGATGGGGTATTTCTGGTGGTTCCTCATGCCTCTGAGGTTTGGTTGGCCAGTACTATAGACCGAGCCTGTGGAACTCCTGACCAGCAGAAGTTCAGCAGGAAACATCCCTTCCTCTATCTATCTACTTGCTTTCGAACTGCTAGGTTGGCAGGAGCTGGGACAGAGCAACGGGAGTTCATCCCGTCATGGGGATTTGAATCGCTGACCTTCTGATCAGCAAGCCCAAGAGGCTCAGTGGTTTAGACCGCAGCACCACCCTCATCCCTGTAGTCCTCATTGAGCCCAGGTTTAGCTGGGAAAGCTGAAAATCCATCAGATGCAAACTCTTTCATCCAGGCAGGAATGGTTTGTGCTGTCATTTACTTATTACATGAATATGCCGTTGTTGTTGTTGTTGTTTTGTTGTTGTATACAAAGCAGTGACTAGACAAGGAATGACCACTGGGAGGAGCGCAGAGAGAAGAAATGCCATGGTGCACCTGTAGCAGCAAAACCAGACACCTTCATCTGCCCTACCTGCAATGAAACCTTTATCTCTCATATCGGTCTCTAGCTGTAACTCTCCGATGCTTTGACTTTAAGCCTTGCCAATTACAGTCAAGATAATAGGATGGTTCCTAAAGCATACACCTCAACTGCCAAAGGCCAGGGTAAAGAGGTTTGTCTCCAGCATACAGTGAAAACTGCATAAAGAATGTACCAGACATATGTCTGCAGGGAAGGAATACTACAGCTTAGGTGCTGCCATAGAGAAGGCCCTGTTCATAATGGGACATTATAATTATTCTGCATTGTTATACAAAAATAAAGCTTCTTAAAATAAATAGTATGTAAAACAAACTGCTTAGAAATTCTGAGGCATATGAAAATACTTGAAATAATTACTGCTCTCTCTAGTTTCCCTTTTTATTGTGCCTTTTCTGTATGTTTAGCTTACGTACAGGACCCTTGTTGCTTTTTACATGTTGCAGGGCATCTAGAGGGATTTTTTAAAAAATTTTGTTCTTAGGCAACTATTAAATGATGACAACGGTGATGAGTTTCTTTACCCAGGCCCTGACATGAGTCATGGGGCCTCATAAAATCAGCTGTCAAGAGCTACTTGGCTGAGGTCCCAAGCCCACTACATCATGCAGGGTGGATTCCAATGAACAGCTGTGAGACAGAAACTGCAACAGTTTTTTTTTAATTTTACACGAATGCCCCACATCCCTGTGCCTTCACGACAGCTTGCACACTGGCTTACCCAAAGTTTAACACGGTCTCATTCCATTTTGCAAAAAAAATCTAGACTATAATGAGCTATGCGGTTATCACCAGACTATGAGATGTCAGGATATTCCAAAAGAAGGTCTGTGTGCTAAAATGTAAAATACAAGGTGTGACCGGAAAGTTCGGTGAATGGTCACAGAAATCAGTCAGCAAGAAATATTCAAACATACAATCGGCATCGGAAACCCACGAAATGCTCACAATTGTGTACAGAGAAGAAGCTGTAACTCGAAAGACAGTGTATGAGTGGTTTAAGCATTTCCATGAATGTGGCAAACCATCGAAGATGGCCCTCGGTCTGGCAGACCAGCAGCGAGCCAAACGGCAGCAAATGTTGACAGAGTTCATGACTTATTGATGTGGGATTGGCATTTGTCCGTCCGAATGGTGGTGGAAGGAATTGCATATTCCGTGTGAAATCGTTGCTGAGTTGTCACACCCTCCATATTCTCCCGATCTGGCCCCACCGGATTTCTTTCTTTTTCCAAAACTGAAATCTGCACTGAAAGGGCACAGATTTTCCAACATTTCACGTGTCCAAGCTGCTGTGACGAGGGAACTGAAAGCAGTACGAAAAGAGGACTTCCCCAGAGGTTTCCACCATTGTCAATGTTGCATTGTATCAGAGGGGGCCTACTTTGAAGGCCTGTAAGGAATGTATGTTTGAATATTTCTCGCTGTCTGATTTCTGTGATCATTCACTGAACTTTCCGGTCACACCTTGTATATGTGGTGGCTCCACTGCCTCAGTTTGGGGCTGAATCTTAGAGAAATAGTGATGACTTCCAAACTTAACAAACAAACAATATCCTTTATTAGGCATAACAGACCACATGTTATCAAACAGACTCTGTATACAAATGGTGCAAAATACAAGCTCGACAGAACAAAACTTGTACCAATCAAATCCTTAACTTCAGAATTCCTGACTCATCCACAAATGTAACTCCGAATTTCTCCGAATTTTTCTCACAAAAAATCTATTTGTGTATAATACAGCAGTACAACACTACCACTTCCCAATCCAATTCCCCTTCCAAACTTATTTAGCAAGATGTGGCAGTCTGTGGCTTCCATGGAAGCTGCCTGATCGCAGCCCTTGCTTATCACTTTGGTGCGCTGTCACATGTAAGGCAAGACGAGCCTGCCCATTTTCACTTGACAACTGCTAGATGCCGCAAAGAAGCATTACAGCTGGTGACATTATTGGTCATTATGATTGTTGTTAACCACTCAGGAATCCTAAGGGTGTAAGCAAATAGCTGACAACATGAAATAGCAAAAGCTGTGCATAACTGCTGAACAGTGTTCCCTTTCTGGGTGCATCTGGGTTCCTTTGGTTGGATCTGGTGAGGACAAGCAAACATATCCATCACACAGTTAGCTTCCCATGAGAAACATAAGGAGGTTGCCTGGGAAAAGAAGACTTCCTGTGTTCTCAGTTCCACACTATAGGATGCAAATAGAACTGGGTGGAGATGCCACCTGGGCACATCTTCAAAGTCCCTGGGTCCCATGTGAAAACAAGCGGCTGATGATGGAAATGTTTAATGGCACATATGCAAGGAGGCTGATATATTTTCAGCTTATGGACAAAGTTTGCAGTGTATACATGCGGTCCTGCAGCAGTGGAAATTGCACGCAATAGGCAGGGGAGAAGGAATTCAGTAAGAAATGACATCATAGACATTTTAAGGAAGGGAAACTGGGAGGGGGGAGATGACTGGTGCGTTTCTACAAGGATGCAGTACATCATATCATTATGATAAATATAAAAGCCGAATTCCCAGTTACTTGGCTTATTTGGGAGGGATTTCTGTGCTTGTGCAAATTATTCAGAACATTGTTGCTTCAGGGGAAAGTGTTCTCATCGTCTTTCTTTCCAAGCGGAGCTAGCTGAGAGATATTCATGAAAGATTCACCAGGGCCAATTTTTCTAGGAGTATAAGCAAAAGCAACATCAATATTTCAATGTCTCAAAAAATGTGACGATTCTCCTGCCTTGAGTCGATGCTTAGAAACCATTGAATTTTAATGGAATGAACATTTCTGGAGAGGTTCCTTATGAAAATTTATAGGAGGCAAGCAGGCTTTCCTCCCGCCCCCTTCTCTCCTCTAACTAATATTTTGAGAACAATAATGTTTTACAATATTGCGAGGTAGGAAATGGTGTTGGAAGGAGTCTGACTGGTGATCTTTTCATCATGGTCCTTGTAGACTGCTAGTTTCCCAGGCAGTTTCAGCTGTCACAGTTGCTTAGAGTTCACTGGGCTGTTTTTAGTTACTCATTCAAATATTCATAAGAACCGAGGGCTGCAGTTTGCTGTCTGGTAACAACTTCATTTTCTGCTCACACAGAGCTTGTCCTTGTGGGAGGCTGTTCTCTGCCCCGATTGGCTCTCGTGCAGTCACATGGCCTTTCAAGGATAATGGAGTTTCCTTGGGAGTAGGTGAAAGAAGCATGTTCTACCTTTTATCTTTGCTTGGCTGAACGATGAAAATGATTGCAGGCGACAGTTATGGATTATCAAAGAGATGTGAAATGATCAAACCTATATCAAGCACTGGTTTGTGCTACGAGAGAAAGCGCATCCTTTAATTATTTACCGGGTGGGATAGCTCACACCTCAGGAAACCTTAAAACGGTCACAGTTTTGTGCAAATATTTACTTAACAATATTGTAGTTGAAACACAGTAATGAAAATAGGTGTAATTTTGTGCAGTGTTCATAGGGAAGGCCAATGGACTGTGACATTTCGCTGCATGGGAGCGGAATCGCAGGAGCGCTTGCCTTTTATTGCATTAAAGCTCTCGTTACATTAACCCTTCAGGGTAGCCCAGAAATTAGCAGAAAGGGAAGGATCTGTTCATCAGTTTAGAGCTTAAAGATTATCACAGCATAAGCAGCAAAATCACTTATTCAACAGAATTAGCATTTTTAAGAAAATACCGACACACAGCAAGCTGTAAATAGTCCAAAAGGAGAGCTTTGTGCATTTAGGGATGAGGGAGAAATTCGTTCCATTTAAAGGCAAACCTACCTAATTTGCACTTCATGGGGGAGGAGGGGGAATGCAGACCAAAATGCAAGCGTTCTTAAAAATTTGAAATTCTTCCAATTTTTCAGGGCCGGTCTTCAACCAAGTAACTTACACAAAAATGCATGTACTGGGGTAGAGTGTGCATAAAAATGTAACTATTGTCAAAGAAAATGTATATATTAGAGACAATTGCATGCAAAAATGTGTATACAGTGGTATCTCGGGTTACGAACTTACGAACATTCTGGAGGTCCATTCTTAACCTGAAACTGTTCTTAATTGGAGGCGTGCTTTCGCTAATGGGGCCTTCTGCTGCCGCTGTGCAGCCGGCACGCGATTTCCGTTCTCATCCTGGGGCAAAGTTCTCAACCCGAGTTACTACTTCCGGGTTAGCGGCGTTTGTAACCCAAAGTGTTTGTATCCCCGGGTTCCACTGTTTTAAGGAGAATTGATGCCAGAATGCTGATGAAAAATATTGCAAACTAATGTGGAAATATGGAGAACTGAAATGGAGACTGGAAAAGCAAGAAATGGAGAGAGGCCAAAATAGGCAGATTTCCCCATGAAAGACATGTGGATAATTCTTATCTTTGAAAGGTCTCAGAAGAATACTATGTAGGGGCAGAACACCTACTGCACTGTTATTTTAAACAATTAAATGGTATTGTTGCACACCACTCAATCTGAGTGGTGCAAGATTCCAGGGATTCCAGACGCTTACCCAAGGTTCGTGTTTCCTTTGGAAATTAGGCACAGCAAAGATTGTGGTGTCTTTATGATATATGGCTTATTTACACATGTATACAACCTGAACCTATGATGGATGGTTCACAGCACCAACACCCCAAAAGGGTCTTGTTTCTCCCAGAGCCACATCCTTGGATTCAAACGGACATCAAACATTGCTCTGTCTCTCTGCCTTCTCCCAGCTTGCTGTTTTACTTCTGGCCCACATCGCTGCAACTATCAACTTCCTACCTTGGATGAAATCTATGCCTCCAGGTGCTATAAGAAAGCTGCAGAGATAGTGCAGGACAGTGCGCACCCCAGAAATGATCTCTTTCAGCTTCTGCCTTCTGGAAGAAGGTACAGGGTTATAAAGACCAGGACTAGCCGCCTGAGAAATAGCTTCTATCCAAAAGCGATTTTGGTTTTAAACGCAGTGCAAGGCAGTCTCTAAGGGAGTGTCTGTATTTAGTTGTGGGGCATCAGAGTTTTTAGGGGGCTAATCAGGTAGGGTATTAAAGTTTTAGGAGGTTAATTATGTATAGGCGGGATGGGGAATGAGTCGACAGGCATTTTCTGGATAGTAGGCTTGTCGGTTTTGCATGTCTGATGTAGATTCTCAATTTTGTTGTTCTGTAAGGGACAATAACAATAAAGATTATCGTATCGTAAACGCTGACTCTGTCTTCGTAACTATCCACTAGATGAGGGAGGGCCCCCACTCATTTGCCATCTCCCAAAGAGCCCCTTCCTTTGTTCTCCTTAACGGCCCATCACCTACGCTGTCACCTCACCGGGAGATTAGTCTGGCTATTCCAAGAATTAGAAGCTTTGATTAAGTTTCAACACTTAGAAGGGATCAGAAGGGTCTCGGCATACAGCGTAACAGCCCAAACTCATAACAGTATGCACTCACTTGCATAATAGCACCAGTATTTTCCACGTTCCCCCTTTATCCCACTAATATTTCATCTCCTCAGGGGAGACATAGGATAGAAGGGGCTAAGGAAGTTGCAAGTGACCCACCGAGCTCAAAGTATACTCGTTTTATCTGGGGTTAATTTGTCTTGATTAATATGCCACCGATTTATTTTATGCAGAGAACTAGCAACACATAATATGGTTTAATATGTTTCTCTTAATTATAATAATGATGATAATATGCTTGCCCTGTGCTGAAGGCTTTGAATGGGAAACATTACATAACTCATAACTATGCATCAGAATTCAGATCATGCAAAGGTAAGCATGAGCAATTCTACCACAATACACACACACAAGGTAGCCCTGATGGCTAAATATAAGACTGAGGGAAATAGCAAACCCTGGGAAGATGCCAGGTTATGGTGTAAAGGAGGCAGGGAAGGAGATATAGTCAGGGTTCAAGGGATCTGTCTAATCCCACAAATATTAAACAATGTGATCACCTGGAGACAAACTCCTAAAACAGGAGTGGCGAACCTCCAGCCCACAAGCTGGTTCCATTCATGTTTCACGTTCCTTGTTTTTATTGTATTGCTGCTTTACTGTATTTTGTTATATTTTATTGTGCTGGCATTACTGCTGTTAGTCACCTTGAGCACTATTTGGTGAACAGGCAGGATACAAATTTAAGAAAGAAACGAACAATGTCTGTTGCAGGTAAACTTCATGGCTATTCCACTGCAATAGGATTAACGCAGTCTAGCAACTTCGGCTGATGCAGAAAGTGACAGATTTCTTCCTGACGTGGGTCCTTGTTTTCTGGGAACATGTTATGCCATTTTTGCTTACCTGCCAATGAGGGCATGTGCATATGTGAACATGAACACACACTTACATGCAAACACACACACACACACACACACACACACACACACACTTTTCATCTTTCCTATTCTATCTCTAGAATTATTTGTAGTACAGACAGTGCTCTACATATAAACTAGCCAGATTTAAAATGTTTCCCCCCCCCCCAAGCTGGGAACACAGCCGCTTCCTTTTGTGGTGAGGGAACAGCCATTCTGTTCCAGTCAAAACCAAGCACACATTTAGAGCCTTGAACAAAGGAAAATGCTGGCAGTGGCAGTGGTGGTGAGAAATGTAGAGTATGTTAATAGCAGAAGGGGAAAGGGTGAAGCACAGCTGTCTCCCACCACCAAGACCAACTCTCTGCTCTAAATTCCTCCCTCTTTGTGCTGCTTTTCACTTTACAATGCAATGTCAGAGCTGAGTCACATAGCTTTGTGTGGTGTATGTAGGTACCGGTAGCTGCTATAGATAAAGCTTTACCCCTGTGAAACTGAAGCCCCAATTTTCTGAGCGATTTGCAAAATAGGTAGATCAGCCCTGGGTTCTGCAAACACTTTCCTAAAATGTGGGTCTTAAAATGCAAAGAAAATGTGGGAAAGCAGTTTGATGAACAAAGGAGGTGGGAGAAGCCGTTGTTCTAGGTACAGCCTGCATGGCAGAAATTATGAAGAGGGGGAGCAAAAGGAGTCCGACAACATTGGGTTGCTGGCTAAAGTACAAAACAGAAAAGATAGCAGAGGAACAATCTTTCTAAACTAAACAAAGGATGGGAAAGATGCTATATGAGCACTTCTTCATTCTGCCTCATCCTCTGATGAAACAAAACGTTGTGAAGGTAAAACCCTACCACTGCAGCCACCAAAAAAAAAGGATTACAGTTTCATTGCAAATATAAGATAAAACCATCCCTGGAAGGGCAAAAGCAAAAAAAAAAAAAAAAGTAATAATGTTATTTGCTCATAACACCCACTATCACAGCTACAGCAAAGAGACTGTCAGCATTTCTATTACAGTGCCATATTTCAGGGGCTTATAACCAGGCCATGAAAAGATGCTCTGAAAATTGAATCCAGAACACAGGCTGTCTTTAGCTGCAACTTATATATTACTCTCAGACCTGCAAGGCTGGATGCTGGGAACACGAAATACGAATCGTAAACAAGACACAGCTAAATCATAGCAGGTGCATTGATGCGATATTAAGTTAAGGATGTCACAAGCCTGGCTGGCTGATCTTTCATTTATGGTCTAGTTTTTCTCCTGTTTTAATAACAGGACATTGAATAGCAAAAGAGAAGGTGGGGGGAAGCAACCCACAAACCTCTCAAAATAATTTGAAATATTATCATGGTTCACACCATCACACTTGACAGTGCACTCGTAGAACTTATATTGTGTGTGTGTGTGTGTCAGTGTAAGCTATCTAGATTTCTCTGAACACAATTTACCGACATTTCATCACACTTCTAGCCTCTTCCAATCTGACACTCTCCAGGTGTTTTGCAATACCATGTCCATCAGCCTCAGACAGCATGACCAATGGTCAGGGACAATAGGAGTTGTAGCCATCAGAATGGCTCTAGCCTAATCATGCAAATAAACCCATGCAAGTTAGCAGCCTACCAAAATAAAAATCTCCTAGCCTTCCCATCCTGGCTACAGAGAAAGGAAATTCCATTCCTATGCAGCCAGCTCAGGATTGCAGCTTAAACGTCTCTTAGCAGGCATTGGTGGGGTGGGGTGGAGGAGAGATACCTCCTTCTGACAGTTTATTTCAAGATGCTGGCTGCAGTGCAGTGCACCTTGACTATGTGTTCTCTCAATCCTTGTCCCACGTGGCTAATTAAGTCCAGATGACAACCTATGATTGGTTGGGTGTGATTGTCACTACTTTACACAAGGGCACCCCTTCTAAGGGCATCCTCACTACCCTTAGAAAGACAGTGGTAAAGCTAATCCTAAATAAACCCACCTTGGACCCAGTAATTTATGATAGCAAATGCCCCATGTTGAGGAAAGGCAATTGGGAAGATGGTGCCAGAGAAACTGCATAGGTTCTTGGGGGATACCAATTGTCTGGGTCCAGGCCTGGTTTGGGGACAAACTCGGCCTTGGTCTCTGTCGGGGGGCCTGGGCTCCCCCCCTTTGCTAGCCATTTGAAGAATGAGTCCGAGCCATAAAGCTTAAATGCTTTATTCTAGGCTAATTACTTTACAGTGCAGAGCACATCACAAACCTGTCTCATCCATCACTCTCAGAATCCGGAAGTACTCCTCCTCTGTTTTCCCGCCAGGAAGCCCATCTGGGAAAATGAAAGCACCATGTCCTTCTCTTTTTCCTTTCCCCCTTTTCGTAGCGAGGTCTCTGCCTGCTTGGCTGGAGCCCTACCACCGCTTCCCCCTCTCCGCTGCTCTTGGGAGAGGGGGAGGACGAGTCGGTCGTCAAGAGGGGGGGCTGCTCTCTATAGCCACTCAATGCCGGGCTGGAAGGGGGAGGCAGCCCCCTGACAGTCTCCCTGGTGGATGACCGAGAGAGAGAGAGAGAGAGTGAGGAGTGCTGCCTCGCTTCATCTCCCCAATCTCTCTGAAGCTTTTGATACCATTGATTATGACTCTGTGAATATTGGGGGCATAGTTTTACAGTGCTTCAAATCTGAGCTCTTGGGGAGCTTCCAGAGATTAGCACTGGGGAAGTGCTGTTCAGCCCCCCACTGGCACCCCTGTCATAGAATCATAGAATCATAGAGTTGGAAGAGACCACAAGGGCCATCCAGTATGGTTGACACTGACTAGCAGCTGCCCTCCATGGTTACAGACAGGACACATTCCCAACATGACTTGGAGTTGCCCGGAATTGGGGACTCAGCTGTTGTTGTTTAGTCGTGTCCGACTCTTCATGACCCCATGGACCAGAGCACGCCAGGCACGCCTGTCTTCCACTGCCTCCCACAGTTTGGTCAAACTCAGCAATACCATTGGACTCAGGTACATTCATGGGACTCAGCTACATTCAGGCAATTATATTGTTATAACTGTGTTATAAACATGCGACACCAGATGGCGTTGTAGAGTTTGATCCTTCAGCAATGTGATTTTCCGTTATGAGCTTTAGAATGCATTTTCCTATAACAATTTTTAATGTGCCTACATCCATCCTGGCACTATCTGCCTGAAAGGCAGACTGTTGAGCTACAATCCTTCCCCAGAAATCACCTGAAACCGGCTGGAGGCAAGTGGATCATTTTTATTCTTCTAGATTTTAAGTGTATGATAATATTGCTAGCTGCAGATTTTGTTTCAGCTAGTTTACTCTTGCTTTTAATGCTCTCTCTCTCTCTCTCTCTCTCTCTCTCTCTTTCCTTTAAAGCATATTGAGAGTCTACTTTCGCAAAGTGCCTTGGGACCGCTTATTATTAGGGGCCAAAGGTGGCATAAAAATATTTTCATAAGTAAACAAAATACTCTATTTTGAATTAGAACCTATTGCCCTGTAAAGGATATGTCAGAACAAAGAGCTTACTTGATTTAAAAACCTAGCTTTCATAGTAAGATTCCCTGAGAAATCCAAACTATAACTGAATAGAACTTCCCCGGGCTGAAACGCACTTTGCATTAAATATGCTTTGCGCATGCATTTCGTTTTGTTTTAAGGGACGTGAGGAGAAGGGAGAAAATTGGGACAACAGTAGGGATGGAGTGGGTTTCAACAAATCCCCCTTCCATAGTTGTTTTCCCCAGTAGCAACTTGCCTTCTGAGGCAAACAGCAGCTTGGGTAGCGGGGCAATTTTTATCAGGGCTGCAGCAGAGGAGCAGTTTGTTCCAAACAGGGATAGCAGACTGGGCTGCTATTTGGAATTTACTTCAACACTGACAAGCTTAGAGAAAACCTCACAGCACACACAGCTCTACCTCCTGACTTGTCTCCACTGCTCTTCACCCACCCACATCTGCTTGCCTCACTTTGGCTAATGGTAGGGCCAGCCCTGCCTGGCCACAGATGTTTTGCTGCCTAAGGCACAACCGTAAATAATGGGTGGTATTCTACTAAGTTTAATTTGGAGTAGATAGACCCAATGAAATTCATGAACATGACTAATTTAGGTCCATTCCTTTCAATGGGTCTACTCTGTGTAAAACTTGGTTGACTACCCCCCAGTGGTTTCTTCCCCAAGTCAAACTGAATACTGCCCATACCCAAGACTAATTGAGTTATTTCTGGGACCTAAAACAAGTCTCTTGCAGGAGAAAAGAAAAGAAAAGAAAAGAAAAGAAAAGAAAAGAAAAGAAAAGAAAAGATAAATTAAATAACTAATTTGCTGCTCTGTGTGACACCCAAAGTCAGCTTCCTAAGGCAGCTGCATCTGTCTGGTAGGGTTGGTTCTGTGTCCACATCTGTCAGACTTTGGGGAACCCGATTCCTCCCATGGTAGCAGCCAAGAAGCAGAGAAACAATTAAAAGTTCTTACCACGTAATTTATTAATATTCACAGGAAGAGACGGGGGAATGCAGTTTTCTGCTGCTGAGCTCTCTGTTCTACTACTCTCAATGCACATCTGGTTCTGGAAGGGGGGGTCAGGAATGCTTTCCAAAGACCCTGAGTCTGTCAGCTGTCTCTCCCCTAGTGCTTCTTCTTCTTCCTGCTGTTCCTCTTCCAAAATTTCCCAGCTTCTCCTCTCTGCAGCCTCTGAACTATTGCCTTCTGCAAACCACTGCTCTAAATCTATACTGTCCTCCTGTTCTCAGGAAGGTTCACCATTCCTCCTCCGTCCAGTCCCTGAAAGCATCTTCTGATACACAGTTGCCTCCCCACCCCTAGTCAGTAGCCCATCATTAGACCAATGTTTCACCCAAGCTCAGTATTCCAGCTGCAAAGGTGACCTCATCTGGATTCTTCAATAGAAAGTATATAGTAAACTACTAAAGAATACTACATTTGCTTTCATTGATTCCCAGTCTCTAAGCCCCGATGACTAATTCACATTAGCATACATTACAATAAAAAAATAATCTTACAGATTTTCAAATTCTAATCCAATATCAAGTTAATGATTGGGACCAAGGGAGTGAAATTGCATGGATGAGTTTCTCCTTACATAATGGAGCCTGATAATTTTCTGTATTACATGAACTACTGTGGGAATTCTATGACTCTGCATTATTCAGAGGACCATAACTGAAGCCTATGATAGTCCCATCTCATTAAAATGTATAACTGCTTTCCAGGGGTGTTTTTATTTTTATACGGATAAATCCTATGATATCGTTTAAAATACACAAAAGCTAAGCCTTTGTATTGACGCTGAAACTTACAAACCAAGATCTATTCACACCCAGCAACACAGGTAGCAATTCCATCCAATTGTGACTGCCAGCACGAGGCAAAGCCTTTATATGTTGTATTTATATGGCATGTGTATGGGGCAGTCGTGAACTCTATGACTGGCTGAAGCAATTCACAAACATTCCAATTGCTTAGGAAACTGAGCTGCCAGGATGCTTGAAGTCCAGCTGCTATGAGAGGAGGAGGAGGAAGAAGAAGAAGAAGAAGAAGAAGAAGAAGAAGAAGAAGAAGAAGAAGAAGAAGAGGAGGAGGAGGAGGAGAAGGAGGGGGAGGAAGAAGAGGAGTTTGGATTTGATATCCCGCTTTATCACTACCCTAAGGAGTCTCAAAGCGGCTAACCATCTCCTTTCCCTTCCTTCCCCACAACAAACACTCTGTGAGGTGAGTGGGGCTGAGAGACTTCAAAGAAGTGTGACTAGTCCAAGGTCACCCAGCAGCTGCATGTGGAGGAGTGGAGATGCGAACCCGGTTCACCAGATTATGAGTCTACCGCTCTTAACCACTACACCACACAGTTATCAGTTTTGCTGGGATTAACACATGCCACAGACCTAGAAGAATAGATAGTAGGATGGGCAGGTAAGTGGGTGGAGGGCCCAGGCAGAGCCTCGCTCCCCCTACCTTACCCCTGCCACTCTCCCTCCAGTAAGCACCAGTGACACACCAGTCTGGAGGCTGGGAGAGCAGAGATGCCTCAATTCTTCCAGCCACTATTTCAAAAGATTAAGATAAAAACTCACTGCTCTTATGCTAATCTGGGTATTCTCTCCCCCCCCCCCCTTAGAGTATTATATGTACAAAAACTTACTCCACGAGTTATGGCTTTTATATTTTACACCTTGTGAATAAGAAATACAAAATCACAGATGCGCAAAACTCCATACAATGAAATATTTCTATGTTAATAGCAAAATAATGATTGCACTAAGAAAATGTTTACAGTGCTACAAAAAAGGCAACAATTACTTAGTATTAACATTTAGAGAGAAATTCAATGTGCTCTAGTGAATTGGCATTCCAATCCCTTATCATTTTTTTATTTATTTAAAAAACTGAATGCACTTTAATCTATATCATAAGCCAACCTACTGAAAAGGTTTAAATGACACCAATTTCTTTCTCTTTCCCCTACAGTCAAACTGCGCTGAGTATAAACTCTGGTGCACAAGGCAGTTGAACGTTATCAAACGTATTAAAATATATCACACAAAAAAATGGCAAGCAGGCAGTATCATAAACAAACCTGCTTAGCATCTACTGTACACTTCCTGGTATTCTTTAGGGAAGCCATCATTTTTGAAGTGGTAGAATAGTGCTTTGAATGTATGGTGTGGATATTTCCTAATTCCGCCTCAACTGTGTGGCATAGTGAGTAAGACATACCAATATTTTCTTTTTTAATCTCTTATCTTCCTTCTCCACAAATAGGTGTTGCAGAGCAGGGCTTTTTCCCTGGTGGCACCTGACTTGCAGAATGCTCTCCTGCTGAGATGCAAATCTCCAATCAAGGCAATCCCTTCATCTCTCAACTTGACTCCTGTTTTAATTACTATGCTGTTTCAATGGGATTGTTTTCTTGTGTCATTTTGGATGCTTTTAATTTAATGCTTTAATGAGTTTTCCTTATTGTGTATTTTAATGATGATGTTCAGTCTAATGTTTGAGGAACTGGCTTTTATAGATTGCAAACTGCTTAGAAGCCTATTTTGGGATTAAGCGGTATATAAATTCAACTATAATAACCATAACTTTAATTAATCTACAACTAACTCTACATTTGCACTCAATACAGGCTAATTTTTACCATGCACTATATTAGAAAAATCAAGGTGGCAGTGTTTTAACAGATTTATGATGAGCAAAAAAAAAACAACAACAACAACAGGAGGTGAAAAGAAAACAGTAAATAAGAAATTAGATTCAGGTAGGTAGCCGTGTGGGTCTGATGCAGTTGAAATAAATTTAAAAATTGTCCAGTAGCACCTTAGAGACCAACTAAGTTTGTTCTGGGTATAAGCTTTCGTGTGCATGCACACTTCTTCAGATACCATTCTTATTTTTTAGTAAATAAGAATGATACAAAGAAGGTGTGTTGACCGAATGAGGATCCTTGAAATGCAGCATTATTTTGAATCTACCATTTCCTTCCTCCCCGACCTTAAAGCATCTGTACTTGTGGCGAAATGAATGTGTCCACGGCACTTCAGTACATATTCTTTTTTTTTCTACAAACTGATTATTTCCACCTAAGTGCTACGTAAGTGTGAAGCAGCCCCGGTTTCAATGGGCTTTTTATAAGAGAACTTCCCAGGAATAGTTCCCTACAGCATTTTATATACAATTTGCCAGATAAATTGTGCATGAGTGTATATAAAATGTAACTATGCAGTGCTTCTTTAGAAAATGTATTGTATCCCATGTCCAGCAGTGTATAGTTGAGAGGTAGTTATATGCAGGCATGCGCGCGCGCACACACACACACACACACTGCTCAATTTTTAGGACTCAAAAGCATTTTCATTCAATTTACATTTAAAATTATTTTCTAGAAATGTAGGTGAGGTAGCATATTGAGGATAACATATAGTGTTGCAGTGCCACCTAGTTTTTAAATGTGGGTATATTCAGTGTCCAACATTTCCACTTTATATGTGAATGGAAACCTAGCACAGATGGATTCATGGAATAATAAAATTGTAAGAGTTGGAAGGGACCACAAGGGTCATCTAGTCCAACCCCCTGCAATGCAGGAATCCTTTGTCCAACATGGAGCTTGAACCTACAACTCTGAGATTCACAGTCTTATGCTCTACCAACTGAGCTATCCCAGCCCAAAGAGATGTAATTATTATTATTATTATTATTATTATTATTATTAGTAATACACATAGATATAACTGGGGACTGGAATAGCTCCAGATGATACACAACCAAATAGCTCAGTCGTAACCATGTTTACTCATGTTGAGTTCTGTGGGAACCGCTCTGAAATAAATGTGCACAGGTCAGCCTTAGCAACGTTCTGTAGGTATAGCAAAAGTGTGTGTGTTTGTGTTCCAAAATCGCTTTCCAATCTGGTGGAAGCATTTGCTAAGAGAGGGGGAGAGCCAGCCCTAACGCTAGATAAACTGAGGCAGCCAACTCAGGTGATTCGAGCTGCTATGAAATGGTAAATGATTACTATGGGCAGTATGCAACTAATGAGCACTCACACTTCACATTGTGGGAGCCCTTTGCGGGATCACGCAAGGTGCTACAGTTCCCAGGGAGCTTATTGGCAAGCAGGGGCTGTCTTGCCTCTCAGTGTTAATTTTGGGAGGTTCGCGCCCAGCCTCAGTAATCAAGTTTCTTGCTGGGAGGTGGGGCCAGCCCCATTTATAAATAGGGGGTAGAGCCAACAATAGCTAGGCAGTCGGCTCTGGAGATTCACCCTCTCTACCCTCCCTTTGTTTAATGTTTCTTGTTTGCAAGTTAACTTTTTCTTCCTATTTAGTGGGTGCTGCTACGGTCTTGGACTGGTTGCTGCTGAAGGACCGGGAAGAAATTTTCCTGCATTGGCAGGTTTTGTCTTCCCCGTAGCAATTCGTCACAACTTTGACAGTTATGGCCTTGGGTGGAATCCTTTAGTCTTTTCTTCCCTATATGGGGAGAGGGGGCATGAAGTGGTGACTCACCCCCCATGGCAGCGATTCCAGGGTCCCTCTCTTAAAGGGGTTATATATATGAGTGTCACTGGCCATACACTGAAAGGTCGTCAGTGAACTACCTTGTGTGTGGGGATATGGGCTTGGCTGCCTGCTACATATACGTCTCGCAGAACACCCCCATATCCCATTTACCCTGATGAGCCCCAGTTTTCCCCAGCTGGGGGGCTGGGAGGGATACACACCCAAGGCCTAAGCCAAGGTCTTCCTACATTCGGAAGTTTAATTAAGTTGTGGCCTAATTTAATTCCATAACACGTTGCCAGAGTCTATATTCCTTCCTTTTGATCCATGGAGGCTGGGGCTGTTACTGCCTGGTCACGCAAACAGTTCCTCTAGCACAGGGGTCAGCAACCTTTTTCAGCAGGGGGCCGGTCCACTGTCCCTCAGACCATGTGGTGGGCTGGACTATATTTTGGGGGGGGAAATGAATGAATTTCTATGCCCCACAAATAACCCAGAGATGCATTTTATATAAAAGCACACATTCTGCTCATGTAAAAACACTAGACAGGCCCCAAAAATAACCCAAAGATGCATTTTAAATAAAAGGACACATTCTACTCATGTAAAAACATGCTGATTCCCAGACCGTCCATGGGCCGGATTGAGAAGGCGATTGGGCTGCATCCAGCCCACGGGTCTTAGGTTGCCTACCCCTGCGAGTCTAGCACAAACGCACAGTGGAACTTTTTCTTTCTCTGCTCCCTGCATGCCCCCTATGTGCCCCCTAAATGTGTTCTGAAGGTCCTCCCAACCCTTTGAAGAAGATGTGTGGGGAGGGGGCGTGCATTAGCAGAACTGTTTTATTGGTTCCCACCCTTTAATATTATTGTTGTATTTTTACTCCTAGGCAGATGAGCTTGTGGGATTTTCTGCATCAGGTGCCACACTAGATAAATCAGCCTTGGGTACTATGCACCATTACTCAAGGCAGGAAGCACCAATTGCTGCTCCAGCCCAGGCAGCAAAAGGGTTTAAGATGGTTTTCCACACAGGTGAATATGAAATCTTTCTTTTGTGGAGTTGCAATGGTGGGAGCCATTCTACATGGGGGCCAAACAGTGAGTTTAAGCATCCATGTTTACCAAAAAGACAGGTGATAATGGTTCAGATGGATTTGCTGTCACCTGTAATCACCCACCTCCCATTAGGAATGCACTCTTTGAAAGTGGTTCTAAGACAGTCTGGCAGGTTTTTGATCTTGAACCTGCCTTTCCACCGAATGCTCATCAACCTATCAGTCCGCCCACCTACACCCTGTGCAGAGTTGTTATTTAAATCTTTCCAACAATGCTTTTCCAAACAGCTAATATTACAGCATGTGTCACAGCGCCATGGTAACTTACATTACTTTGAAAGGCGTTTAGAACAATTGGCTTGAACGGTGATCACAGGTGGGCTAGACTTTGATTACCTTATTTTGTATCTGGGAACATGATCACTCCAGTAATCATCACGCTTCCTTCAAAAGCTGTACTAGTAGAATAGGGTGTTATTCATATTCATTATGGCTTTATGATAATGCAATTGGAAGAT
The DNA here is from genome assembly GCA_034641385.1 of Darevskia mixta. Lineage (NCBI taxonomy): Eukaryota > Metazoa > Chordata > Lepidosauria > Squamata > Lacertidae > Darevskia > Darevskia mixta. Next base: position 12,710,564 of record JAWWNH010000030.1, read on the forward strand.
TTTGCACGGAGCTGGCTTCAAGGTTATGAAACAAATATTGGAGACTATGTTCACGCTCCATCTCCAAACAATTAATGCAGCTGAGTTTTGTGTTAACCTTTATGACTGCAATATACAAACCACGTACACTGCCATATTTCATACGAAGGTTGCCTTGTGGGTTTTGCTTAAGCTACCACCCATTTGCCAAATTTGGGGGGCCCTCAGCACATTGCCACTGATGGGCCCTCCAACCAGATATATCTCCTGCTAAAACCCAACAAGATATTGAAATGTATGCATTACAAGACCCACTAGAGTTACATGCATATGATGAGAATATTAGCTACTCTGCCTTCCTTCCATGCTGCTGCCTTTGTCTATTCTATCCAGTCTCCACCCTGGGCAGCAGACAGAGGTAGGAAAAAGCAGCTCTAGAAATTCATAGCTCTCATGTTATATCCCAGGAGGTCATGTGCCAATCAGAGCTCTGACTTTGCTCACTGGCTAAAACCCTGTAAGGTAGGCAGGGACTACCAGTCAATCTAACTCACAGGTGTCAAGGACAAGGCCCGCGGGCCAAATGCGGCCCGCGAGACCTCGTCATGTGGCCCGCGAGCGTGCGCTGATTGGCGGTGGGCGGCAAAGGTCAGCGCACGCGAGAAGAAGGGAGCAGAGGTTTTTTTTCTTCGGGCCGTTTTGGCCCAGGGCGGCTTTTTGCCGCGTCGGGGGTGCTCCGTGCGGCTTTCTGCCGCGTCAGGGAAGCCCCCCGCACCAGCCTGCTGATCCCACCACCACCCCGCGCTGCGCCAATCCCTGCGAACAGCAGGCAGCGGTGGAGGGGGGGGAGAATGAGCAGCATCTCCTCCGCTACAGCGGAGACGTTTCTTGCTCCTCCCCCCCCCTCGCAAAAGCCTTCTTTTTCGGGTGGGGGGGTGGAGAAGCAAGCAGCATCTTCCCTCTCTCCTCTCTCTCTTTCACTCCTTCCTTCCTTCCTTCTCTCTCTCTCTGTCTCATTCCCTTTTACCCCTCCCTCCCTCCTTCCTCCCTCCCCTCTCTCCTCTCTCTATCTTTCACCCCTTCGTTCCTTCCCTCTCCATCTTTCTTTCACTCTCTCTCACCCCTTCCTTCCCCCCTCTCTCATTCCTTTCTTTCTTTCCTTCCTTCCTTCTTTCCTTCCTTCCTCCTCCCTCCCTCCCTCCCTCCCTTCCTTCTCTCTCTCTCTCTCTCCCTTTATTTTTCTTTCTTTCTTTCCTTCCTTCCTTCCTTCCATCCATCCATCCATCTCTCTTTCTCACCCCTTCTTTTTTCCTTCTTTCCTTCCTTCCTTCTCTCTCTCTTCCCTCCCTCCCTCCCAGCCTTTTAGAGGAGGAAAACCAGAAAAAAAAAATTTCCACACAGTGGAGAGGGGAAGGGCGGCCCTTTGAGGGTCACCGGCCCTTTGAGGGTGACCAAACTGCTGATGCGGCCCCCGATGAATTTGAGTTTGACACCCCTGACTAACTTATTTAACAGGAACTGAGGTGTGGGGAGCGAGGAGCTCACGTTTTGTGACCTTGCCCCTCCAAACCCCAGCCCTCTTCTACTCACCTGTTTGTGTCTTCACTGCTTGCCTTGGTCCCAGCTGTGGGCCAAGTTGCATCCCAGGGTCACTGAGGAGATAAATTTCATTATCTAATCTGGGGCAGCGCCTGGCTCCACCTAAGGAAGAAGGAGGCTGTACTGAGTCCCGCTGCCCTCTAGATCTGCTCCCGCAATCTGGGGCTCTGCTCTTCATTATTCTGGAGGAGCCCTTCCTCCCCAGCCTTAAGAAAAAGGAAGCCTTTAAAAAAAAAAAAAGCTTCTTTTGGCATGGGCTGGACTAGAGAGCACCACTTGCAACTACGGGTGGTTCTCCTTTCTCCTGCTGGACAGCTCCTTGCTGGGAGATAGCACTTGCCCTGCATCTGTTGCAAATAAGTGACCTCTCAGCATTTTATTCTCTCTTGCTGAACCTTTTCTCCAGCTCGCTCCCAGCCCGCAACCCCGCCAGAGGGTAATTCTACCTGGTAGGCTGGTGAATTCATATTTCCCCCATAAACTGGTCCCTTTAAATTTCCACAAGGTGCAAGGGAACAAGGCCCTGGGAGAGAGGGAGAATGCATTTGCTCCAAACCTGAACAATTTTGATTCATTGATTTATTTGCAATTTTGAAGATAAGTTGAGGGTAAAGAGCCTTATAGCCCCACCCTGCGTCGATTTCCTAAGAAGCAAGTCTTACTGAGCCTAAAGGGACTAATTTCCAGATAGCTTGCAAGGATGATAGTCTAGTCTACTCAAAAAGTAAGTCTCATGGAGTTCAAGACACAATGCATAAAATACCACAAAACCGTGTAAAAGTGGAATGAAGAAAACCTAGATCTTAAAGGAAACCACAGCAGTGTTTAACTCTTGCATTTAGATGCATTTAGATGCATTGATTATTTTGCTATTCTCGTCCCTGGTGCCAGCTCCACTGAAGCCATTATCAGGTCAGGAATTCAGCTCCTGTAAAAGGGTAGCCTGGTTTCCATCATGCAGCCTTTCACCAGCTGAATATTTCAAGATTTTCATTACCATCATAACGAAGCATTAAGAGTGATAAAACAATCAGTCAGCAAAAAATTCTATTACTCTTTATGGAAAAGTGGCCATTACAGTCTCACCCAAAAAGTTTTTCATTTCCTGAGTGACCAGACAGAACTTTCTGGGGATATGGAGGAGGGAAAAGCTGTCATTTAGATAATCCTGTGCATAGCACAAGAGTGATACAAAGAAAAGGAATATGTTTCAAAGGATTTTGAGATGTTTCTGATGAAGTCACGACCCAATAGCTGGACACTGACCCATCTAACACCACAGAAAGTTTTTAACTATAACTGTATTTAGAATAATTCTTTTAAAAAAACAACCCGTGGATGTTTTGGCTGCTACATTATTGCCACTAATACAGTGCTACCTCGGGTTACGAACTATTCGTCCCGGAGGTCCGTTCTTAACCTGAAACCGTTCTTAACCTGAGGTACCACTTTAGCTAACGAGGCCTCCCGCTGCTGCCACGCCACCAGCGTGCGATTTCTGTTCTCATCCTGAGGTAAAGTTCTTAACCCGAGGTACTACTTCCGGGTTACCGGTAGTGGAGTATGTAACCCGAAGTGTTCGTAACCCGAGGTGTTTGTAACCCGAGGTACCACTGTATAAGCATTTTTATGTACACTTTAACCTTAGTGTATTCATTTTTGTGCGCACATCACTGCATTGCCAAATTCAGAGAACTGAAAACTTCAAGCGATGCTTACGTTTCACTTTGCATATTGTTTCATAAAGTGCAAATTTGGTAGATTCACCTTTAAATGCAAACTGAATTGAATTTCTCCTGCATTCCTTCTTGCAGCGATATAGCAGGCTCAAATCTCTGCACCCACTGAAACGCTAAAGACCTACTGAAGTCCCCCAAGAATAACACAGGAAAAAATGGAGGGCCTTTTTGCAGCAGATGGAAACTTTCAAGCAATCAGAGGACAGGTTCCAGCATAGCACTGCTATGTGTAGACTCCATGTGTCTAAACTGGATGCAGGATGCTTCATCTGCTCATTAACAGGTGTAACCTCTTCACAGGTGTTCATTAAAGTGGGTTCAGCCTTAATCCTCTTAAAACTTAAACAGCAAGCTTTCAAAAGAAAATAAAATAAAGGGGGAGGCCTAACACTGCCAAACTCTTCAGTTTGTTTGTTTTTAAAAACACACTTTAGATAGAAGAATTTCCTCAGTTGTCTTAAAGACCACACACGCTTCTCCTATAAAAATGTTCTGTTGAATAGCTTTTTTTAAAAAAAAAAAAACACACAACACAACCCCCCCCCCTGCATTTTATCTTTGAGGTTTTAGAGGGAAAGTGGCCCATCCAGGAAACATCTAATTCAACCATTCCCAATTGCTAGAGACAGTGATCTCTTTCTCTTTCTCCCTCTAACACAGAAAAGCTAAAAACACAGCACTCTGTAATTTAAGGGGGACAGGAAGGTGCTTCTGCTATTGTACATGCCTTTCAAAGCTCCTAAGCCCTAGATATTAAAGGCATATTCAATAACTAGCATTTTAGGAGCTTGTTTAAGTTATCCAGCCCTTTCCACTGACAAACTGAGCCAAAGAATTCACAAAACAACAACAAGAGACAGACAGTTTGGAAGGTAGAACCCTATTATCTTAATGGGATGGCTAAATGGATGTTATGATATGAAACTCTGCGGCACCCAAATCCTGAGTGCATTTTACTTGAAAGCAGCTCCTGCTAATTTCAAAGGTACTTTACTTCCAAATAATTTGTGGCACTTGCTTTCTGAGGTCTCACTTCATTCACGCAGAATAGACTTCTGTGATGCAAAAGTAAAGAAGAATGTAGCTTCATAGAAGACTAGTGGGGTTGGGGGGCAGTGCCAGGGATTCCAGCAGTAGGAAATGGAGATGCTAAGCTATCTTTATAAAGTAAGCAGATAACACAATGGTTGGCAAGGAAGGCATCACTAAACTTTCTGGTAACACAAGAAAAAAAACACGGGATCCCAAACTCTGATGCCTACTGAATTATTTTTTTTCAGTATTCCAGCAGTTACGTTAATCGAAGCCTGATTTTCTAGTTTTAACCTTTTCTGTATTTTATTTATTGTACACCACTTAGAGACGACAGCAGTAAAGTGCTATATAAATTGTTTAAATGAATAAAAACTGGAAAATAAAATACCAATAAACACGTCCATATGTGTTGGCAACTTTAAGGTTCTCTACACAAATTATGCACATAGAGACCCTCTCTGTATATCACAAAATTTTGCAGTCATCACCCATGGTAGGAAAACTTAGAACCAAGTCCCTTTATCCCTGTGTGATCTAGGAAAACTCTTCTGTCGCTGAACCTTTAAGAATGAGGCCAGAACTTAAAAGTGTGCTCAGTCCTTTGGGATCACAGGCAGGTTAATTAGCCTTCCTCACTGTCCAACCCTTGTCCCTCAGTTCTCCTTTCCCATATCTGTTTTATTATTTTTACACTCAATCAATTGCAGCTCCAGGAGAAATGGCAAAGGGACATTCACTGGCCTCCCCTTCCTCGGGAGTTGTGAAGGGAAGCAATTGTTTTGCTTTGAGGGTGGGATGCAGAGTCGTAGCTAGGTGATCTTGCCTCGGTCCAGTATATCTGAAGGAGCGTCTCCACCCCCATTGTTCTGCCGGAACACTGAGGTCCAGCTCTGAGGGCCTTCTGGCAGTTCCCTCACTGCGAGAAGCCAAGTTACAGGGAACCAGGCAGAGGGCCTTCTCCGTAGCAGCACCTGCCCTGTGCAATGCCCTCCCACCAGATGTCAAAGAGAACAACAACTACCAGACTTTTAGAAGACATCTGAAGGCAGCCCTGTTTAGGGAAGCTTTTAATGTTTGATAGATTATTGTATTTTAATATTTTGTTGGAGGTCGCCCAGAGTGGCTGGGGAAGCCCAGCCAGATGGGTGGGAATAAATAATAATAATAATAAATAAATAAATAATAATAATAATAATTATTATTATTATTATTATTACGCCCCTGGCAGAACTGTCCAGATTGTGCCCCCTAGCCACTGCCAAATTAGCTCTTCTTTCTGTCTTTTCTCCAACCCCCAATCAATATTTTTATTTATAGACATATTTATGGACATATATTTAGCTGCTTTTGCACACACCCCCTCACCTTCACCCCTGGCAAGGCCCCACTTCACCACCCCCTACCTATGGCCCTGGTGGGGAGTCAGGCTAATCCTGGCATGTTTTTTGCTGCCAAGCCCTCAGAAAGATCACAAAGGAACCCTTCTCTCTACCCACTGTGTCCGGGAAGTATAGCTTGCCCTCAATGAGACTCTGAAGGAAAATACTCACATACTCCCTTCACTGTGGAATAGGCAATATCAGTGCAGAGGGGTCCTCTCTCTCCCACTTCCTGGCCTATTCTTTTCCTCTTGGCGTACCTTGTTAAAGAAACTTCCATGTCACCTCTACTAGGTGTTATCTAGAACGCTTTCTCTTCCTAATTCTCTACTTCCTTATGTGGCTACGATAATCACTTTCCTTTCTCACTAACTCCAACCGTTTGCTAAGACACTTTCTTTCTCCCTCACCTCTTCCTTTCTCCTCGAGGGCTTCTATAGATTTTACTGCAGAGTTGCTGGTCCAGTCTAATGCCATGCATGTACCTACCATTCTCAGATCTTTTAGCAAACTATGCGCATGTATGTTTGATTGCTCTGCCTTTGGCTTGTGCCCCAGGATTCCATGGTGTAGCACCGTGACTCTTGGTTGAAGATCCAGACACATGCTTTTCTGTGCATGCGTAGCACAGTGACATGTATAGTTGAGGGCACCCAGGAATATTGCATTTTTTGCAAATCAGGAATCAATGTAGACAAAAAGTAATAGAAAAGGGGGGGCATAAGGTTAGTTCAGTTAAGCTGTGGCATGTGGTATAATAAGTGGGGTGGGGGGAATGGACAAATAGAAATACTGCTTCCAGCATAGACACAAGGGTTTAATTAAGCATAGAATATACAGACCTCTAGGACAAATTTGGGCTGTGCCCATGTTATGGATGAATGAATGAATGTGTATTATTATTATTATTATTATTATTATTATTATTATTATTATTACTCACCTTTAAAATGTAATATTAAAATAAGTTAGAAGAATTCATAATCAGAAGAACAGAGGGCATCCCAAAATATTATTGCACACCATTTTCCTGCAAATTCCTAGCCATTGATAGATAATTTAGCCCACCCTGTTTCCTTTACCTAAGAATATAAGAGCATTGAACAAGGCTGCTGGGTCAGGACAATGTTCTCACAGTGGCTGCCTGAAGCCCACAAGCAGGACATGAGCACAAAAGCACTGCCCACCTGGTATTCAAAGGTATAATGTCTCTGACAGTGAAGGTAGAACCTAACCTTCATGGCTAGTAACTGTTGATGTGGGCACACTGGATGTACAGAAGTACAGAGCAAACCAGTCAGCCGAGTATTGAACTTGGTGTTGGGCTGTGGGTAGCAGCTCTTCTGTTTGGGAATGGAATGAAGACCTTGAGAAGAAGCTGGGAAATGCAAGCTGGACCCTCCTCTTGGATATTTTAGCCCCTTTAAAAATTTTAGACTGCTATATTCATTCTGCGTTTTAATTTCTTTTAGCTCTGTAAAGCACTTTTCAGATTTTAAATGCTGGTCTATGACCGTAATAAAATTTGATTGATTGATTGAGAAGTACTGTTTTGGGGGGACAGGGGGCGGGCAGGTATGGAGCACTCCCTGGTCCTGAATGGGGTAACTGTGCCCCTGAAGGACCAGGTATGCAGCTTGGGAGTCATTTTGGACTCACAGCTGTCCATGGAGGCGCAGGCCAATTCTGTGTCCAGGGCAGCTGTCTTCCAGCTCCATCTGGTACGCGGGCTGAGACCCTACCTGCCCGCAAACTGTCTCGCCAGAGTGGTGCATGCTCTGGTTATCTCCCTCTTGGACTACTGCAATGCACTCTACGTGGGGCTACCTTTGAAGGTGACCTGGAAACTACAAATAATCCAGAATGCGGCAGCTAGACTAATGACTGGGAATGGCCAATAAGACCATATTACACTGGTCCTGAAAGACCTACATTGACTCCCAGTACATTTCCGAGCACAATTCAAAGTGTTACTGCTGACCTTTAAAGCCCTAAATGGTCTCAGCCCAGTATACCTCAAAAAGTGTCTCCACCCCCATTGTTCTACCCAAACACTGAGATCCAGCTCTGATGGCCTTCTGGCGGTTCCTTCACTGTGAGAAGTGAGGTTACAGGGAACCAGGCAGAGGGCCTTCTCGGTAGTGGCGCCCGCCCTGTGGAACGCCCTCCCATCAGATTTCAAGGAAATAAACAACTATCTGGCTTTTAGAAGACATCTGAAGGCAGCCCTGTTTAGGGAAGTTTTTAATGTTTGATGTTTATTGTGTTTTTCATATTCTGTTGGGAGCCGCCCAGAGTGGCTGGGGAAACCTAGCCAAATGAGCAGGGTGTAAATAAGAAATTATTATTATTATTATTATTATTATTATTATTATTATTATCATCATTTGTTTTATTTCATAGTCATCACATGCAGATAAACTTTGCTAATATAGGGAGTGATTAGGACTCCTATACTTCATCTGTTTATACAACCCTCACTATTTTAACATACACATTAACTAGGTTTTGCACTATTAAATCTCAGGACAGTTTTAAATCTCTGTAAAAAATAATAATGTATTTTTATGGCCTTTGAAAATTAACCTGCACATTAAACCATCACAAATCTAACAGGACAAGGACCCTTAACACTACTGACATGATTAAGGCTCTGCTTCCTGTTAAACTAGCAACCGGGAGCTTGTCAAACCTTGAAATAATGAGCTCAGATCTATGATGAATGTGCCAATAACGTATTTTTCCACAGCGGCATATTTCAAATCGCTCAAAAATGGGAGCTCACAGCAGGATTTTATTTGTGAACAAATTACTTTTTTGAGAACTGAAAACACAGCTAAAATTAATTTCACTCATTAGCTCAGGGCTCTTAATAACCTAAGTGCGGGTTCTGCTCTTTTTGACATATATAGAAGTTTATTTAAATTTGCTCTTTAAATCAAAGTGCCGACCAAAAAAAAAAAAAAAAAAAGTAATGTATTCTCACCTTGCTATATTGCAGCAATCATAGACCCAGGCAAATTTTAATGGCCCAGATAGGGGGGCAGGATGGAATAGATTACCTGTTTTGTATGTTACTACAGTATGCTAGGAGGCTGGGTTAGCAATCCTTCTTCAACCCAGAGGAAAATACACCCCCATACTGAAACAGAATACGGTATGGTATTTTAAAAACTAACTCATTAGGATAAGATCTGCAGGGAAAATCTGTAAAATACCATGGCATAAAACAACAACCCAACACGTCCAACATGTAATCTGGAATAATATGGAGTAAAACAAATCAGCTCTTCTTTAAAGAGAAAGTTCTATGCAAGCCTTTTGTGTGCTCATTTCTATAGTTGTTGTACATATAGACACCAGAGGGCAGTCTTCTTCCACATTACGGCATAGAGTCCACACCTATTCAATATCTTACATCTTAATTAGGAAATATAAACCTTCTTTGAGAAGGCTGACTGATACGGGAAACACAACACAAAAATCCAATTAAATGTTTGAACTTAGCTACAGTTAGAACTGGATATGGAATAACTGATTGGTTCAAAATTGGGAAAGGAGTACGACAAGGCTGTAGTGTATATTGTCTCCCTGCTTATTTAACTTATATGCAGAATTCATCATGCCAAAGGCTGGACTGGATGAATCCCAAACCGGAATTAAGATTGCCGGAAGAAATATCAACAACCTCATATATGCTGATGATACAACCTTGATGGCAGAAAGTGAGGAGGAATTAAAGAACCTTTTAATGAGGGTGGAAGAGGAGAGCGCAAAATATGGTCTGAAGCTCAACATCAAAAAAACTAAGATCATGGCCACTGGTCCCATCACCTCCTGGCAAATAGAAGGGGAAGAAATGGAGGCAGTGAGAGATTTCACTTTCTTGAGTTCCATGATCACTGCAGATGGTGACAGCAGTCACAAAATTAGAAGACGCCTGCTTCTTGGGAGAAAAGCAATGGCAAACCTAGACAGCATCTTAAAAAGCAAAGACATCACCTTGCCAACAAAGGTCCGTATAGTTAAAGCTATGGTTTTCCCAGTAGTAATGTACAGAAGTGAGAGCTGGACCATCAAGAAGGCTGATCGCCGAAGAATTGATGCTTTTGAATTATGGTGCTGGAGGAGACTCTTGAGAGTCCCATGGACTGCAAGAAGATCAAACCTTAGGCATAAGGTTAATTTTGCCCCTGAAGTGAATTACTCTTACTAAGATGGTGATTGTTGTCTTTGTCCATGGGGTTTTCTTGACAGGGATACTGGAGTGGCCTATCCATTATTAAAGAAATCAGCCCTGAGTGCTCATTAGAAGGACAGATCCTGAAGTTGAGGCTCCAGTACTTTGGCCACCTCATGAGAAGAGAAGACTCCCTAGAAAAGACCCTGATGTTGGGAAAGATTGAGGGCACAAGGAGAAGGGGACGACAGAGGATGAGATGGTTGGACAGTGTTCTCGAAGCTACTAACATGAGTTTGGCCAAACTGCGAGAGGCAGTGAAGGATAGGCGTGCCTGGCGTGCTCTGGTCCACGGGGTCACGAAGAGTCGGACACGACTGAATGACTGAACAACAACAATGTAACAATACAAGTCACAGAACACAAGCATCTTAAAGCTAAATTGGATTAAAAGGCCTAGGAAATGAGAAAGATTGCCTGATACCAAATTAGGCACCAGGCCACCATCCCTGCAGAGTCACCACCACCAAAAAGGCCCTCTCTCCCATAACTGTTTGTTGCACCTCACTTGGAGAAGGGCTGTCAAGGTGTTAGCAAAGTTACTTGAGTAATGTAGACAGAATCCTTTCTTTGAAGCTATTTTTCTGGTACCTTTGGCTACTTGAAGCAACTGTTTTTCTTTCTCCGTAAGGCCCTAGATCATGGGTAGGCAAACTAAGGCCCAGGGGTCGGATCCGGCACAATGGCCTTCTAAATCCAGCCCGCGGACAGTCGAAGAATCAGTGTGTTTTAACATGAGTAGAATGTGTGCTTTTGTTTAAAATGCATCTCTGGGTTATTTGTGGGGCTTAGGAATTCGTTCATTTCCCCCCAAAAAATATAGTCTGGCCCCCCACAAGTTCTGAGGGACAGTGGACCGGCCCCCTGCTGAAAAAGGTTGCTGACCCCTGCCCTAGATGTTGTTCTGTTCCAGGGCAGGGAGACAGGGAAATGGTGGCAGAAGAAGAAGAAGAAGAAGAAGAAGAAGAAGAGAGAGAGAGAGAGAGAGAGAGAGAGAGAGAGAGAGAGAGAGAGAGAAGGGTGATTATCACCTCATAGTGGCAGGGCACCCTGGACATTCATAACATCCTGGACAGAAGAAGACAGTGGCATCCTCTAACTGGTAGACACACCAAGAACCTCTTCTGCTGGTAAGCCTGCCCATGCCCACCCTGCAACAAATGAGTTGATGAAAGAATTGTGTAATGAGAACAAACTTCATTCATGCCCATTTGCTACTCTTGGAAATTTGTTTTGTACTGAATGAAAAGCAGAATTACAAAGGAACTGTTCCCTCCCTTGACAAGATCTAGGCATTTTTAACGTTTGCAGAGAATTCAAGCCATGGAAGGAAGGAACAAATGAACTGAAATAGCTCCAAGTCTGAAGTTGCATAAGCAGACCAGGCAGCTATTTGATTAACAGAGAAATCCACCACCTCCTTGTACCAGGCTGTGGGGCTCAAATTGGGTGGCACATCCCCTTCCACCCACCAAATGTGTGGGTGGGTGTGCCTGTTAAAGTTACAAGTTTAATGTACATAGAAAGCTGTCTTGGAATGCATTGTACTTGGAATGCTGTAAAGAGACATTTACCTTAAGCAAGAGGTTCCACTCTGGGCGAAAGTCGAAGGCTGGTGTTTTTTTCCATTTCAGTGAGCTAAACTTCCTGATGACTCAGAAGTCAGAGATGTCTAGCAGCAGCAGTAGCAAAGAATCTCTGCAGTGATGAACAATCTTAGGCTCTGCTTCTGTCCTCTGAGAGAGGAATGTTTGCAGAACTGCATAAAAGACTTAAGGGACTGAGCCATGTTGCTTGTTTGCAATATGTTACTTTGTTATTTTGTAATGTTTAACTTAGGTTTTAAGACTGTTCTGCAGCGAAGTTTTGAAACTCATTCTTGGAGTAAAAGGTAAAGGTACCCCTGACCGTTAGGTCCAGTCGCAGATGACTCTGGGGTTGCGGCGCTCATCTTGCTTTATTGGCCGAGGGAGCCGGCGTACAGCTTCCGGGTCATGTGGCCAGCATGACTAAGTCGCTTCTGGCAAACCAGAGCAGCACACGGAAACGCCGTTTACCTTCCCGCCTGAGTGGTTCTTATTTATCTACTTGGACTTCGACGTGCTTTCAAACTGCTAGGTGGACAGGAGCTGTGGAAAGCTCATTATTTCTACACAAGGTCCAGATCAGGAATTCCACTGAACAACTCTAACAGTGCCATCAGCAGCAGTCAGTGGAAGTCCCCCCCCCCAAAAAAAAATGGAGCATTCCAAAGGTGGGGAACAGCCAGAGCTAGGCTGAGATCCATTGAAACCTGAGCCTGTCTCATTGCTGTCACATGGAAGCAAAGGATCCAATCAGGGCCCAATCACAGCCCTACCTCCAGCCTGGGACAACAATTTTCTGTCCCCCACCTTCTATCCCAACTGCCATGATCAGCAGAGTGTTGTGCTGGCCTTGCCATTCTGCACAGCCCCCGTGGTGTAGAAGTTTGGGTTGCACCCTCAGTCTTTGCCCAAGGTATCCAGTATCTAGGAATGGGTTGATCAAGGAGCAGGTTTGAGATGGATAATCACAAAACTGTAGGCAAAGCAGAGCAGATACAGCCCAAAGGTAGCAGATCTTCCATGCTGTTGCTCAGGCAAGTTGAAGGAGAACCATTGTCAACGGTCAACAAACCTCGTCGTAACACAGCACTTCTTTCAAATGCAGTGTATTAAGAATTGGCTGCAGAGTTCCCAAATAGGCAGTATGTTTTCAGTGAAAAGTTTGGTTCTTAAAACGCAAACCACAAGCACAACACAGGACCAAAGATCTTTTGTTTACTTGAGATTGAGCATGTCCAATCTGGACTGAGCTGGGATCATCTCTAATTGAATTGTTACATGTTAAACTATAAAACAATGTCCTGCAGATAGACTGTACTGGAAAAACACAGTATGTGTCTCAGATAAACTAAGAGTTGATTTCAGAGTCCTTGTAGCACGTCTTGTTAAAAAGAAAGTTACAAAACTGTTGAGACATCCATATTCCTAATTTCTCAGCATACAAAGAGACTGGAAAAGAAAGCTTGTGTCTAATTTACATAATTTTAGCAAATTATTATAAGAGAAATCATTTACAAGTATAAAGTAATGTGTCTCTTTTTTAAGGTTTGAAATGTGGAAAGGGAAGATAAAAATGGCACAAAGAAAATGTAGGAAAAGCAAAAACCCTCTAAATTGTAATATATTGAGTGGCTCTTTCCTCCTCTCACTTTGTGAACCATTTGCTTACTGGGGGGGAAAAACAGTGTAAAACATTACCACATTAGAGAAGTTTCATATTTATTTTTACAACTGCAAAATGGTTAACTTTTGTAAAGGTCTTTTTGTCATCACTTAGTAGGGACATAACTCACTCTTCATTAAGTTTTTTCCTACAAATGCCCATAAAACACACTTTTAAAAAAATGAACATGAAATAACACCATTACTTTTCCCTAGCTACATGTCTAATCCCTGCTTATCAGTACTGCCATTGACTAGTGGCGACGAGTTACACCAGGGGTAGGCAACCTAAGGCCCGTGGGCTGGATGCGGCCCAATTGCCTTCTCAATCTGGCCCACGGACTGTCTGGGAATCAACGTGTTTTTACATGAGTAGAATGTGTCCTTCTATTTAAAATGCATCTCTGGGTTATTTGTGGGGCATAGGAATTCGTTCATTCCCCCCCCCCAAAATAGTCCAGCCTACCACACGGTCTGAGGGACGGAGGACCGGCCAATGACTGAAAAAGGTTGCTGACCCCTGAGTTACACCAACAACATTCTAACCTTTCTGAGATGGCCTTCAAGAGAAGTCCAAGGTTCTCTTATGCATAGATCAATGTATAAAGTAGGGTGAAGAACCTTCTTCAGCCTAATGGCTGGATTCCTTTATGAGCAACCCTCTTGACGTGGGAGGGGGGCACTTTGGTGGTGGGTGGGGCAGAACCCAGCTTGTACAGGAAGCTAATTTCTACACACACTCACAAACTCACCCCTTACCCCTCAACCAGGCAAGAAAGAGGCATTGTGAGAGTTCCATTTTCCAGCCAGACAAAAGAAGGGCCAAGGAAGAGTTTGGCCTGGGGAGAGTTCCGGGGGCCAGACAGAAAGACCTGCAGGGCCACAGATTCAGCTCCCTGAACCTGGAAATGTAAAACTTAAATGGTTAGAATGTATGTCTAATTTCCCTTTCAAGCTCTGTCCTGCATTAACTGTGTCTAGACACGGCGTAAATGACAGGAAAAGGTCAAAGTTGCATTCAAGGCTGTGGTCCACTGTGCACCCACTTTGGATAATGCTACATTGAACTAAGTAAGACACAAAGGGTTGCACTGTAAACAGGGGTGGTGTATCCCATTTCACCGCATGAGGCAAAACGGGAAGGTGCTGCCTGCCTTGCCATGTCCACCTTGCCCCCCTGCCCTGTCATGTGGGTTGGGTCAAGCAGTGTTTGCAACAGTGAACTCCCACAAGATCTCATGTCCTCAGTGAGATTTCAGCAAGATCTCAGCTGGCCCTGACTGTAAGTCTGGCCTGTGAATGTTGAATTACTCTTGCAGTGTTCACCCATATCTTGGGGGTGAGAGGCTGTCCGCTTAGAAAGAGAGGGAAAGTACATGACAGAAAAATGGAGCCATGTGCTTTTGTGCAGCATTTGTGCAACAGAGGATGGTGCATTAGTTGCTGAACTGATGGAGGAATGTGTTTTGGGTGTGGGTAGCACCCTCTGATGGGCAACACATGACCAAATGCCTTAGGACAGTCAATGTGTCATTTAAATCAGCATTTCCATTTCTCATACAATGTACTTACGTTCAGCTTTAGCAGACTTCCCTGCAGGTTTTTCTCCATCAACACAGATGCAGACACCGTGAGACAGAAAGGGTCACGGGCTTTTTTCTCGTCATGCCTGAAAACATCCATAGTCTCCCCAAAAATGCAGAAATCAACTGACAATGAAATTCCCCAGGCCAGTATCTTTTTAGAAGAGCTCCAAGGTAGATGATTCACCTTTCCAGACAAAAGAGATCCAGGGTGCATTGCAACAGCTTGTTCCGGGGAAAAACTGGGGTAACAACTTCAGTGGAATGTATCACTCCTGCTTTCAACACCCTTCTTGAAATAGCCGGTTTTCTGCCATGATCATATGAACACTTAAAAAAACCACCAAAATTAATCCAGCTCATAACAGGATTAGGGAGGATGACATTTTTCCTTACATTTAATTGTGTCAACAAACATTTTCCACTTCGAAGTCTTGGCTGTGGCCATTGCCTTCTACATGCCCTGTATCTAGATGACCCGCATGTGTGCGTTCTCATCTGATCAAATTGCAACAAGTGTTTGCATAACATTAAGCTTTGCTATGTAGCTTATGTGATCCAATTACTGTAGGATTTAGGGTTATCAAGCAACAACTTTTCTTGGGTTTGGATGAAGCAATGCCTTATCTTGAATTTCTCAACAACAACACTTATCTCTAACCTTTGCAAGCGAAATGCAACCATTTTAGAAATTCAGATCTAGTGCTGTTACAAAATTTTCTTCTGCATTTTTACTGTTCTCAATCAAGTACCGAGAAAAGAAATTGAAATTGACAATTATCAAGGAGAAAAGGGAATTTCAGATAAATTTTCATAGCTGGGGTGCAAGCTTTCTGTTGCACTTGCCTCAGTTTTGAGATGACCAATGGATGTTTGAGGGTCATTTCTTTAATTCCACAAATTATCCCTCTGATGGTCTGCCCTCTGCAGCCTTCCTGGGTGCCTACACTTCCTGAAAACCCCATGATAACCTCAATTGTCCTCCCCCATAAGTGCAGAAGGCACTGCCTATTGTTTGTCTCCCTGTTGTTCATTGTTACTTTTTTTAAAAGTCCTTTTAATTAAATCAGTGATATTTGTATTGTTTAAAAAATGAAAAAGTAAGGAAAATCAGTTACAGGTAGGTAGCCGTGTTGGTCTTCCATAGTCGATACAAAATAAAAAAATTCTTTCCAGTAGCACCTTAGAGACCAACTAAGTTTGTTCTTGGTATGAGCTTTCGTGTGCATGCACACTTCTTCATGCATATACACGATAGCTCATACCAATAACAAACTTAGCTGGTCTCTAAGGTGCTACTGGAAGGAATTTTTTCATTTTGTTTCGACTAAGGAAAATCAGCAAGCACTGTGACTTCAGATGCTCAGTAGCCACTCATTTGGCTTCCATTAAAAGTGTTCACTAGAAGGACAGATCCTGAGGTTAAGGCTCCAGTACTTTGGCCACCTCATGAGAAGAGAAGACTCCCTAGAAAAGACCCTGATGTTGGGAAAGGTTGAGGGCACGAGGAGAAGGGGACGACAGAGGATGAGATGGTTGGACAGTGTTCTCGAAGCTACTAACATGAGTTTGGCCAAACTGCGAGAGGCAGTGAAGGATAGGCGTGCCTGGCGTGCTCTGGTCCATGGGGTCACGAAGAGTCGGACACAACTGAACGACTGAACAACAACAACAAAAAGTGTTCAATTAACACCCAAGGAAAGATGTCTGAACTCTTCCCATGGGGCTTTTTGAGATGAGGAAGTGTGGGCAGTTGCGGAGGCTGCAGAGTGCTGGATAAATGTTTAATGGGAAAACACACACACACACACACACACACACACACACCCCACACACAGCTATTTCATAATGATAAATTAAGGTCAAACCTGCATCCACCAAAACTATAAAGAAAGTCTAAAGCAGAAAGAGGCAGAAAGATTGAAATCTCTTTTTCTGCAGGTAAAGAAAATGTTTCAGAAATTAGAAGAGCAAAGCACTAGTCAGAACATCAGTGGATTAGAAGTATGTGTCTTCGGAGACTTTATCTTTCTACCACTGTTACAAATAGTTCAAGTGTGTGTTTTAAAAGTCTTTGGGTGCCTTAGGCCTTTGACAGGCAAATTGTTTCTTATATAATTGCAATGATTGGGTGGGTTTAATTTAGTATTGTAACAGAGTGTGAGGTGCTCCAAGTTCTCTAGAGCTACTTCCTTGTAGCCTTCTCCTGCTGGTAACCCCAATGCAAGTTAGAGAGGCTCCCATTCTCTTCCTCTACATCTGGAATATATTGTGTTCAGACATCCCATGGGCTTGTGCCCTGCCCACTCCAATCTCCTCCTCTGGCATAGTGGCAAGGAAGGGATTGTAAATTTGCGCTTTCAATTTTGATTAACCCGAGGTCAGTGTTAAACATCTGAACCATAAATGGTGGTTAATTGTAGCTCTGGTTGGTGGGAACAAGCCAGCTTCATAAACCATCGTTTGAAATGGACCCATTTTAAACAAACCATAGTTATCAACCCCAGCTTGCCAGATTTCATGGACATGCCAAACTGTGACCTATCAAAAACCCTTGCAAAAACAAGAAATTTTTAATTAAATTTAGAAAAAAATATTATCTAATCATTACTCTATAGCAGGCATAGGCAAACTCGGCCCTCCAGATGTTTTGGGACTACAACTCCCATAATCCCTAGCTAACAGGACCAGTGGTCAGGGATGATGGGAATTGTAGTCTCAAAACATCTGGAGGGCCGAGTTTGCCTATGCCTGCTCTATAGAACTGCAAGTGATATCCTTTTCTTTCAACTCTCTTACTCCCCCCCCCATTTTATTTTTGTATTCACATTCTTACAACATCACGAACTCGTAACTTCTAAACCAGGCATTGGGAACATGTGTTTCTCCAGATGTTGCTTCACTACAACTCCGAGTTTTGGCCATGCTGGCTTGGGTTGATGGGAGCTGGAGTGTCCATTGCTTCTTTAAACCTAGCTTGTCTGCAGTATATTCAATCTGAAGCAGATTTACGGTATCCAAAAATAATGACTGCTAGAACTGGTTGATCTTAACCCAATCCTTTATTGTTTCATATACACCAAGGCATTGTCAGAAAATATGCTGGATCTTCACATGAAGGAGAAGAAATTATAATTGCAGCTTGGGAGTATTGGTGGGCGACCCACAACTGACTCTCACCTGGGTATTTGGCACTTTAATTTCTGACATCTAAACAACATGTAATCTGATTTTCAATGAAGTAATTATCCAGCAAGTGTGAATAAGTGGCAGGTTATGACACATAGAACAAGATGCCACACCTGAGTGAGCTAAAGTTACCAGAAGGCCTATTATCTGTAATCAGAAGTATATGCTGAAATGATTATTTATGTGTAAGATTAAGCCACCTGCTCTGAAACCACATTGTAGAAACTTGTCCACTGTTTTTTCTTGCCTTGGACAGATTGTGCAATTGTTTTTAGTTGTCTGTTACCAAAAACGATGGGTGAAAAGCAAAGCTCAGGGAGAGGGTATTTGTGTAGGCTGAAAGACTGACATCTTAATTGAACCGTTCCCACCTCTAGAGAGGCTCAGCATGTCATTAGCTCCAATAAGCATGGAAAGCCACAATGCTATTATTTCAGTCACTCCTCAGGTCGGAATAGCATTGAAAATAATTTCCCCATATTTTAATTTCTGCACGTGAATACAGAAGGAATATTGTATATGCACAAATTATCATTAATCTCCTTTTCCTATGTTACCCCCCCCCAAAAAAAGTGATTCTTGTCCATGTGCAATGCCCTATTCTATCTATCTCTGCCATGCTCATGACATATGAACCTGCATGGATCAGAATGGAAGAAGAGTCCCATCTTGAGGCAATGCATCACCTTATATGCCTCTATCACATCCAACCAATCTTGATGACCAACCATAGAATCATAGAATTGTAGAGTTCGAAGGGACCCAAAGAATCATGTAGTCCAACCCCCTACAGTGCAGGAATCTCAACTGAAGCATCCATGGTGGATGGCCATCCAACCAATGCTTAAAAACCTCCAAGGATGGAGAGTCCTTCAGAGGGAA
The DNA here is from genome assembly GCA_034641385.1 of Darevskia mixta. NCBI lineage: Eukaryota > Metazoa > Chordata > Lepidosauria > Squamata > Lacertidae > Darevskia > Darevskia mixta. The sequence continues at coordinate 12,729,437 of JAWWNH010000030.1, forward strand.
GAGCTTTCTTGACCACTACAAGTGTTGTGGAGGACCAGGGCACATACACAGCCACATGTGCGGCCCTTATGAGCAGCCACAATGCAGACTGTCTAGACAAAGACAACAGAGTCATGTTAAAATTTCGATTGAGAGTCTTGAAATACCTGCTCCCTGACCCACAGGCCCTTTCTCACCTGGCCTGGGAGGACAGGACCCTGACTGACTCCAGCTACGAAAGCTGAGACAACTGAGCAAACTCTTGGGCTATTGTTAGGGTGGTTGTTTCTGTTGATGTTCGTTTTCTGTATCTTTATTTTACATCTTATGATTTATGTGGAAATCGTTCAATTGGTTTGTGGGTTTTTTAATGTTTTGTTTTATTGTTTATGACTACTTTTGTTACGTAGTAATTATATGTGTGTGTGTGTGTGTGTGTGTGTGTGTGTGTGTGTGTATTCATGTTGTAAGATGCCTTGAGCATGGGAAATTATGCATGTAACATTACTGATTCCAGTCAGGAACCTAACTGCAATCAGGAACCTAAGTGCAGCTTCCAAGCTGTTCCAAAAGGCAATCCCAAATACAGAACATTACATTACTCCGACCTTGATGTAACTAAGGCCTGTGTGGCTCAGGCAGGAGTGTCTTCCACAGGAACAGGCCCAGTCAGCACACCATCCACAGATGGGCAAAAAACCAGTTCCAGCAACACTCCCAAAACTTAGAACCTCTTTCAACTGTATCCAGAACAGGTACACAGTCTTCCTGACCAAGAGCACTTCTGTCTCATTGGGATAAGGTTTCAATTTTTAACCCATATTTACATAATTTAGAACCTCAAGGGTATATCTGAAAGCCTTTCTGCCCCTCAATCTTCACAGTGCATGCTTAAACTAAGTTTTCTTTCTGGTGGTGGTGGATAAATATGGGAGACACATCTTTCCCTATCCTTGGAAGCTCATGGTGATATCCATCTGACTTTCCACTTGTGGAAATGGAAATTTTCCCGTTTTCTCCTTTCTATGAGAATGTCCTGTGTCCTGTGCCCTCCCTAAATCTGCTCTGGAGGGATGGGGAGAAAACGCAGGGGGGAAATTAAGTGGCATGAGGTTATTGTCATGTGTATTGACTTGGCTTCCCCCCAATTAGGATAGTGGAATAGAAATACCTCTTGAGTGCTTTTGGATATAGACTCAAACTGCTCTTCCCACATTGCAACCTGCCCTTTCTATTTTTATTTTGACTGTTCATGCAAAGGGCTCTTGGTTTGTGCAAAACGCCTTTCCACCATGTGCTCTAAATATGCATGACATGAGAACGCAGTGACATAGCCCCATGAGTGCACCCTGAAGCACACAGAAGTCCTCACAGAATGAAAGGAGAGGGCAAAGAAAAATATGTCAACCCCAACCACCCCATCCTTCCACAACAAGGTCATTCCCCTGACCATCAGCCGCCCGAGTGCTTGCAGGAATATCATGCTTATCACTCTTAATCACAGTTTTATTCCAGTGTGAACACAAGATGGCACTAGTAGCTCAAATATTCTATTCTCCTCAGCAGATCTTGCAAAACTGAGTTGAAGTTGTTTTTCTTCCTCTTCAGATATGCATTGGAAGGAATTTCCCATCTTGCCATCCCAGTGAAGCTCTGATACTTGGGCGAAGTCAAAAAATGAAGAGATCAAGCAAGGCCGAGAACTGGTGGGAATTAGAAACAGCACAAGGCAAACTGTAATCTTATTGCAACAGGATTGTATTATTACATGCCACTCCAATCTCTGAGCAGTGCAAGATTCCAGGGTTTCTAGGCACGTTTATCCAGGGTCTGTGTTTCCTTTTGGGAATGAGGCACAGTGGAAACTGTGGTGTCTTTATGACATATGGTTTAGTTACACATATAAACAACCTGAGCCTATGATGGAGGGATTCACACAACATTCACACCCCAAGAGGCCACAGTATCCTTGGATTTAAGCAGACCCAAACCATCGCTCTCAAACATTGTTCTCTGATGCTCTCTCCATCCTGCTGCTTACTACCTCCATTGCATAACTCCTAATTGCAATCCTAAGGTAAAGGGACCCCTGACCATTAGGTCCAGTCGTGTCCGACTCTGGGGTTGCGGCGCTCATCTCGCTTTATTGGCCAAGAGCTGGCGTACAGCTTCCGGGTCATGTGGTCAGCATGACTAAGCCGCTTCTGGCAAACCAGAGCAGCGCACGGAAACGCCGTTTACCTTCCCGCTGCAGCGGTTCCTATTTATCTACTTGCACTTTGACGTGTTTTCGAACTGCTAGGTGGGCAGGAGCTGGGACTGAGCAACGGGAGCTCACCCCGTCGCAGGGATTCGAACCGCCGACCTTCTGATCAGCAAGCCCTAGGCTCTGTGGTTTAACCCACAGCGCCACCTGGGTCCCATACTTGCAATCCTAAGCTCTGACCTAAAACACTGGCATTATCTTTTAAAACTACTCAGTTGAGAGAGGGAAGGAGCCCACTTATTTGCAACTGAGATCCTTTATTGTCCTAATTGCTCACTAACCCCAGGCTATTGTCTCATACAGGAGGCTAGTCCTGGCTTAATTAGCTTTAACACATGTTGATTCCAGAGGATTAGAAGTCTCCAGCACACAGCTCAAATACACACATGGGTCTAGCAACCAGATTTAACACACAAGCCTTAATTAAATTCTAACACTAACTTGATCCAAAATTTAGGGTGTCTTGTACCCACCAACTCATAAAAATATAATATAATCTTTTTTTGTGGGGGGGGGTGATAACTGAAGCGGCATTTTAAAATTTTAAATTGTTTTTAACCTGTATTTTAATTAACGGTTTTTCTTTTTATATTTTGTTGTGGTTTTTACTGATGTGAGCCGCCCTGAGCCCGGTTTTAGCTGGGGAGGGCGGGGTATAAATAAAATTTATTATTATTATTATTATTATTATTATTATTAATGTGAAGTCTTTGGCCACTTTCCTCATGGTTTGGGAAGAGACATGGTGCAGACTGAATTGAGGTGTCAAGTCATTTATATCAGAGTCATAGGCAAATGGTGGATACACCTACCAAAGAACATCTTGCCTATTGGCATTTTGGATCTCATAAGAACCAAACATGGAAAGCAAAAAAAAATATTTTAAAAAATTGGCTGAAATGACTCCCAGTTCATTTGACTGCAGCAGTTCCTTGACGTTCGAATCCAGATTCACAGACCAATTCCTCACAAAGCTCTTAACTGCACTTCTGTAATATCCATGAGAAACAGGGGTGACATGGGGCTCTAATTTGCATAAATTTTGCATATGATAGTTTATATTTACCGGTACATAAAGAGGCATTTGGAGGAATTAAGATGGTGGGGGCAATCTCATCAGCATGGCAATTTATGGAGCATCTAGCCTCCCTGTTAGTAATAATAATAATAATAATAATAATAATAATAATATGTTTTTAAAAGAGAGTGAATAAGGCAAGTTTCAGCCCAAACAGAGGTTTGTTTGTTTTTATCAACCTCTTAACCTTGAATCTTCTGATAGTTCATGTTTGTTTGCTTGTTTGTTTGTTTTATTTTAAGCACAAACACTTTAGAAATCCTTTAGGTGCCCAAATGGGCACTTAAAACAAGACATTTCCAGGTGGCTCAGTTTCTTGTAGAAAACCAAAATGCCCATGTACCAGTACTGTATAGTACAAGAGAGGTGCATCAGAAAGCACATAAAGGTAGAATCCAGTGGCCAATAAGTGTGACTGATAGATTTATTGTTCAGAAATTGTAGTACTTGGAATTTCAAACATAAAAGGACAGTTCTCTTTCTCAAGCTCTGGGAGGAAGCCCTTTCATTGCCAACAGACAGCCACCCAATCTTAAACAACTCCTCACCTCACCCACAATAATACAACAACCAGACTTAACATGGGCACTGTTACCAGAGCCTGCAATAAACCCAGATGCCAACTTTGCTGCCACATACACTTGGACAACACCATTACTGGACCCAACAACATCAAACATACCATCTCAGGACTATTTAACTGCTCATCTTCTAACATTGTGTATGCCATCAAATGCCAACAGTGCCCTTCAGCTCTCTATATTGGACAAACAGGCCAAACCCTACGCCAAAGGATAAATGGACATAAATCTGACATCAGGAATCACAAGATAGAGAAACCAGTAGGAGAACACTTCAATCTCCCAGGACATTCTAAACAATAGAATAGAATAGAATAGAATATTTTATTGTCATTGTCCCCTTCGGGGACAACGAAATTACTTGGCTGCTCCATCCACCCAGATAGGGCACTCCACTCAAAAACAAAACAACTACAAAAACACTGATTAAAAGCATACACACTGATTAAAACCATACACACTAATTAAAACATAACTGGTAAGAGTAGATGACTTCAAAGTCCAGGCTTCCCATTCAAGGCCGCGATTGCTCTGGAGAAGAAGCTGTTTTTAAGACGGCTTGTTCTTGTTGTCATCGTCCTGTATCTCCGTCCCGATGGCAAAAGTTCAAATAGACGGTGACCAGGATGCGATGGATCTTTCACTATGTCCAGTGCCTTTCTGTGGCACCTCATGGCATAAATCTGCTCTAAGGTGGAGAGCGAGCAGCCAACAATGCTCTCTGCTGCCTTAACAACTCTGTCCAACCCCATCCTGTCCTTGGTAGTACAGCTTCCGTACCACACACATAAGCCATAAGTGAGCACGCTCTCAATGGCACAGTGATAGAAGGCAAGCAGCAGCTTTTGTGGAAGATGGTTTTTCCTTAAAACTCTCAGGAAGTACAGTCTCTGCTGAGCCTTCTTCACAAGCCCCCTTATGTTTGCACTCCAGGACAGATCCTCCTGTATTTCAATGCCCAGAAATCTGAACATTGTTACCCTCTCCACACAGATTCCATCAATCAAAAGTGGTTGGACATCGTTCTTCTTTCTCCTGAAGTCCACCACAAGCTCCTTTGTTTTCTTTGTATTTATGAGCAAGTTGTTAGCTCTGCACCACTTCATCAGCTGCTCCACATCATCTCTGTAGTTCGTTTCACCCTCCTTATCAGAGATGAGCCCAATCACGGTTGTGTCATCTGCAAATTTGACAACCCTATTACTAGGGTGAGCAGCGACACAATCGTACGTATAGAGAATATAAAGGAGCGGACTGAGAACGCATCCCTGTGGTGTTCCTGTGTTAGTCCTGAGCATATTAGAGGTATAAGGGCCCAACCGAACCCTCTGGGGGCGATCTGACAAAAAGTCCAGTATCCACCCACAAAGTGATAGCGGGAGCCCCAGATCTCCCAATTTAGACATCAGACGTTGTGGTAGAATGGTATTAAATGCCGAGCTGAAATCTACAAAAAGCAGTCTGGCATAGCCCCCCCGCTGCTCCAAATGTGCTAGAACAGCATGAAGGGCAATCGCCACCGCATCCTCTGTCGATCTTTTTGTTTTATAAGCAAATTGGAATGTGTCTAGTCCCTCTGGTAGGCAGGCAATGACATAATTTCGTACCAGCTTTTCAAAGCACTTCATGATTACAGGTGTGAGTGCTACTGGACGAAAGTCATTCAGATTTTCTGGGTTAGATTTTTTGGGTATTGGAACAATCATAGAGGATTTTAGGCAAGATCTCAAAGTAGCTGTCTTATTGCAAAGGAATTTCAGAAATAGACTGGAAAGAGACGTTGCTGAATTGCAATTTATTACCAAACTTAAAACCATGGAGAGACCTGGTCTGAATATAAACATTGGATTCTTATCTCATTATACATGATAAAGCTATTTTTAGCCATCTCACCCCTTGCTTTTTCCTGTAAGACCAATTGCAGTCATTTACAGTCATCAACAGGTTTACCACACCTATCAGCCAATCACCCATTCCCACCACCCTTCTGAGTAATACCCCTCCCCACCCTCTCTCTCTATATAAGGGTCTGGTGACTTCTGTTTCAGTGTATCTGAAGAAGTGTGCATGCACACGAAAGCTCATACCAAGAACAAACATGGTTGGTCTCTAAGGTGCTACTGGAAGGAATTTTTTTATTTTGTTTCGATAAAAGGAACGTGTCATCCTTGCATTAGTTGCAAGGTACCAAATGTCAAAATCCATTCTGTAAATCCAAGGGGCCAGGAGACAGCCTCCACTGTCTTCATGTTGTACATATTGTCAAAACAAAGTAATAAATCAGAATTCATAGCAGCAGAATCCCCAGACAAATCTTTGAGACTGGACCACAAAACCCTTGTGACTTGCACCAAACAGTATCTTTCTAACCATTAAAGACTATAAGAGGCAGGGCATTTGAGGACACGATCAGGGAAGCTTGAAGTGTCCATTCTCCATGCTAAGGAAAGCTAATTTGAAGTACTCTAAACACTGAACCACAAGTTCATCCAGGATAGATTGAATTTTTTAATATACCCTAGAACTAGTGTGGCCTCTGGGATTAGAAACTCCTATGTGGTATTTCAAGATACATAAGTTATTAAGGAGTCATTACTTAGATAGGATAGGAAAAGATGGAGCACTTGCTGTTAACATTTAACAACATACAGATAAGGAAACACACATGAAGTGTGTTTACAGATTAACTTTAGTGACTCTCCTCTATCATTTTGGAAGGGCAGTTCGGGGCATCCCACCCCATCTCATCTCTCACCCCATCTCTGCCGCCAGTGCCTTTTTCGCCCACCCACTCAGCCCCTTCCACCACCTACCTTTGCAGTCTTCCTCCTCCTCCACAGTGTCCAGGGAACGTCAGGAGACCCAGAGAAGAGGGCGGCCTGGCACAGCCTTCCGAAGGCTGGTCAGCCTCCACCGCATCTGGAAAAGCAGGCAGCTGGGTGTGACCTTTGCCACATCTCCTGATGCAGCGCAGACTGGACATGCCTCCACCTTCTCCTCTGGTGCCGCAGACAAAGTTCTGGAAGAGGAGGTCAAGGTAAGTGTTTCTTCTGTTTTTTGGTCCTGTTTGTGGACTTGTGCCACAGCAGAACCCCAAAACACCCATCTTTTTCTCCCTCGTTCTGGCACAACGAGTGCAGGGGAGCAAAATCTGGGATTGGGAATGGAAGCCAGGACACTTGAGGGATCTGCAAATGGAGTCTTGTTTCTTAAAACAGGTGTAGCCAATGTGGTGCCTTCCAGATATTTTGGACTACCACTCCCAAGATCCTCTACCACTGACTATTCTGACTGGGGCAGATGGGAGTTGTAGTCCAAAACATATTGTGAACATTAAGTTGGCGAGCCCTCCATTAAGTGACAACCAGACGTTAGCACATCTTGCCAATATAGGTCAGTGTCACCACAGTACCCTGTTTTCTTGACTTCAGTGCAGCTATTAGAATATTTTTATTAATCATTTAATTCATTAATTAATTGCTTTGAGAATTTTATTGAGAACAAATACAACATTAGCATATAAAGACAAACGTGTCTAGTTTCTCTGGACCAAAATTTATATTTCAAAATGCAGCAAATGGCTGTCATTTTGGGGTGGCGGCTGGAGGCGTGTATGTTTATTTATATGTACTGGTAATTTATTTATTTTTTAAAAAAATGTGTACTGCTGTATCATTAAAAGGGGGCGCAGGGAAGAACTGTATCTCTTTCTTGTGTCTTCTATAAACCATGTCCATTCAGTTATCCATTCCTGCAACTTCAAATGGCTTTAACAACCACTCCTTCATGGTAGGTAATGGAGATTTAAAAGCAAGAAGGATGCAAGTCATATTGCCTGCCATGTGATTTCTGAAGATCAAGTCATTCAAAACACTCTGCAGTCAATGGCGAGTCTGTCTGGGATCTGGTGGCTAGTTTGTTTGTTTTTAAAAGTTACACAGAGATATGCTGCCAAGAGGTTTGAATCTTTAGGCGGGTCTGGCAAGCACATAAAATAATCTTCTTTTTTGGACATAGTTCAAGAGCTCTTTAAAGGGAAAATGATTCCACTGAAGAGATGCTATTTCCCCCTCGTTTCTCACTTTTAAAGCTCTTGCCCCCAATCCTCAAACTGCTTTTTTCATCATTGGGCTTCTGCATTTAAGATTGTGGGGAGATATTAAGAACAAACCCACTTCATTAAGCCAATGGCCCATCTGGGTCCAGCACCCTGTTCTCACAGTAGCCAACCAGATGCCTATAGGAAGCCCATAAGGAGGACCTGACTGCAACTCCCGGCAACTGGCGTTCAGAGGCATCCTGCCTGTGACGGTGGAGGTAGAGCATAGTCATCATGATTAACATCCATTGGTAGCCTTATCCTCCACAAACTCACTGCCCTTTCAATGTTGGACTTCATATCCTATAAAGCTCAGCCACATTAGGATACCTGTTTGGAAGAATGGACTGCTTAGACTAATTTATATGTTTAAGTCAGGACTTACCGGTAAGTCCGGAGTTGATAGACCTCTCTGAGGGTTTTTAACCCCTCTGACAAGTCTGTTATAATAATAATAATAATTTATTATTTATACCCCGCCCATCTGGCTGGGTTTCCCCAGCCACTCTGGGCGGCTTTCAACAGAGCATTAAAATACAATAATCTATAAAACATTAAAAGCCTCCCTAAACAGGGCTGCCTTCAGATGTCTTCTAAAGGTCTGGTAGTTGTTGTTTTCTTTGACATCTGAAGGGAGGGCGTTCCACAGGGCGGGCGCCACTACCGAGAAGGCCCTCTGCCTGGTTCCCTGTAACTTGGCTTCACGCAGCGAGGGAACCGCCAGAAGGCCCTCGGCACTGGACCTCAGTGTCCGGGCTGACCGATGGGGGTGGAGACGCTCCTTCAGGTATACAGGACCGAAGCCATTTAGGGCTTTAAAGGTCAGCACCAACACTTTGAATTGTGCTCGGAAACGTACTGGGAGCCAGTGTAGGTCTTTCAAGACCGGTGTTATGTGGTCTCGGCGGCCGCTCCCAGTCACCAGTCTAGCTGCCGCATTCTGGATTAGTTGTAGTTTCCGGGTCACCTTCAAAGGTAGCCCCACGTAGAGCGCATTGCAGTAGTCCAAGCGAGAGATAACTAGAGCATGTACCACTCTGGCGAGACAGTCCGCGGGCAGGTAGGGTCTCAGCCTGCGTACCAGATGGATCTGGTAGACAGCTGCCCTGGATACAGAATTAATCTGTGCCTCCATGGACAGCTGTGAGTCCAAAATGACTCCCAGGCTGCGCACCTGGTCCTTCAGGGGCACAGTTACCCCATTCAGGACCAGGGAGTCCTCCACACCTGCCCGCCTCCTGTCCCCCAAAAACAGCACTTCTGTCTTGTCAGGATTCAACCTCAATCTGTTAGCCGCCATCCATCCTCCAACCGCCTCCAAACACTCACACAGGACCTTCACCGCCTTCACTGGTTCTGATTTGAAAGAGAGGTAGAGCTGGGTATCATCCGCATACTGATGAACACCCAGTCCAAACCCCCTGATGATCTCTCCCAGCGGCTGCATATAGATGTTAAAAAGCATGGGGGAGAGGACAGAACCCTGAGGTACCCCACAAGTGAGAGCCCAGGGGTCTGAACACTCATCCCCCACCACCACTTTCTGAACACGGCCCAGGAGGAAGGAGTGGAACCACTGTATAACAGTGCCCCCAGCTCCCAAACCCTCTAGACGGTCCAGAAGGATGTTATGGTCGATGGTGTCAAAGGCCGCTGAGAGATCCAGCAGAACCAGGAAACAGCTCTCACCTTTGTCCCTAGCCCGCCGGAGATCATCGACCAGTGCGACCAAGGCAGTTTCAGTCCCATGATGAGGTCTGAATCCCGATTGGAAGGGATCCAAATGGTCCGCTTCTTCCAGGCGTGCCTGGAGTTGTTCAGCAACCACTCGCTCAATCACCTTGCCCAAGAATGGAAGATTTGAGACTGGGCGATAGTTGGCCATATTGGCCGCATCCAAAGATGGTTTTTTAAGGAGCGGTTTAATAACCGCCTCTTTTAGCGGGTCTGGGAAGGCTCCCTCGCAGAGAGAAGCATTCACCACCCCGCAAAGCCCACCACCCAGCCTTTCCCGGCTAGCTTTTATAAGCCAGGATGGGCAAGGATCAAGGAGACAGGTGGTTGGTTTCACTCGTCCAAGCAGCCTGTCCACATCCTCGGAGGTAACAGATTGGAATTGATCCCACACAACTGGACTAGACAGGACTCTAGCACTCTCCCGCCCCGGCCCTGCTCCCACGGTGGAGTCTACCTCTTCCCGAATCTGAGCGACTTTATCTGCAAAAAACTTTGCAAAATCATTGCAGGAGAGCATGTGGCCCGTACTGGGCCCTGATGGAACAGGTGGTTCTGCTAAATCGCGAACCACCTGAAAAAGTCTCCTGCTGCTATTTTCTGCAGATGCAATAGAGGCGGTGAAGAAAGTCTTCTTCGCCGTCGCTACCGCCACTTGGTAGGCTCGAAGTTGAGCTCTAGCCTGTGTCCGGTCTGATTCAGAATGAGTTTTCCGCCACCGGCGCTCTAGCCGTCTCAGCGACTGTTTCATCGCCCTCAGCTCCGGGGAAAACCACGGGGCTGTCCGGGCTCCATGCAATCGGAGAGGGCGCTTCGGAGCCAGACAGTCAATAGCCCTGGTTAACTCCACATTCCAGCGGGCCACCAGGGAATCAGCTGAAAGGCCATCAACATGGGATAAAACATCCCCTACCACTCTCTGGAAGCCAATTGGATCCATTAAGTAGCGGGGGCGGACCATCCGAATCGGTCCCACCTCCCGGCAGAGGGGAAGGGTCGCGGAGAAGTCTAGTTGCATCAGGAAGTGATCTGACCATGGCACTTCTTTTGTTTCGCTTTTACTTAGTGTCAGATCACCAACATCCATAGAGGTAAACACCAAGTCTAAGGCATGTCCACGGCTATGAGTTGGGCCAGACTTATTCAGGGACAGCCCCATGGAGGCCATGCTTTCCACGAAGTCCCGAGCGGCCCCTTGTAAGGTCGTGTCGGCATGGATGTTAAAATCTCCTAAGACAACCAAGCTAGGTGTCTCCAGGAGCACATCCGCCACGACCTGAAGCAGCTCGGGCAGGGAATCCTTGGTGCAGCGGGGAGGTCGGTACACCAAAAGGAATCCTGTACTGCCCCTATTGCCCAACTTCCAGAACATGCACTCAGAAAACTCAGTCTTTCCAATAGGACGCCTGGTGCAAACTAATGACTTCCTAAAAATCACTGCAACCCCCCCCTCCCCGCCCAGATGGCCTGGGTTGCTGTGCATAAGAGAAACCTGGTGGACAAGCAGTGGCGAGGACTGGCCCATCTGCCTCATCCAACCAAGTCTCTGTCACACATGCCAGGTCAAATCCTCCATCCACAATCAAGTCGTGGATGGCAGTTGTTTTGTTCATCATTGACCTGGCATTACATAGCAGCACTTTCAGGTCATGTGGGTATCCCTTGTTGATTCCAGTACCCGTCCGGTCAGGGCCAGACCCGGAGGCAGGGATAGTCCTCAAACAACGACTAAGCCTGCCTCCTCGGTAATGACATGGTCTGGCCTTAGCGTAACTCCTCCTCATTTTAAAAATTCAAGCGGTATGTTAATTTTATGAAATAAATAAATGTGAGCTGATCATCCTGCCATTTTGAATCAAGATGGTGGACTGAACCTTTCGAAACTACACTGACTTCAACCACTGATTTCATAACCGCACTGATTTCTTTCTTTCTTTCTTTCTTTCTTTCTTTCTTTCTTTCTTTCTTTTTTCTTTCTTTAATCTTAGAATTCTTGAGCAGTTCTGGTTATAAGGCTGCTAGAACGCAATAAAACTAACCCCTTAAAACATCACAACAATTAAAACAGAATACTCAGGTCTAGAGATCAAGGGAATGCCTCTGTAATCAGGTGTGTCCTCAGTAGCTGAAAACAATGTAGTCAGAGAACATCTATAGGAACAATCTTATTTGCCGTATAATCCTAATTTTAACAAATTGATCCACATGTGAGAACATGAATTGATTCTAAGAAATATTTTATGGTACAGTCTTAGCCAAAACCCCTTCCATATTAAACAGCAACACCAACAGTAATTAAGAAATTTTGATGAGCAAAAAGTTCAGTTCGACATCATGGATGAACAACCTATCTTTTTAGAATCTAGACAACTGCCTGCCAACAGCTAACATCTTAAAGGCATTCCCATGGGACACAACATGGAAAAAAAATCCTATTCAGCTTGCAGTGTGTGCCAAAAGGGCTGCCTGCTGTATAATGGATCATTTGTGGAAGAGTGTGTGCCTACAAAGTTCTCTATGGATATTATTTTAATTAGGACTAGGCAGTCACTCTGCACACAGTGGGCAAATGATCAAAGAACTACATTTTCCAGTTACAGGACCATTCCTGAAAACTATTCCCATGTTCGGATAACTATGAATCCATAAACTCTGGCAGTAGATTCAGTATGCTACAATATACATTGACTCATCAAAAAACAATGTATTTCTCAAACGCATTCCATTTTCACAAATGTTTGATTACAGAAATCATGGTGAGAGTGATTCACTGGGAGTGATTTCCATGTTTGTCCTCATATGTGTGATCATGAGCTGATTCTTCACCCCAGAATCCTTGTGTGTTCAAGCCTAGATTCTTGCAGCCATGCAAGTACATATGCATGGAGAGGGAATACCCGAGCCCAGTCTCCCAATCATGTGGGCCCTTTCTTGGCATATAGGACTGTATGAAAGATGCTTGTCTTGAATTCTCCAGAGCAGGAGATGATGTGGATTGCTCTACACCACAACATTACCATGTGGTGCAGAGAGTGCCTGGAAGCCGTGTCCCAATCTTTGTAATTTTGTTGACTATCCCCATAGGTGGCCAGCACATAGGTACCATTGCTGCCACAGCCCCCATATTTCTTTGTCCATTTCTGTATGTCATGGTTCTGTGTCCTTACTGGGCTGAGCATGTGTTGAATTTAGTGGCTGTCCCACTTGCATAGCAGTAATGTCTCTCTGGACCTGGCACAGTATGGGAAATGTGAGTACATTACATACTGAGTAACTCAGTCCATTCCTAATTCCTCCTTGTTTGCCAACTCCCCTGCCCTCCCTCAGTATATTTTGTCATGCTTTTATTATTGGTTACTTTACAATCCTTGTTCAAATCTTGGTTAAGAGGGAACCCTGACTAAGGTTGGCAGTAAAAATTTGAGCCAGAGGATGGAAGGAGTGCACAGAAAGAAGTGCAGGATTGTTCCTGAACCTGAAAAATACATACCAGTAGATACACCCAAGTGAGCACTGCTTTTGTTAAATAAGAATAATTTTTATGTGCATGTTCTTTTCTTTTAATGTAGTTTAACTGGACCACTTTATATTATGAGTGCACTGCTATGCAAGTGAGTAGGCTGAAGGATTTCATGAGTTACTCTACATTAGAGACAGGGCTTTTTTCAGAGGGAACTCACAGGAACTCAGTTCTGGCACCTCTCGTGTGGGTGTCATTGCCATTCTAAGACAACGAGGGAGGTGTTCAGGGTGAGTTCCAGCACCTATTTTTCTAGAAAAATAGCACTGAGTAGAGAACACATGTGGTCCACTTTCCCCTTCCCATCAAACACGTTTCAATTTTTACAGTTCAGTGAGGATCGGGTCTTTGAGACCCTGTATTTGTGTTGAAGTTTAACTCTCCTTTGGGGGTTTCGTTTAAAAGGCCGGCCCTGACTGGGAGCTATCAGACAGGTGGCCTTTCTTGACACATTTGTTGGGAGGCCTTGTCAATGGAGTTTGTAAGATGTCAATAATGAAGGTGCCACGGCTATGCATACTTTAGCGCATGTACTTGTGTTACAAAGGTTGGCCTTAAGGTGAAGCCCAGAAGACATTGATATGACTCCCATTTTTCCATGATCCTAAATATACTATCAGTGGCAAGCAGCGTTTTCTCCTGTGAATGTCAAAGCGCTTTGGAATGCCTTTAAGAGTTTGCCAGAATCTATAGCATTGATCTATCCTGGCTGTTTTTATGGACACCATGAGGATAAATCCTCGGACTGGACCCTGTGGTGAAGAGGCGAGTGACAGACTGGGCCTCTCCACCATAATATGAATCATGTCACACATCTTTGATTTTACCAACAGCTGAGTTCTCAGCAGCGTCATACATCATTTAATTTTATAGTACCGCCCAGTAGACGAGGGCCTAAGGAGGTTATGTGAAACTTTTTACTAGACCAACATTTCCATTGTAACTACACCATTTTCATACACGCTCCCCAAAGAAGTAGCCTCAACAACTGGCAGCAGATTTATTTTGTATAACGAAGAATTATGCTAGGATCGTAAATGATCAAGGACAAATATTTCAGGGTCCAGATTTCGGGCACAAAAGGCAGAAATAACCAGGGTCGGCAGAGTATCATTTGTAGTAGAGTCAGATTTATTTTTACAAAACTCTAAAGAGGGAGGTGGGTAACCTTTTCCGCCCTGAGGTCTCTCCACTTCTGAGAGGAGAGGGCTATCGATAGGCCATAATGGCTATGCTCTGACTCCACAGTTGGAGGCAGGAATGCTTCGGAATACCAGTTCCTGGAAACTACAGCAGGAAAGTTTGTTCTTGTGCTTGGGTCCTACTTGAGGGTTTGCCAGAGGCATCTGAGTGGCCACTGTGAGATCATGATGCTAGATTTGATGAGCCACTGGCCTGATCCAGCAGGCTCTTCTTATGTTCTTATGTGGTGTAGTGGTTGAGAGCGGTAGACTCGTAATTTGGGGAACCGCGTTCGCGTCTGCACTCCTCCACATGCAGCTGCTGGGTGACCTTGGGCTAGTCACACTTCTCTGAAGTCTCTCAGCCCCACTCACCTCACAGAGTGTTTGTTGTGGGGGAGGAAGGGAAAGGAGAATGTTAGCCGCTCTGAGACTCCTTCGGGTAGTGATAAAGCGGGATATCAAATCCAAACTCCTCCTCCTCCTCTTCTTCTTCTTCTTTTTCTTTTCCCCACGAAATGTATGTCTATAGAACGTGTATCTCCACTACTTTGGATATTCCCAGCTCAGTTGCTTAAAGTGAAAGGAACTGAGTATAGAGAGGGTTAAGTTCTCCTTCCAATGTGGTACTTTAAAAACAGCCTTGCCAGACCCAACTAAACCTCAGGAAGTCTGAAGACGCCCCCCCCCCCATTTGAAAAAAAACCCAAAAACAAAAACATGCTCTAGGACTTTTGGCATCTCCACCAAGTCAATTTATGATCCTAAGCAAAATGAATATCTCCTTGAAAAATCTACTGTATGCCTTTAGAGAAAAGAATAGAAATAGTGTATATTTTTTTCCAACCACACTCTAGGAGAGGTCTCTCTGTTTTAGCTTGGCCAGCTCTTGAGACTATAAATGTACAATGTGGTCTTCCAGCCTAGTAACCAGAGATAATTGCCTCCACTTACAGCAGCTGAGCAAATGTCAGCTTTTTGGTCCCATTATCCATCTCTCATATCTTCAAGCCCCTCACACAACAGTAATGCGATGCAAAGCAATGTAAAATGTCAGGTCTTTTATTTTGACCCAAAACATTTGATTTGAGTAAGGAACAAACAACAGAATGAAAGTGGCTCCTTACTAAATGTTTGAATCTGGTGAAATGCTGCAATTCGAATTATTATGTCAGCTTGAAGCTACTATGGCACCTCAAAAATTGAAATCTGTATAATGGGTGCACCAGCAACTAAACTATTGTTAGCTACATGCATTACTCCATGGATTACTCACACAAAGGGGACTCCCCTGAGGCTCCCTGATCCCATCCCCAAGGACCAACAATTGTGCAGAGTTCCCAGTCTCAGGCACAGAAATCCTTGCTTTTGCTAGGGCTCTTGATCAAGGAGGGCAGAGGAGACATGTGATGTCAGGAGCATGGTCAATGGTGCAGCCCCACAGCCCCTTCAGTGTGTAATTTATCAAGGGGGCTTGAATTTGAACCCAGTGTTCCCGTGGTGTATGATGGTTTGGCCTTGCCATGTAGCTGCTTTTTTCACTTGCTACATTTTATTGGTAGTCCATGAGCTAGGTATGAAATAGAATTCCACTAGAAATGCAAATGGGAGCAGAATTTGCCGCAATTCATATACTCAGAGGTCAGGAACAGAAATCCTGCAAGAGAATATGAATGGTATTCACCACCTTTGTGTGTTTTGGTCCACAAACATTATGTAATAATAATAATAATAATAATAATAATAATAATAATAATAATAATAATAATAAATTTTATTTATACCCCGCCCTTCCCAGCCGAAACCGGGCTCAGGGCAGCTAACACCAATAAAAATTACAATAAAATATAAAAGAAAGAAAAACCGTTAATTAAAATACAGGTTAAAATAGAATTTAAAATTTAAATGCAGCTTCATTTATCGCCCGTAATCAAAACCATAAGGGAAGGAAACATCAGACTGAGTCCAACCCGAAGGCCAGGCGGAACAGCTCTGTCTTGCAGGCCCAGCGGAAAGATGTCAAATCCCACAGGGCCCTGGTCTCTTGTGACAGAGCGTTCCACCAAGTTGGGGTCAGTACTGAAAAGGCCCTGGCTCTCATTATAGAAGTATTCTGGTCTTTTTTGGATTTTTGGATAGGAACCACGGACACAGCAAAAGACTAAGAGACATTTTTAGGATTGCATATTATCAAGGATAAGGATAAGTTTTAGAGTCAATATTAAGGCTATGTACCCAGGGAGTAAGGGGAGGTGGAAGGGAAAAATGTATTTGAAACATAAGCATGCTGAGGAAGATGTAAGAGATGGTAAAAGTTTAATATTTGGAGATGAGCAATTTAAGATGAAGTAGAAACCTGTTTAAATTTGAGATTGTAAAGAATATGGAAACAATGGGGTGGATGTGAGGGAGTCATATGAAATTCGTTAGTATATTGAATGTGACCTGGCCTGGAATAGGGCCAGGCCCCGGCAAGTTAAGGAAATAACAACTGAGGACAGGAAGAAAAACCTGACCGAGAGAAAATGTGAAATGCCTATAAAATTGTAAAACCAAATAAAAATTATTTTTAAAAAAGAAAAAAGAAAAGGCCCTGGCTCTAGTTGAGACCAGTCTAACAACCTTGTGGCTCGGGACCTCCAAAATGTTGTTATTTGTGGACCTTAAGGTCCTCTGCAGGGCATACCAGGAGAGGTATGTAAATAATTATGTCATTCTCTGTATCACATTTGACATTTCCCTTCCATTGAAATGCATTGAAATTGATTCTGTTATCAGTAACGTAACTAATCGCATCAGTTTTGGCCATAGCAGTGGTGAACAATGCAGGTTTTAGCAGAAGCAGAACTGCAACAGAATGGAAACAACGCTGATTGTAACAAACACAGGATGAGATTGAAAATGCGTCCTTCTTAAACTCCTAGTGGTAGTGCAGTGGTACCTAGGCAGTTATGTGATACAACGCTATTAGGGTGAAGATAGATTTAACATAGCAAAGCTTTCAGCAGCCACTGAGAGGAAAAGAGTGAGGGGATAGGTTTGAACCAGTATTTTATCTGCTGGTGGTTTGCTTGTCTGGCATTTGTGAAGGTCAAAGACCTGTTTCTGAGGTTCTTCAAGCTTTATGGCATACAACATATCACACTGGTAGAGCTGCACTCATAAAGTATTTTGATTTCTCATATAAGTGTTTGCCCTTTTTCCTTAACACTCAGTCTGTAACGTACACCTCTGTTAATCCCACCATTAAATTTGACCTTGAAATACATGTGTAGTGTTGGAACACTGCGTTTACATGGCTTAGAGTTAGGTCATTAATGTTATTTATGAGTCCATTTAAAAAAAATGAGCTAAAAGCAACATGTCTGGGTTAATATGATGTGAAACCTGAATCAAATCTCTCCTGGTCACTAAAACTGGTCAAAAGTATTGTCCTTGGAAGTGCATGCATAGCAACCATTGAAGTCAATGGGAGCCACATGTGGCCATTTTCGTGTGACTTGAAAAGTATCTTGGTCATAGTCGAGATGAAAACAAAACTGGTTTGAATTTGTCATACATCTGTTTCCTACAGTTCTAAATGAGGGATAAGTGTCTGATAAAACATCTACTCCACCAGAATTAATTGGAACATTGCTAACTTGATCTTCAATGGTGATTACAGCTCAGCTATTTTGCTTTTGAGCAAGTGAATTCCATTTTTAGGTTTTTCATATTCTCGACTACAGGTGACTTTGTTTGGCAGGACCCCCAAACTTTGGCAGGACCCCCAAACTTTCAGGATTGGTTGGATGACTGAATCAATTGGTTAGATAACTAAGATTTTTTTTCTGTTTATATTTTTACTCTTAGCTTTATTGAATAAAGGATGTTACAACATTTGTTATTTCTACTCTTTTACAAAAGAATATAATTGGCTTTGACATCAGTTCCTCTTCCTTGAACCAAATTAGAACTATTCCATTGTTTGCTGTTATTTGCTGCTGTTGTTTTTCCTAAACGTTTCCAAACAGTTTTCTGCAAGCTTTTAAAATGTAAAATTATATCAATATGACCCTAGAAGCATACAATTTTTTTAAAAAAGCTTCTTTTAAAAAATCTGGATTTTAGAAAATGTATACACTCATATTCTGCTAAATTATGAGAGTGCTCCTGTTCAAAACAGTATAGGTTTGTTGTTGTATACTTCTTATGTGGAAGTATTAAGATTAGCAGTGGACTCTTAGTGGATATTAAGCCTGGTGCAGCAGCACTGTTGACAAAAAATAAACTATATTTATCTGTGAAACATAAACAGCATCATTAGGGGCAGGCACATGGGCTTTCACCCAGGGCCAGCCATAAAGGGAGGGGTGCAGGATGGAACTGAAATGCTGCCTTGACTCGAGGGTAAGGGAGTTATTTGGAAAATGCTTCCTTGTAAGAGAAAATAGGTGTCTGAGAGGGTTCAAAAAGCATTAATTACAGCTTCTCTGCTTAGGGTCTCACTAGGTCATGCAAGGTTCTCCATGTGGAGAATGCACCAGCTGCTCCAGGTTAAGAAACTGTGCTGTGCGTGAGACACCCCATGCAACTTCTTGCCTTGGACAGAAAGCTCCAGAGCAGCTTGGAGCACTGGAGCTGAACCAAATCCTGCAGCTGTCACCTGGAAACCCACCAGCTTCCCCAAAGCTGACTTCAGCTGGACAGCACACAAATCTCCCAGATGTGCACTGGATTGGAAGCAAGTAGGACCACGATGAGAATTCAGTTCCCTTTGCACGAGTCTATATAAATAGCAATGCACAGACAAGGTGTAGATCGATTGGAATCTTTTGCAAGTTTTCAAATAGGCCAAGCGAGTGGCTTATATTGTTCTGTTTAAGGGCCTTCCAGACTGGTGTTTGAACACGGATGCATCCTGTACCATGTTCTTAAACCCAAGAAGTGGGGGGGGGGGCTGAGTCTGCTTTTGTTTGTTCTGCAATGCTTCCCAGTGCTACCGTGTTATTGCTGTCCACAGGGGCTATAGCACAATAAAAGCAGGGGGGAAGGGACCAGAGAATTTGTGTTGCCAAGACCTTTGCCAATAAATAAAGACACAATTGACACACAATTTAGTTTAAGGTTATTGGCATAATTTTGGCCGCAACTTTATTGATTACAGATCGTCAGTGGTTTGCTTAGGCATTGGTTCCCAACTAGCTGCACCTGACCTTGGCATGGCAGAACTGACAACTGGACACTGGCAGAGGTCAGTACAAGTAAACATCATGGGGGAGCATTGGACCAGGCACAGTCTCAAGCTCACCCCAAATGCTCCCAGGGGCCCTGGCGTGGCCCTAACTCCTGGAAGGGGATCGGACAAAAGTAAGGCGAGCCCCTGGATTCCTTTAACGGAATGCCCTTTCGCGCATTGGAGGGCAGGTGTGACAACCTCCCCTCAACTCCACATTGAACCAATGCCTAACCGCCTAACCTTGCAAGTTATGACGATTTGCTACGTGCCAGGCGAAACCCAAGTGGCACCAGCCAATCCGCCAAATGGGAAAATTCCTACCGGGCCCCTGTCCCAAGAACAGACAACCCACGACGGCATAGCAAGGTCATAATGAACCCTAAATATAGGGCGGGTGGGAAGGTGATCCAGTGCACGAGGTGAAAAAGAGGAAGCTCAATACAATGTGCAGCAGTATATACAGGTATGGGTCCCTCGGTTAATGCATGAAACAATCCCATTGGCCAGAATTACCCCAGCAACCGAGGAACCACCAATTGGGTTGTTGTGGCTATCCAATCACTCCCACCCACACAAGGAGTGAGGTCAGTCCTGATGATCTCAGCACAACACGTGCTCTCTCTGAGGAGGACACGATTTATAAAAAGTTATGGGATTTCAGCAGGAGGTTATGGGATATGTACTAATTGGACATGGAGCACATGTGACTTCCCCAATAGCATCAAGAACACAAAGTATAGTGAATGTGCAATTTAGCACAGTGTGGCAATATATTGATTGAAAAGCCACAGTTCCATAAGGCAACAAGTACTGCAATGTAAAAAAGGAATGCTAGATATCTGGACAGAAGTTCTAGCATTATAGCCAGTAAAGCTAACACAATAACCCCATGTCTGAATGCAGCCAAAGTCTAACCACTGAAGAAGTGTGCATGCACACGAAAGCTCAAACCAAGAACAAACTTAGTTGGTCTCTAAGGTGCTACTGGAAGGAATTTTTTTATTTTTTATTTTGTTTTGACTATGACAGACCAGCACGGCTACCTACCTGTAACTCTAACCACTCTGTAAGCTTTGTGCAAGCAAAACAGGACGAATGGAGAAGGCCTAACTATACATATGGATTATGCATACAACGTGCTTTCTCTCACACACAGAGAGATCATTCTCTCTCCCCACTTCTGAAATTCTGGGGACAGTAGTTCAGAGAGACAGAAACAGTCTCACCATTGCAGTGTTTCAATTGAGTGGAAGAGAGGGGGGAATCCTGTCTCTGGATCTTCAGGGATTGTATCAGGAAGTTTTTTAATGTTTGATGTTTTATTATGTTTTTATATATGCTGTAAGCTGCCCAGAGTGGCTGGGGAAACTCAACCAGATGGGCAGGGTATAAATTATAAAATTGTTGTTGTTGTTGTTCCCAGAAGACCAAGAGAGAAGAGGAAAGACTGTCTTTTGATTTTCAGGGAATGAAATTTAAAGTTTCAGTTTTGTAACACAGACAGCAATTCAGCAATTCCCCCTACACTATTCCTTAAATTCTTCCCTTGTTTTATTAGTGTTTGCTGAGTTGAAGAATGAAAATAAGATTAAAAAAGCAATGAACTCCATAGGGCCATGACAGTGAACTAAACATATCAGCTCTGCTGATTACATCATGAATGCATTTCCTTTTCTCAAGGCTAAGCTACTTTCTGTTGTTCAGAGTTTGATGTGCCAGGACCAGAAACTGGAAAACACATCAAACCAAATGTTTCAGGGTGGGGGTGGGGGGGACAAGTTTGCATTATAGCTCTGAGATGTGATTGCTTATAGTATAAACAACTATGCAAATGTAAAACAGGTTGGCTGGAATATTACAAGTATGACACAAAGAAATGTACTCGAGTGCATTTCATAGTGCTGGGGTGCCATTTCAGAGAGCAGAATAAACTAGCTGAACTCTATTCCTTTTGCTGGAGGAGTCAGAGGCAAACTTTGTCTGTTTCCATTTGGATATTCTATGGGCACACCTTCGTTTCTTGTCTCTAGGTGACTCAATTCAACGTCTAAGACAAACGCATTGAAGTGTGTGGTGTTTCATCTGTGGGGACTCATTCACACATGCCAATCACCAGGCAATCATGGATGTTCATGTGAGAAAACTAATTGTTGTGTTACACATTTATAGGAAATGTTAGCAAGTATTTCCAGAAATGAAAGTCACAACCAACAAGAAAAGAATAGCATTTACTTCTTAGGGTTTCTATTAGGAATCAAACACAAGGATCAGTTTGGACCCTGATTCAGAGTTTTGGAAAGTGGCCTGGTTTGCTATGGAATGATTCGGAGGCCACCCGCTTTGCCTCAGGTCTGAAACAGAACCTTGCTTTGAGAAACCCAAAGCTTCGTGCCTTTCCAGTGACTATCATGTGGAAATCAACAAACAGCTATAACAGAGAAAGACTGGATGAAACTTTCAGAGTGGATAAAGCTTTAAAAAGTTCAGAAAACTAGTTACAGGTTTTATGTGGCTAAGATGCGAGGGGTCAGTAACTATGTGCCCATTAACACTACACTGAACCCATCACTGATGGAGCAAGTAAGGACCAGTGTGCTAGCACCACACGGCCCTCATTACCATTTCACTCAGAAGGTTGTGGAAAGGTTGTGTCTGGGGTAGGGAGGACTTTGCAACTTTGGATGCCCCCAGTGCATTTTGGAAGCCTGGTTTTCTACTTACCTTGTAGTAAGTCCTGTTGAACTCATTGAGTAGGGATGGGTGAATCTCCCAATTTCAGTTTCTCTCTGTTTCTCCCCCCCCCCCAATCTTCCAAGCGGCTCTCCGGGATGGGGTTGGGGTGGAACAAGGCAGTGGTGAGGTTGGGAAAGCTCTGGGCTTCTGCCACCAACTCATAGCTCCCCTAATCTCATCACCGCCTTTCCCTACTTCACCCCTGTTCCAACAAATGCCGCACAGTTGCCAACAAGAGCATCCCATTGGCACTTCTCCGGACTGCCACTGCTGCAGGGCACAGATGCTAGGAGCTAATAGCTGTAGTCACCTCTGGAAAGTCAGGAGGCATGTCTTCCTTTTTCCCTTTCGTGACCAGAGGTGATATCATCAAGGTGTATGCAAAACAACAGGGACTGACCATCATAGCTGCCAACCCTCCCTTTTTTTGTGGGAAACTCCCTTATTCCAATGCTGTTTCCCGCTGCTATCCCGGATTGTTGATATCCCTTAAATGTCCCGGATTTCAAAGGAAGCAGCTCCTCTCCCTCCCTGCCGGCCAGGGAGGCTCCTCAGCTGCATTGCTCGGCTGCCAATAAGGAGTCTGAGACCAACTGGAGGCGGAGCTTACATGCCTTGTGCAGCCAGACCCTCATGCCCAACCAGACAGACAGCCTGCCTGCCGTCTATGCGCTTGCTCTTTCGCTCACCCGTTCGCCTGCAGCCTCTGGAGCACAGGGTAGTGAGGCTACTTGGTGCCATCGCACCACCCTCGCGGCATCCCTTATTTTCAAATCCAAAAGTTGACAGCTATGCTGACCATCTTGAAATGGGAGAGGAAGGAGACACAGAGACTTAGCTTGCTTTCTGTGGTGAATCTAGTGTGATGGCACTGGGGGTTCCCTTGGTTACCTGATGGGGGAGCAGGATCTGTCAGACAGTTAATGCTGTGAACCATTTATATTTTGCTCAGATGAAACCTTATATTACAGAAACACCACGTCTCCAGTGACCTTTATTCCAAGGAAACCAAGCACCACGGTACATTGTGGGAGCTCTGAAACCTCACACTGCTCATGGATTGTGGTGTGTGTGACAATATTTTTTACTTTTAGGATGAATGATACTCATCACCAGGAGGTCATTTTCAGAAGCATAGCCGCAGATGGGGCTACTAGACCTCAGCTTGTGGAGCTGAGACTCAGGATTGGGACTCAGAGTGATGAGTTTAATATCAGGGCTGCCAGTTATGCCACCAACCAGGTCACATGACTTCTTCTTCAAAGTGTCCAGCTTAGAAGGCCGTTGACATCTTAAAACAAGTGCAACCCATGGATCTTTGTGGTAACTGGAGGAGCTCTTTAAACAATGGGGTATATTCAATTCAGAGTAGATCTAAAGTTAGTCATCTCCATTCATCTCAGTGGGTCAACTCTGAGTATGACAAGCATTTTTCTGAGCCTTCACATCTCCATCCTTTTACGACAGGCCTAACTGTTAATGTAATTGTGTATTGATTTGCATTTCTTGCTGTTGTGTTGTGAGCTGCTGAAATAATAAACAAATATATAAGTTTCCCCTCCCCAATATTTGCCAACCCTGTGACATCATCAGGCTCCACCTCATGGTATCAATATCAGTCTCAAGTTTTGGGATATTGATGACCTGGCACCATAGCCTATTCGTGGCAAATGTAACATGCATTCGATCCCATTTTTCTCACTGTCATTTTTATCGTACTCTGATTTCAGTATGCCAATCACCATCCTTGCCCACCTTCTGATCTTTTCTTTCCCCTGTTTGCTGCACCAATTCCTGCAAGGAATGATATGCTGGCCCTGAATTCTGGACTCCTACACCTGTATGATGGACTGTCTTGTGCCAGTATTATTATTTTTAATCAATGACATTATTTGCGTAAAGATAAGAAGCTGTAAAACGGAAGCAAGAGACTCCGCTCTACCGTTAGTTGACATTTATTTATATCCAGGGTCACCAAACCATGAAACAAATTGTCACATGCGGGAATAAAAATAAAGAAGGTTGTTCAGTTCAAAGGGAAAGTAGGCCTGTGTTTGTGGAAGGAATTGGAGCCCATTCCCACTGCCTGAACTTTCAACTTAGTAAGTGATGATAGATTGGTTGATTAGATCTCTCAGGGTTAATCGGGGCAAGTCTCAGTGGGACAATGATCTTTTCCTGTGCCGTGAATGTTCTTGGGGTAGATACACAAACAACATTTGATTATCAAAGGGGGTCTTTTTAAAAAGAAGAAGAAGAAGAGCTTTTTTGGTTTGCCCAGAGCTGTTTTCCTTTATATCTTAGACGTGAAGAGCTACAGTCTGTACATGAAGCGCTGACTTGAAAATAGAGCAACACTCGATGGTTACCAGCGTGGTTGGGTGGTATTTACTGCCTAACGATGAAAGACAAGATGTAAAGGGGAAAACGAAAGGTAAGGAGACAACTGAAAAATATGAGCACTTGGGGTCTTCACCTTCTTCCCCATGCGACCATCTTAAAGAACAAATAGCATCACGATCATAGTGCTACTCACCAGAAACATGCCCCACAGAGAGAGATTCTCAGGGGAGCCATTTCATTTCGCTGAGCTATTGCCTGCCTATAAATGGACAGAGTGTGAAATCAAAACAGAGGCCCCAG
The DNA here is from genome assembly GCA_034641385.1 of Darevskia mixta. Classification (NCBI taxonomy): domain Eukaryota; kingdom Metazoa; phylum Chordata; class Lepidosauria; order Squamata; family Lacertidae; genus Darevskia; species Darevskia mixta. The sequence goes on from JAWWNH010000030.1 coordinate 12,754,469, forward strand.
CAGAAAGCCTTGAGGAAGAGCAGCCAGCCAGAGTGCACCATAGCTGTTATCTGAGAAGGATCAAACAAAACAGCCATCCATGGAGAGAGGCAGAGAAAACAGATCCTCTTCCATACAGCTCTGTGCAAACAAAAACCTGTTGCAGCAAGCCAGTCTCGAGCTTATTACTTGGAAACAACAGCCTAAATGCAAACTAATGTTAGAAAGGCTGGAAGCGAGCTTTCAGATCACACAGTGTTCTGCCTCTGGCTTAAAAGCTAAAGCTCTACTTTTCTAGTTGTGGACTAATCACTTGGTTAAATGCATCACTGCCTAGCTACCTTTAGCTGACTTACAGTCCAATCCTAACCATGTTTAATTGTAAATTATTCCCATTGTTTTTATCCTAATAATCAGCAATGGTCTCCTAGGTGACCATGGCATATGCTCAGTGGTCCATTGTAAAATAAATATGTGAATGAGTTGTCCTGAGCATTGTCCACACGCATGCAGCTCGAGGGATACTGTGTTATGGTGCATCTCCCCCAAAACCAACTTTGAACTGATTTGAAAATGTAAGCCATGTGAAGACATGCATGCCCCTTCTCTGCCTGCTGATGAGGACACAGAGTGGGCAACCTAAAAACACATCTAACTGCAATGTACAAATTTGTACAACTACGAGAAAGCTGTGATTTGAAACACAGCAGGGAAAACAAATTTGCTGTGTTTTAAACCGGTGTGCACAGTCGTGGTGTACACTTCTAGATATCTCTGACGGATGGGGAAAGAATAATAACTTAGGCTGTAATTCTAACTCCCAGCTGAGAGCAGTGGGACTGAACGGAGCCAAGTGCGGGGGGGGGGAGCCTCTGCCGTATCCTAACCCCCCTCCAGCGCAGTAGATTGGGAGTTAGGATTGCTCTGCCCATCAAATGGTTTGTGCATTTTTGCTTTTATTTAACAAGATTTACGTACCACTTAATTTTAACACCAGCTGCCACACATAGCTTATCTACAATTCCCAGCTGAAACAATATGGTTTTCTTTGCACCGTGCACTTGCTTCATCTATGAATAAGCATGGGTTTTCGAAGGATTTCTTCTCTGCAGATGCAGAAAACACAATTAGAACGAGCATGTTCTCCCTTTACAGATGCAGTCTTGAATCATATGCAAGTACTGCAAAACATCAAGTAACCGAGAGGAAGGAGTAATTCAAGACCCAACATGATGCCAGCACACAAATTTAATTAGGTAATGACTTTGGAAAATAACATTACGGGTAGCTTCTGTTTGTTGTTGTACTTACTATTTCAGTCTCTATGTATCAAATTATATGGTGCTCACCAATGTGGCACATGACTGTAAAATTATACTGCTCCTGTTAATAAAGTGAGCAGGGTTAACATCAAAAGCTGAAATCCTAAAGCTCATGCAAGTTACTCGCTGGGCTGCCATTGATTTGGCTGTCAAGCCCAAAGAATACATCATCTGGAGATATATGATAAGATCTCCTAGCATTTTTAATTTTCTTTAGAAGCAGCCCAAGATGCTCCAAGTTGTATTGGAGTATTGGAGTCCTTGCCACCTTCCCCCCACCCCCACCCCATTTTCCTGATCTAAATTTCTCCTCCCAGGCTACTATTACTCCCTGTTTCAGGGATCAAATACCTGTATGCAGATGCAGGGAGCCAAAGGGTGAAATGTTTGTTCAAACACACATTCATCTGCTTATTTGTGGGCATTAAGAGATATAAGGAAATGGACTTGTATGAGATTTTGGTTAAAAAAAAACAATAGCATTTGAATAAGGTCATGGATTTACATTACTGAGAACTTGGAGTGGATCAAATAAATTCACCATTTCATTCCAGTCCAGGAACTTAATGTCATTCTGGCAGTGACTGTGGAAAAATTTGTTGTGCCTTGTTCATGTCACTCTGCAAGTTTCAAAATATAAGCCAAATGCATGAGTAATTTTTTTAAAAAATCAGCAGCTAATTTTTGCTTCACAATTCTTTAAATGAAAAAAAAAATGATATCTTAAAACAGCTAAATGTAGAAGCCTCTCCTTTAAAGTTAATTTGAATTTTTTTAAAGAGGCAAAGTGTTGCTTGAAACATGACTCTTGTTACTACTATTTTATGAGTTATGAAATCAAAATGAATTAATTCCAGAAAGGAAATGCTGCTAATTGTAGGTCAATTAACTGTATCTAGTTCTTTGAGAGAGCACAGACGATAACCAAGATTTTATTTTTAATAAATGAGTGCTGAAAAACCATATGTAAGTACATTTTTAATCCATTAAAATAGGCAGGGATAAGGATGTACTCACTTTTTAAAAAAATCATTTTATTCAGAAGTTTAAAAGTTTGGATCACAATCTTTTGGATATTAATATTTTATAGTAAAATGAATTTTATGTTGGTGAAATAAATAATACACAAATGGTGCTTAAAACAGAAATCTTAAATTATAATAATTATGATTATCTTGGACTCAAAATAATATGTTACAGAAGATCCAAAAATTGCACTTCTAAAAAATGCAAAAAAAGATAGAAATAGGACCATATGATACACAAAATTAGATGATATATATAATATTGTGATTTTAGGTGACACACTGACAGAGGCAGCTTAAATTATTTTACAGAATCATAGAATTGTAGAGTTGGAAGGAACCCCAAGGGCCATCTAGTCCAACCCCCTGCAATGAGGAATTTCAACACACAGTTCCCCATCCAATTTGAAGCCATACCAGACCCTGCTTAGCTTTGCAAATGTGCTAGCATTATTATCATCTGGAAGGGCTCTCTTGTGCTATAGTGCAACAAATATGGGGGATAGGGACACAGAACAACAGAACATTTGTGTGTAAAGCTACAGGATATCAGCAAGATATCATGGGACCTGCACTGATTGTAAATGAAGCAGTATGTCTACTCACCTCTGCAGGTGCAATTAAAGGAATATGTAGCTAGTTCCTACACAAACCTATCAAAAGATTGACCCAACCATCCTTTCACTTGCCATGTTTATGTGAGTGCCAACATGTCTGCTGCTTTTAGAAAGCCAAACAGCTTCCTGGCAATTGTGTCAGGCATCCTATCCTCAGAAAGAGGATAAGACAGACAGTTTATTGAACAAATCTTCCGTAACTGTGAAAAACCACACTGCCATCGTCACCAAAAGTTGCAAGAACATGGGTAACTTTCATTACCCTTTCTCAGATGTCACACTCAGGGTGTGCACAGCTGTACCTAAAATCAAGTATATGGCTGCTGTGAAAGAACTGTTGGATTTTTATTTTATTTTTTGGTCATGCAAACCATCTTCTCTTCCAGATTAAGCTCAGTGAAAACAGCTTCTGGTCTGCCCATTTGCAGCAGCAACTTCATGTATACAGCACTGATTTGTTAGCCTGGTTATGACACCAGGAACCCTCTCTCTGAAACAGTTCCCGAACCTGTGGCCCTCCAGATGTCGCTGAACTACAGCTCCCATCATCCCTGACCATTGGCCATGCTGGTTGTAGCTGATGGGAGTTGAAGTCCAACAACCTCTGGAGAGCCCCTCCACCCTGGCTTTCACACATAGATACACAAGCAAATAAGGTGCCAAATAAATGTTTGAATGCATAAGCATAACAATGCTTTAAATGTTGATTACTTAAAGAAAACAGGTCTAGGAGAAAAGGCATGGCTGTGTCTTTATTAACCTGACAGGAAATGAACAAATAAATATGCAATGAATGACTGGGATTGTGACAATCTTAAAAGAGATAAAAGAAAACACTCAAGAGGCAGAATAAAGAAACAACTTTTTAATGAATACTATGCGGAAGGCAGTGGAAATGTTTTATTTCTTTTACTTTTCTGTTCTTTTATTCTTCTTTCTTCTTGTTTCTTCTTTTTGTCTTCTTTCTTCTTCTTTACTTTCTTCTTTTATTTATTTCTATTTAGATAAGTAAGTTAATGGTATTACATTGTGATATAAGTGTAATGGAAGACAATTGAAAAGGATGTTTGATTTTTGTTTTTGTTTTACTTGTTTTGTGTATTTATCTAAAGGAAAAATGTGAATTATGTATTAACAATAAAAAAATCAATCAATCAATCAATCAATCAATCAATAAAAACAATGCTTTAAATGTGTGTTTTTTAAAAGCCAAGCAGCCTGCCTGATGCATTGGTGGAGAGATAAAATTTAAATCAGCAGGGGAATCTGAAGCAAACACATTTGTCCTTCAAAGTGCGGAAACCAAACACACACTATGAGGTGCATCTATAGGTTTCATTTCAACCAAATTTCCCATTTGCCTCATATTTTGATCCTTGCATACTGAGAAGACTGCCTTCACCACTCTGCCCCAATGTAATTTCTCTATCATTCCTATGCATGTTTGTTTGTTTGTTTGTTTATCACCATGATTCTCCCTCCATTTTATCCACAGAACAGCCCTGTGAGGTAGGTAAGGCGCTGTGAGAGAGAAAATGACTGGCCCTTTATTTACTGCAAGAGAGAGAGAATTGGGTCTTTAGACTCCTTTGCAGTTCCCAACTAAATGCTACCCTTCAATAATGGAGTGGGGGGAGGGAAATAACCTATTTCATTTTACATGAATGATGAAGCACAGTTCTAGAAAAGTTGCAGCATCTGATGTGCAAAGACAGCAGAATTCCTTAGGGATGTCTGGAAGTGCCTTGCTTGCTTACAAACCAAACAGATTTTTGCACTGATCAAGCAGGGTTCTTCGTATGTTCTCGTTGAGTGTGTACACTGTGCAGCAACAAAGGCTTAACTACTGGGCAGAGCAACCCTACCTTGGAGCAAAATAGAGCTCTGGAACCTCCACTGCATTCAAAGCCCTGCCACTAGTGCTAACCAGGGTAGGGAGCTATATTCACATTTATGCTGTGCCCGCTCCTGTCTTTAGAGTAGCCTGCATTGGGGCCCTTTCCGTGACCTAGGCTGGATCTAGACACATCAAAGAAGCGGTTCAATTAAATGCGTTGTAAACTTTGTATGAGAAATTGGGTTGGCAAAAACGGAACTTCACTGCTAACTGCTAACTTCACATTATAACAGTGTTATAATGTGTATACAATGCATATAAAGCGTTTTTTCTTTGCCAATGTAGCTGAGTCCCTAGATCAGCTTAGGAACCAGGATACCTGGCCACCCCAGCTTCACCCTATATGAAACACTATGTTCTGGGGCCCTCAGCTGGCTGACCCTAATGGAAAAACCAGCAGCAGAAGCATGCCTCTGTCACACTTTTTGTGGCTGCAGTGCAATAGTGGGTGGGTGTTTGTGTTTTCCACAGCAGCAGAAGCCCCCGCTCAGTGGAGGTCAGCAGGTGGAGACAGTCCACTGGATTCTAACCCCCCCCCCCAGCAGCATGGAGGTTAAAATTGCAGCCTAATTTATACAGGCTGCGGTAATGGTTATTACTATAAAATTCTCCAAGCCTGAGTAATTATCCCAGTAATTCAGTTTAATTGCTTTAGAAGCCTGGCTGTTTCAGGATCAGTGTCTCCAACAGAAGAGGAATCTGAATTGTTTCGAGGCAAAATAAAGTCATTTGAACAATAACTTCATGTGCATTTTGTGACATGTTATTCACCGTGCAAAACAAAAGCGAGCAAGCCACCTACAGGCTCAGAAGGTTCAAACATTAACATGCAAAAGGAATTCAAGGATTTGAGTGCGTATTACACTGTGTCGCATTTCCCCCGAAATTATCCTGAAATTTTCTTTGTTTATGTTCCCATGGTATATCCATCTCCATCATGTATCCACTCATATCCATCATGTAAGAATTTCTGATGAGTGGGGAGGATCTGAATGAAGAGGCCAGAGGGAAGAGTCCATAGCACAAGAGTGGCGGGGGGGGGGGGATGTGAATGGAAATACATTAAAGGGTGCTGCTGTCTCAAAGCTAATATCTTTGCCAATCTTTGAGAGACTGTTTTTCTTCACATACACTTATCTAACATTGGTGTGGCCGTTAGCTGGTTTTCTGGTTTTCTTGTGAATGAAACTAAGATCTAGTGTTGCAGGGCTTTAAAAAAAAAGCAAAAAAACACAACAACCACCATGAGGCCAGATGGACAATTACAGGAGAAAATTGACATTTCAAAAATTCTTGGAAAAGTTGGGTGATATAAAAAGTTAACTTGATAACAATTAGAAAAGCCTCTTGGACTTACTGATCAGGTTAACGGGTCAAATCCCCACGATGGGGTGAGCTCCCATTGTTCTTTCCCAGCTCTTGCCAACCTAGCAGTTCAAAAGCACGCCAGAGGAATAGGTATCGCTGAGGCGGGATAAGTAGGTATCGCTGAGGCGGGAATGTAAACGGCGTTTCCGTGCGCCCTGGTTTCTGTCACGGTGTTCTGTTGTGTCAGAAGTGGTTTAGTCATGCTGGCCACATGAGCCAGAAAGCTGTCTGTGGACAAAACGCTGGCTCCCTTGGCCTGAAAGCAAGATGAGCGCCGCAACCCCAGAGTCGCCTTTGACAGGACTTAACTGTCCAGGGGCCCTTTACCTTTACCTTTTACCCATTTTCTCAAAGACAGTCCCTGCAGACTCCACTGCTCCTCTCTACAGGCATTCACTAATGTTTCTAGTATAATGAACTATAACACTCCTCTGCATTTCTGCTATCAAATTCCCACTTCTATGGATTTTCTCTCCCCCCCCCCCACTCTGTGAAGGCTTCTAAAAGACATGACAGCATGTGCAGTCCGTACAGACATCGTGCATTCATCACCGGGCAGTTCACCCCGTCTCTCAGCATCCCGCCCCGGGTGACAGGACCGCCACTGTGTACACACCAGGAAAATGTGCAGGTGTATTGCAGTGGTGCATTGTGCACAGATTGTAATCACATACCACCAGGTAGCTCTAGATTCTTTTTATAAAGTCCTGGAGTGTTGTCCAAGTCATTGCATATTGGGGTTAGAAAAAACTAGGCTGAGGTTCTAATGCAACTGAGTCTCTGTACAAGTTGGGGCGCAATCATAGGCATGTGCATAGAGTGTGACAGGTGTGCCCAGGAACATCCTAATTTTGTTCTTGTTTTTTGAAAAAAGAATAGGGATCATGGGGGGGGGGGAGTACAGAGCACTGGTCCAGCTCCCTCAGCTGTCAAGACCTGTGAGGAAATGGCTGTGAGGGACAGACAAAGGTGGGAGAAGGAGGAGGCGGGCAGAGAGAGATGAAGGCGGCAGAAAAAGTCTGGAATGGATCTGCAGCTACTGCCTGTGTCAGTCTGTGGATCCATTCCAGCCTTTTTCTTCTGCCTGCATCTGCCTATGTCTCATGGCTCTGTCTCTGTCTGAGCTCTACTTGACACCTTTTGCTGACACCTGGTGAGAGACATATCATTCTCTAGGACAGGAGGATGAAGAAACGTTAAGGTGTTTTGCTCAATTTGGGTTAGCTCATCATCTGACCGTGTTCATGGAAGACAATCTTACTCGGCTACTAGTGATCGTCAAAGAAGAAGAAGATTATCTGATTAAAGATAAAAATCATGAAAATTGATTGTCTCTTTGCATATATCTGGTTATCGGTATAGCAAAAATTTGGTGTTTGTATCTCATTTTTTTAAATTTGTAAGTTTTTAAAGCAAAGCTTAATTGTTAGTTTGACTTCTCCCACAAAGGCATACTCCTCCTTTGTCCCTGGAGACAGACAGATGCCAACCATACTATCAGCAACTACAAGTTATACAAAATAAGGTATTCCCAAGATCCAAGCTGTAGAGGTGGTTCAACATTATGCTACAGACTCAATTACTTTTATTAGGGAAAGGAACAGAATATGCAATGTAAAAAACATTACATTAAAATGGAGAACAATTATGCTATGAAGAAACTGTAAAGCAATAGCATCGAGAAAAAGAAACAGCCCCAATTCACTACCAGGCACCAGATGCCTTCAGCAACAATAGTGTATCGGCAGGAAATCTTACCACAGTGTGTGTATAGATGTGTGTGTGTGTGTGTGTGTGTGTGTGCGTGCACACACATCCCTTGATTGAATTATGAAATTAGGGCATGAAGAGAAAGTGGTAGATATACATATTTGGATTTTAGTAAAGCCTTTGATGCAGTGTTTCATAAAATCTTACTCTTGAAATGAATTCAAATTGGGTTGAACAGGAACATTCATGTGGACAAAAAACTGGCAGGGGGACCTTAAACCAAGGGTAATCATAAACAGCAAATTCCATGCAAGGAAGTGTTTTAAGGCAGGGAATAGTTCCAGTTCACATCTTTGCTAATAGCTTTGAAAGTAACAGAATTTCACATGAGTGAAACTCACCCATGTACATTTTTAGCCTGGACCTGGGGAAAGACTGTCCACTTCTGTGTTTAATGCAAAAGTAGGGCACCTCAGGTCAGGGGCCAAATGTTGGCCTCCAGAACTGTCTGTTTGACACTTATGTTCCTGTCCAGGCCACATGCTGTCTCCCTAGGCCACACCCTTTGTTGGTCCTGCTTTGCACCCCAAGTGTGTTTGCCTGGCTGGATTGTGACTCTGAACTCTGCTAAACCCTCTGGTAAGAGAGGCCATCTTACCTGCCACTCCTATAAGGTCTGCTCCCTGCTTTGTTGGCCTATTTCCACCTGGCCTGGGAGGGTGGAGACCAGACTTACTTATGCTTCAAAAGCTGCTCCTACGGCTGAAGGGGCCCAAACCATCTTGTTACTAGTCCAGAAAGACCTGCTACTCAGGATACATGGAGACTATTGGAATGGGGTTTTGTTTAGGAGTTCTTGTAGGGGTCAATAATTAATTTGAGTAATGCATTATTTTTCATCATTCTTGTTGTTAAACCATGTTGTGAATTATTTGGGAATTGTTTCATTTCATTGTGTGTTTATTTAGAAGCTTTCGTTAGTTTATTATTATTATTTAAATGTTATATGTTTGTAGCTGTTGAGAAGGAGGCCCCATATGTACTTAAAGCAGACATGGCTTTAAACAGACATGGCTTCTTCCAAAGAATATTGGGAACTGTAGTTTGTTAGGAGACCCCTATTCCCTTCACAGAGCTACAATTTCAACACTGTATTTTCAATCAGTTCTTCTTCCCAGCCTGAGAGGTCAAGGGAAGAAGAAGAGTTTGGATTTGATATCCCGCTTTATCACTACCCGAAGGAGTCTCAAAGCGGCCAACATTCTCCTTTCCCTTCCTCCCCCACAACAAACACTCTGTGAGGTGAGTGGGGCTGAGAGACTTCAAAGAAGTGTGACTAGCCCAAGGTCACCCAGCAGCTGCATGTGGAGGAGCGGAGACGTGAACCTGGTTCCCCAGATTACGAGTCTACCACTCTTAACCACTACACCACACTGGGAAACCAACAGGATCATATTCCTCTCCTCCTCCACCCTCTCCTGACTGGTGCATCATTAATCAGGATGACCAAGGCTGTTTTGGTGCCAAAACTGAGTCTGAAACCTGACTTCAATGGATCCAGAGGATCCACTTCCTCCAGCCATATCTGCTGTTGGCTGGCCACCACCCCCATCACCTTGCTGAGAAAGGGAATATTACAGACTGGGTAATATTTCCCCAAACCTCTGAGGACCTCTTCAGGAGGAATCGCACCACTGCCTCTTTCAAAGTGGTGAGGATACCTTGCTCCTGCGATGAGTCATTGACCCCTCCCTGGACTCATCCAGTCAATCCCCACCTCCTAGATTTTATCAGCCATGATGGGCAGGGATCAAGAAGGTGGCCTCACCACTGCAAGCATCTTGTCCAGAACTTCTGAGTGACTTTATATAACATCCAGTCTGAAGGAACTGCACTGGTTGTCTATTTAAGCTGTTAACGTTAACATGCAAACAACTTGAGACCTAGGCGTCTGACAGAGCACCTCTCCGTGTGTCATTCTCCCTGGGCTATGATAGTAGTACAGAACGCTGATCTCCAGAAGTGGCTTAGCGGGCCAAGTAGAGCTGCTATGCTAGCTTCCCAGCAAGTCAGTCATTGTTCCTTAGCAGAAGGGGCAAGGCAGTGGGGCAGCCAGCATAGTGCAACTAACCAACAGGAGCACCAAATTGCCAGCCTTCCCACCCTGCCTGTCAGGAATCTAGTATAGTGGCTGCTCCCCAATGGGTCAGCTGCTTCTGCTCTATTCATCTCCCATATGAGGGCAGCTTGTTCTTTAGTGACACAGTGTAGGGCCTTGTCTGTGGTGGTGCCTCAGCTATGGAACTCTCCCACCTGGAGTCATAGATGCTTTATTTCTCCATCTAGCCTGGAAGCATGGAGCCCTGACTGACTCCAGCTACAAAAGCTGCTGAGTAGACTAAAATAATGTTAGGGTGTTTTGCTATTGATATTAACTTTTGTATCTTTTTTTAGATCTTATGATTTATGTGAAAATTGTTCAGCTTGGTTGTGTACCTTTTGGTGTTTTTTATTTATTGTTTATGACTACTTTCATTATGTTGGTAATGATGTAAATCTTTTCCTGCTGTAAGATGCCTTGAGCATGATTTTAACAATGGAAAGGTGGCATACAAATAAAATGATTATGGTGATATGGAGTGGGGGGCAGGTTGCAGGAGCCAAAAAACTTTAACTTCCTTGAGTTTAATAAATATTTCCACTTGACAAAACTAAATCTATACAGAAAATCATTATGAAATCTCTTTACAAATTCCACCATAAATGAGCTGAACCATTTTCTGCTTTCCTGACTCCTCTGAGGGAGGGGCTAGGCATTAAATGTATAGAAATTCAACCCTATTTCTCCTTCGAGAAGTAATCCAAAACAAAGAAAAAGCAGTTTTGATTTCAGATTTATTTTATTTGTAATATGGTTTGCATTCTCTGTGAGTGCTAAGCAAAGAGCAAAAATATATTTCCGGAAATGATCCTGCATTAATTCTTGTTTTCGTAGCACAAAACAATGCAATTATCATGCAGATCTGTGTGTTCCATGGATTCTTTGGCATGCTAATAAGCAACATGTTTGCAACAAAGACAACAAATCTGAATGAGCAAATCAAATTATATTTAATAATATGCACAATAAATCTTAAAAGGAAACATCATGTTGGATTCTCAGCAAGTTAAACAACATTTGGGCTGCATTCAGCTTTAGACAGACATTTCTGCTTTATATGCAATCAGATATATTGACCACTAACTAAGCCTGGAAAAAAGAGGCATAGAGATCACTTAAAGCCCAGACAATTGTTCCCTCCAAATACTTTTTCATTACATTTTTTAGGCATTGTTTGGCTGCTTTTTTTGCCATGATATGTATTTAATATAAAAAGCTGAAGATAGCAGAGGTGTTGATGGCATGCTTAATTAAATTACGAAAGTCTAATGCATTATTCTACAAAGATGTAGATCAGACGGTTCTCCCAGAGAAGTAAAACTCACAAGTGCTAAAACCCAATTGGAGGATTTCATGTCCTTTCTGTGCGTGCATCATGCAGATGTGCATAAACCAGTTTCTTCCCCCCTTTTCTAGATATGGTGATAAATATCACAGAGTAAGATGGATCTGGAGGGTTGCTTCTTCCAGCTGCACCCACAAGCTGTGCAGAGGATGGCAAGTCTCACTTTCCTTCTGCAGCATAAAAAAAAGATACACGTACTCCGTTATCTCTGAAAAACGGCATTCCACAAAACAAACGAATTCCCATGAATGGTGAACTTTTTTTCCTTCTTCTTCTGCTGCTTCTTTCCATTACCCAGTTCTAGCCAGTGGTTTTACTTATTGCGCTGGACGTCATCGAAGGAGATGTGTGCAGACCTTCCTTTGACATGTAGACGACACAGACAGTCCAGTACAGTTTGCAAAGCATTTTGGTTTTAAGTACTTCAAAGAATGCTCTCCTCTTCAAAGTCAAATTTCACCACCACTGGCCGGCTCGTGTTCCACTTCTTGCTTCGATCCTTATCCTCAATGAACTCCTGGTAAGGATCTTTCTTTGAAATGGCTTTCTTGGAGCGAACATAACCGAAAAAGACAGTCAACGCCAGGAAAGAGTAAAACAACATGACAAAGAGAATGAAGAAATAGGCGTTGTCATATGGTTTGTATTTTGGTGTTTTCTCCTTCGTGGCATTTTTCCCTGCGTTCAGGTCTTTTTCCAGAAGCTTCAGAACACACTGAGAGATGAGAGAGGCTAAAGCTGTGTTGTTCATGTTGCTGCTGCTTTCTCCTAGGAACTCAAAGTTTGCATTAAACAAAAACAAAAACCAGCCAGGATATTTAGGGACTTGGGACCTGATCCTATTCACATTCCCCCTCCCATCCCCTCTGTCGACCTGGCTGGAAGCAGGATAAGTCCCTTGATTGTTTCCTCTTTTAGCAAGGAATGCTGTGAAGCTCTTAGTGGGCATCAGTCACCTGATAAGCAGGCATTTCTCAAGATAGGCACTGGTCCAAAGTTAAAGTGGACAGTGTAAACAATCGCCAGCCCAGCAAAGCTGACCTCCAGGCCTTCCTAACATAAATGAATATTTGTGGCTGAAGGAAGATGAGGTCAGATAAAGGATTTGTGTTCTAGACTCAATGGGTCAAATTCTGCTGAAAAATAAATAGGGATGGACTGGTTTTTCTGGTGGACTGGTCTTCTGAAAGCTTTTTTTCCTGACAACTGTTGAAAGAGCAACTTACCACATCCTGCATATTTGTCCCAAAGTTGGTTGAGACAGAATGTGGTCAGTTGAGATCTTGACACAGGTTGGAGCATTCAATAAGCTCATGGTAAAATCAGCCCCAATGAATAAATCAGTCTGTTCTCACATGCACTGGCCTTCTTCTAACTTTCGCTATAAATAGAGGGCCTAGCTATATCCTACCGTGAGTGCAAAGTCGCAATGGCTGTACTTTTAAAAAAATGAATGAAAACCAGACTCAAGAGAGGAAAAGTTTTGAATGGAGAAGTGATCAGTGCTTAACCTTTTCTATGCTGCCTTTTTGTTCTCTCTACTCCAAATGAATATTTCAAATCCCTTACAAACCTGCAATTAGAACCTGGGAAAGGAACTGCAGGGTTATATTTGGAGTGGGGAAATGGCCACCAGGAAAATTGTTAACTACTCATCCTATTCTCTGCTCAAATTAGGCCCCACCCAAAAGAGTGTGTGTGTGTGTGGAGCAGGGGTTGGCAAGGTTTACCTCGCCTGGGCTGGTTCACTCCAGTGGAGATCCCTCTGTGGGCTGGATTGCGTGTGTGTGTGAGCACATGCCCCCATGATTTCCAGCATCTGTGTCTGTGCAGACGTGATTTACGGCTCCGTGGAAGTGAGTCCCCGTGCTGCGCTGGTTTAGCGCAGTGCACAGGGACTTGCCGAGCGGGCGGCTTGGTCCGGGGGCAGCTCGTGGGCCGGTTAAACAACCCCTGTGGGCCGCTTGTGGCCTATGGGCCTTAGGTTGCCTACCCCTGGTGTGGAGTTATGGAATTGCATGTAACATGCAGTTTTCCCTTAGATGCCTTGAAGTTAGGAGTTAGGGGTCCCTTTAGCGGCTGATAAAACGGAAGGCCCAGTTACGAGGTTGTCTTACCTCAGGATCCAATTGGATATGGTGGCATTAACTTCCGCTTTGCCTGAAGTAAAATTAATGGCTTTGTGTGATATCATTATGGAATTTTTGCCATGGGAAAAGGTGACTTTGAGGCAGATTCAGTCCCTGCTGGGACATTTGAATTTTGCCTGCAGGGTGGTTGCTCCTGGTCACCCCTTTTGTACACGCTAGAAAGACTTTCTGTGGGCCTGCGGTTACCCCATCATCGAGTCAGGTTGCCCAGTGAGGTCAGGGTGGACCTAGAGATGTGGCTGGAATTCCTTAGGCGGGTGCTTGTGGCAGGATACTTTGAATCTGCAATTTGATTTCCAGGTTCATTCAGACGCGGGCGGTTCCCTGGGTTTGGGGCTTTATTTCCGTGGCCGCTGGTGCACTCAGAGGTGGCCTGAGCATTGGCAGGGTACAGCCATTACCCGCGATTTAACCTTTCTTGAGTTTTCCCCCATTGTAGTGGCAGTGCACATCTGGACCACAGAGTTCAAGGACCGGCGGGTCTGTTTCTGGTCTGATAACCAGGCCGTAGTGAGTGTTTTGGCAAAGCAGTCATCCCACTCCAGTAGAGTCTCTGCCTTGTTGCGCACTTTTGTGCTGTGCTGCCTCAAATTTAATATTGTTTTTTCTGCCGGTTTTATCCCTGGCGCTAATAAGTGGTGCTGGAGTCAGCACAGGGCAAGGTTCCCAGGGGCTTGCTTTTGCAGGACGTCCAGCTATCTGATGCTGAGCAGGTGCTGACTATCCAGAGTTCTAAAAGGACCAGTTGGGCAAGGGTGCCTTGATGAAGGCTGCTTGCCACTGGCAAGCCCGGACCTTGTCCAGTTAAGGATGCCAAGAAATATTTGTCCCTTTACCCACCTGGGGATGGTGCCTTCCTGGTTCACGAGGATGGGTCCCTGTTAAGGAGGCATCAATTTGCTGCAGTAATGCGCAAGGCACTGGCAGCGTGTGTCCTGTTGGCCAGTGAGTTTGCACCTCATTCCTTCCATATTGGGGCAGCTACTACAGCTGCGCATTGGGGCCTGTCCGTTGACAGGATCAAGGATCTGGGCCGCTAGAAATCTGGAGCATACCGGGGTTATGTTCGGAAGCGGCATTGAGGTGCAGGTGCTAATGTTTTCTTCATTCCTAGGTCCTCCTACCCTGCACGTCTGGATAGTTAGGAACAGCATTGTCCACTGGGCCAGCAAGAGGGCGGCGGAGTTAATAAAAATGATTTGACCCCCCTCCCAAAAAAAGAGGGCGGCGGATTCTGGATTTGGACACAGGCTCGGGCTCCCCGACTACATGAGAGTGTCCTGGGTATCCAAACGAGGAATGTGTTGGGAGGAACTTCTCCCAATGGTGCGGGCAAAGGTGTCTGCGGAAGGCACGCCTGCAGCAATGATGGTGCAGCTGGGTGAGAACGATTTGCCAGAAGCTCCAGGCTTGAGCCTATGGACCTGCATGCAGGAGGACTTGGAAGAGTTGAAGGCAGCTCTTCCAGAACTCAAGATTTTTTGGTCGCAGCTGTTGCAGCGACGTGCGTGGCAAGGAAGCCGATGCCCAGCTGCCACCAAGAGGGCGAGGAGGCGCGTCCAGACAGCAGTGGCCAAGAAGGTACTTGCCTTGGGCGGGACGGTGATCCGTCACCCGGGCATTACCTTCCATGATGCGTCCCTTGACAGGCTTGATGGGGTTCATTTGTCTGTGATTGGGAATGATTTGTGGCTGACCGCCGTGTCAGCGGGGTTAAGGGATTGGTTACAGGTGTGAGTGGTTGGTGGCGAGCGTGGGTGCTTGTGTGGTGGATAGGCTCTGGTTCAGGTGATAGGGATGGGAGAACGCTCTCGCCATCCCTATGTGAAGGGTATTCCGTTAAAGGAATCCAGGGACTTGATGGTTTGGTCAACCCCTGAGAGGGGATTGTGCCCGTGCCTGAGTTCAGGGGGACATTTGGGTGGCAGAGAGAGTCTGTTCCCGGCTTTCCGCTTATCCAGGTGTTCACCCTTGGCTGACCTATGCTGGAACCCTGGGTCAGCGCGACCTGTGGAGCAGGGAGCTAGTCGAACCAGAGCCTATGCAACCACTCACTTTCTGTAATCAATAAAGTTGTGGCCTAAATTCTGACAAAAACCAAACCAAAATTTGAGTCTTGTCTGAATTTATTTAGGGGGAGGTTAAAAGGTCTGAACTCGCAAAAGAAAACTTTGAATACAGCCATTATAAATGGAAATCTACACCCTGATAAAATTTAAACTCTGAGATCTTAGTCCTAAACATAGTTGCTTGAAATTTCAGAATCAGTGGGTTGGATTCATGCTTAGTCATGCTTAGAAGGTTCAACCCTGTGGGACTTATCTGCAAGTAAATATATTCAGCACTGAAGTCTGTATTAATATTATCATTGTTTTCAGTGTAATTATGCATGTGTTCAGACTGGAGGCAGCTTCACACATGTGCTCCAGATGTGATGATTACTAGTATTCTGTTGGTATGTTGATCCCCACTGTACAGGAATCCAGTGGCTAGAGCAGTGTATTTGGATGTTGAAAATCTACACTCAGCTCTGTTGCTATGAAACCTGCTGTGTTGCTTTGGCAAGTGGGTCTCAGGCTCAGCCTAACGTGCATATTTCTTGTGAATCTAATAAAGATACAAATCTAATAAATATTAGTAATGGAAAACAAAGAGGATATGAAGTCGTCTTTCATATACACATTTTTTTTTCATTTGCAGTGGCTCTGCCAAGCAACTAGTGATACTGCTTTAATCAACAGTTTTACTAGGCCTAATCCAGATCAGGAGACCTCACAGATATTGGGCTGCATCCAGCTAAGTGATACTCAGAGTAAACCTGTTTAAATCAGGGGTGAAGAACATGTTTTGGCCAGTAGGCCAGATTCTTATCTCCCACCCCCTGGAGGGTCAAATGTGACAGGTGGGCAGGGCCACTCACCTGTCAGTCACTTGACATCAGAATGACATCAAGTGACACTGCACTTCGAAGCCCCGACTATTGGGACTTCAAAATATAGTGCAGGGCTGTTTGAAAGCCCTTTTGCAAACAGCCACACACTGCTCTTTCAGCCTCCAGGTTTCAAAGAGAACTATGCCTAAAACTCTGGAGAGCTGCTGAAAGTCAGTGCAGACAATACTGAGATACAAGGGGCACTCCTTTGGCTCAATATAAGGAAGTTTCCTATATTGCCATATCAGAACATGTGCAGAATGTCTATTCACTACCACTGAGGCCTCTCTTGGGTTTTCCCTCCAAACAACCTTCTCCGCTTTCTCCTTTTAACTGTGAAGAGGATTGTGCAATATCTCAGTGACACTTCTGAACAGATAGATTCCATGTGTACGGTGTTGGTTGCTTGAAACATGGAATTGTAGCTACAGTTGCGTGATAGCTTCAGTTGCATAGACTCCATGTGTCTACTACAAGAATAGACAAATCTGGAACTCAGGTCTGCCACTGACAGCCGTCCAGCTCCAAGGCAGTGGTGAAGATGGAACGAACCACATATCATACCATATCCATATTGCCTAAGTAACACGACTTTTAAATGTATGACCCTCAACAGCTGCACTTTTCTGGCATTCTGGAACTTGAGTGAACATGGAAAGCCCTTAACATAGCTTGTTAAACTGAAGAGCTTTGTTGTTGTTAATTTAATTATTATTGATTTGCTATTATTAATAAAAATCATTGTTGTTAACTAAATTATTATTTTTTATTCTTCTATTTAACAGGCCAGGTTCAAGGCTCTTGTGCTAATATTAAACAGGATAATGTAAGGATGTCAGAGACCTTATATATCCCAGCTCCATCCCTGAGATAATCCATTGTTAGTTGTCGCCTGGTGTTAAAGGGACCCAACTGGCCTTAGCTGGAAGTTGGGCATTTAGTGTGATCAATCTCATGCTGTGGAACACTCCTCTAGCAGAGATTCAGCAAGCATCCTTGCCATGGACTTTTGTGCCAGCAGGCCTATGCAGCTGCTTGAATTTTCTTCTTCGGCCAGTCATTTCAATGGTTATAGTGTATTGTTTTTATGGTGTTTTATTGTGCTTGTAAATATTGCACACCGCCTTGATATTTTACGTGAGCTGGCAGTAAACTTTTATAAATAAATGGAGGTTCTCAAGAGAGCCTTAGTTGCGGGGTGGTCATTGAAGCCAGTCCTCTTGGTTTAGGGGAAGGGCTTGTGGTCACAGCTATTGTTGACCGGTGGGCTGGCCAGGTAATTTGCATGAGGTGATGGACAGGCCAGCGTGCTTTATATGGATCAGCACGTGATCCACTCAGCACTCTTGTCTGGAGCTTCGGATCTCCCACCCCCCCTCCCTGGTATAGGATTGTGCTTTGACCTTGCTGTGCCGGTTAGGGGTCGTCTCCGCTTGAGGGGCCTAGTAGGAATTTTGTCCAATTGGCTGATTGGCCTGGGCCTTTTGGTTTTTGCCTACTATACAGCAATTAGTCACAACTTGTACGGTTGGCGGTTAGGCATTGGTTCAGTGGTTGGTGCATCCAAGCAGGATGCTGGTGATGGGAATTCCGTTAAAGGAAGCCCGGGGGCTCAACATGCTTGTCCGAACCCGGGGTTGCAGGGCCTACGCAAGAGCCCCTGGAACCCCTAGGGAGGGGGAGGCTCAGCTCACCAGCCCCATTACTCTCCCTAGTTAATGGTTTCCCCAAGCGCTGACCAGTGGTCAGCTCTGTCAAGAGGACAGATAGTCTTGCTGACAAGAAGTCAGCCCTGTCTAGTGGACAGTGTGAACCAATGCCTACGCAACCACTCACGTGATTTGTAATTCAATAAAGTTGTGGCCAAAATTATGCCAAAAACCTAAACCAAAAATGACGCGTCAGAGGTGAGTCATTTGGTGGGGATGGCTGGGTGGCCTACACACGCAAATAGAAAATGAATGTATATCCCACCTTTCCTCCAAAGAGTTCAAGGTGGCCTACAGGGCCACCCCCTTTCATTTTATCCTCACAACAACAACCTTGTGAGGTAGGTTAGGCTGAGAGAGAAGGAACTGCCCCAAGGTCACCCAGTGAGTTTAATGGCTAAGTGGAGATTTGAACCAGGTTCTTCTTGGTCCTTGTCTAATGCTCTAACTACTACACCACATTGGCCTCCATGTAGTAGATGTGTGGGGAAACCCTTAGGCATAAGGTTAATTTTGCCCCTGAAGTGAATTACTCTTACTAAGATGGTGATTGTTGTCTTTGTCCATGGGGTTTTCTTGACAGGGATACTGGAGTGGCCTATCCATTCTTAAGGAAATCAGCCCTGAGTGCTCACTGGAAGGACAGATCCTGAAGCTGAGGCTCCAATACTTTGGCCAATTCATGAGAAGAGAAGACTCCCTGGAAAAGACCCTGATGTTGGGAAAGATGGAGGGCACAAGGAGAAGGGGGCGACAGAGGACGAGATGGTTGGGGACAGTGTTCTCAAAGCTACCAACATGAGTCTGACTAAACTACGGGAGGCAGTGGAAGACAGGAGTGCCTGGCGTGCTCTGGTCCATGGGATCACGAAGAATCGGACACGACTAAATGACTAAACAACAACAACAACAACAAAAAGATGGTGATTATGATAAATTTATGCAGCATCTTCAAATGTTCAAAGCATCCCATGTATTATTCTTTTATAATGCCTTTTCGAGTTGCAACCCATACCCAGCAGGTATTATTATCCCTCATATTGCAAATGGGATGCTGAGGCTGATATACAGTGACTTTCCTAAGGCTGCCTATTGAGTACACAGCAGAGGTAAGATTCAAACTTCCAGTATACCTGAAGGAGCATCTCCACCCCCATCATTCAGCCCAGACACTGAGGTCCAGCTCTGAGGGTCTTCTGACAGTTCCCTCACTGCAAGAAGTGAGGTTACAGGGAACCAGGCAGAGGGCCTTCTCAGTGGTGGCACCCATCCTGTTGAATGCCCTCCCACCAGATGTCAACAAAATAAACAACTATCTGACTTTTAGAAGACATCTGAAGGCAGCCCTGTTTAGGGGAAGTTTTTTATGACTGGTGTTTTATCTTGTTTGTAATATTTTGTTGGGAGCTCCCCAGAGTGGCTGGGGAGGCCCAGCCAGATGGGTGGGGTATAAGTAATAAATTGTTGTTGTTGTTGTTGTTGTTGTTGTTGTTGTTGTTGTTGTTGTTGTTGTTGTTGTTATATTACAGCTCAGTTTTTTTAGCTCTGAGATACTGCACAAGGAACAAGCCACATTTCCTTTATGTGAATCACACACATAAAAAAGTCTCTTTCCTCCCACTCAAAACCTGCCTACTTTCCTTAGGCAAGAAACACGGTATTTTCCTTTTGCTAATTATTAGTGGGACCTCAAAACCCGGCCAGTTTTGTAGTAACATCCCACTAGAACCTAAAAGCCTCTGAGATGAAAAGGCCGAGGTTTTCCCTTACATCCCAAGAGTAACGGCTTAATACCGCAATCCCTTGAGCCTTGGGAATATGGAAGCGGGGGGGGGGGGGGAGGGAAGAAATATCCTGCAGGAGAAGTGCTTGTAAATATTTCTGTGGAAATTAAATCCTTGACTGTCAGCGACAAGTGGGTGACATGGAGTATTTTGAGAGAAAGAGCAAAGGGTTAAGTTGTGCTCACTGCAGGCTGTCACAGGTCATGGCTACTTGTAGGATAATGGCAAAGCGCAGGAGGCCTTTGTGGATCCCTGCTTTCTATTGTGTTTTACAGGCTTAAGTCATTCTAAAGTAAATTGTTGTTTTACAAAGGAGTGAAACCTTATCTGGCTGCAGAAAGGAAGGGGGGAAAGAGCTTGGCTGCCACAAATGACTATGCCAGCTGTTTCTTCCTGTGATCTGAATTCTAGGGAGCCAGCCCCCGAGACTTTGAAGTGGGGAGCACCTCAGCCGGCTAGCACTTTGCCAACCACGTACTGTTTCTCTAAGCCTGACCCCTGAACTGATTATATGATGACTAATTCACATGCTAAGATTGCGGGTATATCAGTATCACTTATGCAGCCTGCGTTTGTCATTAACGGTTTGTTGTAAAAAGAAAGATGAAAGCAAAGCCCTGTAACGCTATATGAGCAGACTGTACGATTTATGGAAGAAATGCACCGCCTTGCATTTTAACTATTTGCTTTAAAATTAGCCTTTAAAAAGATGCACAAATCCCCATAAAGAGTAAACGCTGAAAGAAAAAGAAGGGAAACCTCCGGAAGGAATTCATAAGAAGCGGACTTAGGCAGAGTCAGACCATTGGTGCATCTAGCTCAATACTGTCTACACTGACTGGCAGCAGCTCTCCAGGGGTCTGGTCTCTCCAGTTGGTTCTCAACCAGGATCCTGTTCTACTCATCCTAATCATGTGTATTGCCCCATCCATTAGTACGAGCTTATGTATGTCTGCTCAGAATGAAGTGAATCTTCAATGGGGCTTACTGCTAGGGAAGTGGGGGCAGGATTGCAGCCGAAGAAGGTTCCTCAGAGTGATTTCAGTTGGAGCAGAAACAAGCCTTGAAATAGGCACAAATCATATCAGAATCAACTTACGTTATAAGTACCGTAAATGAGGTGGGGCCTGAGACCCTTTGCACTCACAGAAGGGTTTTTAATCCATCAAAGATGCCCACTAATGGAAGAGCAAAAGAGGCAGTTTTTACCAACTCTCCCACACAGCCTTCCAACTGCTCTGGAGAGTCCTTCAGATCACTTGAGATGATTTTCAGGGGGTACTGGGGAGGGCAGAAGGAAGGGCCTTGGCCGAAATCACCTCCCATTTTCTTCTATTTGAACAACAACAACTTATTATTTATACCCCCCGTTTATCTGGGTTTTGGGCAGCTCCCAACAGAATATTAAAAACACTATAAAACATCTGTCATTTAAAAACTTCCCTAAAGAGGGCTGCCTTCAGATGTCTTCTAAAAGTCAGATAGTTGTTTATTTCCTTGACATCTGATGGGAGGGTGTTCCACTGGGCGGGTGTCACTACCGAGAAGGCCCTCTGCCTGTAACCTCACTTCTCACAGTGAGGGAACCGCCAGAAGGCCCTTGGAGCTGGACCTCAGTGTCCAGGCTGAACGATGGGGGTGGAGACGCTCCTTCAGGTATACTGGCCAAGGCCATTTAGGGCTTTAAAGGCATAGACTTACGCAGGATCAGAAGCCCTGCTCAAGAGAAACCTGGCTTCCACCTTTGACTTTAACAGAAATCTTTGTTCTTCTTTTTGATTCTAATTGTTTTGCTTTCCAGATTTTTACTAGGTTATTTTTGTACTGGAAGTGTTTCTGGCTTTTCTTGAACTGGGAGGCTTTTGGGGTTTTTTTTAGTGACTCACGTAAAAAAACTCACTTGCAAATCATGGACCATAGTATATGAATGACTTCGTTTTTAGAAATACTGGGGTTGTTCATACCTTCATAGTGCATGAAGACACTCATCTTGGAATAAGCACAATATCTTATAAGCACAACCCTAATAGTCCCAGGGGGACCCGGCATACCTTGTGATACTTTTAGCAAAATGATGGCTTGAATGCAGGCTAGGTTTTCCACACATTAGTACCATGGAAATATCAGTGGGACAAAATAGTAATGAGTAGTTTAAGTCCCACTGATTTCAATTGGGCTAAAGTGTGACAGATGTACTCTGGATCCAACCCAGCTGGTTTTAAAAAAGAATTTCAGTACTTGGAAAATATGGCAGAACCAGGTTAGGGATTGCTTGTTGTTTTAATTTGTAATAAAGTTTTGCAAATTGTGAAGATACTGATAGCAAAAAATATTCTTAAAAAGGAATTGTTGAAGACATCGGTTTATAGTACTATAGAAATGACTTAGCAGTTAGGAAATCTTGCAACTTTGATTTATCAGGTTAAATGTGTCCTGTAGTGATCTGGTGAAAGTCAGATTCTGGAAATGTTGTTACCTACAAGAAGAGGCCACATTAATGATTTGTGTAGCTCTCAGACATCTTAATCTGATGTGTATGTTTTCCCATGATAAAATGCCCCAATAGTTTACTGTGCCAAAATGTCAAATTGGGTCCTGTGGGTCCTTTCTGGATCATACCTACTATTTTGTTTGGTCTGATTAGTAGATGCAGTATTGAATCTTTATGTAAACCAACTAATTACTTTAGTATGGAATGTTCCTAGCAGGGTAAGGAATATTTAGCCACCTGCTGGTTCATGATATACTAAATTGCTTCAAATTCAATCCTGTGCTGCTTTTCTTCTAGAAAAAGAGGTGCTGGTACTCACCATGAAGTTGTTACAGAAATGCCACATTTTTAACCAGTGCTTTTCTTCTAGAACAAGCATGTCCAACAGGTAGATCGTGATCTACTGGTAGATCACTGGAAGTCTGCAGTAGATCACTGGTAGATCATTGGCTCCCCCCAAAGAAGCTCAACAACTGTGGCTCCCCTAAAAAAAGCTCAACATTTTACCTCCTCCCTGAAAAAACTCAACAACTTTGACCCGAACCCCCCCCCCCAGAAATGGGCCTTCCTCCTTCCTATAAAAAGCTCAACAACTTTGACCTGAACCCCCAAAAAGGGGGTAGATCACTGCCAGTTTTTAACTCTGTGAGTAGATTGCAGTCTGTTGGGAGTTGGCCACCCCTGTTCTAGAAAAAAAGTGCTGATACTGTGTACCCATGAGTACCCCCAGAAAAAAGCACTGCTCTTGCTAAATTTTGGACTATTGCATTGGGCACATTTCATTATTTCATTGTACCCTTTCCAAGATCTATTGGAGAGCAATTCTTAAAACTCTTGTCCTTTATATAATGCATGGACTATAAATGTCACTTCCTGGGTCCTTGTAATCCTTTCTAATGTTTCTGAAGTATTAGCAATTGGACATCACACAAGATGTGCTATATAAGCTACGGCTTCGTGGGACTGAGATTTCCAGAAGGTTAAACCCAAATACTTTAGCACAATTGAATGTTGACCAGAACCACAAGTTGGACAAGTCAGGAAAAGGTGTGAAGGGTTGTTATTACTTTATGCATCAGTGTTTGGGGTAGTTTAAAATATTGCTCAAGGTATTTTTAGATATGGACCTTGCTTAATTGCATTTACTGCCTGATTATGTGTGAACCAGAAATTACTTTTTAAGACAGATCATGCAATGAAATGATGTAACAAATGGTGTAAAAACTGTTGTAGAAAGATGTGATGGTGCAAAAGTTTGGAGCTTGGGTCCATGTTTCATTGACATGAAGGCAACATTTGCTTCATGTGCAGACTATCAGAGAATATGTGCTGAGTGTGTTTAAGAAGTAGATGCCCATCGCTTGTCTTAAAGAAATGAAAAAAATAATGTTTGGGATTCCACATTATCATTTCCATAGGATAGTTAAAGGATAAGAAATTTATCCAGTGATGGTAGAGACAATGAATGAAGATTAAAAAGAAAGCATAAGATTAAAAGAGAAATGAACACTCAGCAGAGGGAACCAAGATCAAACAGTGGATTAGCCATTTTACTTGTTGTTTCCCAGAAATTAAATAAGTATGGGGGATAAGGAATTTGTTTCCTTTTGGTCCTAGAAAAATGCCAATTATGGAAGCTAAACTGCTGGGATCGCATATCAGTCTGCTTTGGAAATGTGAGAAATGGATGGGAAATATAAACACAGGGCAATAGCTTACAGTTATGTTATGAATTAAGACTGAAAAAGTATCAAGATTTAGTCACTGAATAAACTGTCACAGCTAATCTCCCCTGATGAATTTGAGCAAAATCAGAATAGAAGCAATCGCCCTGTATTTTTGCAGATTATCATTACCATGAGCTGAAGCTCCTGGGCCAAGAAAGTTCTTGCTCACTGAAGGACTGTTAGAAGTTAAAGAGAGAGACTAGTGAACAAAGAGCCAGCCCAGGTCCTGCCAATATGGTGGACAGTGACTATCAAAAGCCCGCATGACTTGACTTCCTGTTCCTCCTGCCTCTGTTCTGTCTGATTGTCCCACCTCCTGACAACAGGGCTCATCACAGCCGAAATAAAGAGAACTAAGGCAATTATCACATGTGATTGTTCACATATCAACCTTCTTTAACCATTTCTGCTGAGCTGGGCAACTTCCTATGCTTCTTTATAAATTTTGGAACCTAGTTCCTTCAGAACTGTAAATGGCCTTTGGTTGAACTTGCCAAGTTCCCAAAGCCAATAAAACTTCCCAGCTCTTCCAGGTCATGTGGTATCTGCAACACTGTGGTATCACAGTGGATCTTCATAGACATTTCACAAGTGTATCAGCTGCTGAAGTGTTGCCCTCCATGGCTTTTGCATCAGCAGCTGTGATGTCCCATCCCATGATGTCAAATACACCCAGCAAGACTTGAGCCTTACAGCTGATTATTTTCACAACACTGGAAAGCTTAGGATTCTACATTCCAAGATTTGTGGGCAACATTTGGACACCTTGTTTGAGCAGATCTGTTGAGTGGTCTTTGAAGCCCTTCACCAGAGACCTCCCTAGCAGGATGATAACTTGTTTTCCTCTAGAGAGAAAGGATCTCAAAGGTGAGTTTTGCCAATGACATAAGTGTATACTAATTTCTCAGATAAAAAGCATAACAAAACAGTTAAAACAATAAAACACAAAGTTCAGTTCATGGGAATTCTTGTTTAAGTAGGTGTCTGTAGGAGCCAGCAGAATGAGCACTGATGGGCCTCTCATATTTCAGCAGGAAAGGCATTCCACAAGAGTAGCAATGCTAGACAAAAAGTCTGTTTCCATGCTCCCACAAGCTGAAAATTGTCATTCACACACAGAGAGAGTCAACTCAGACCCATTGAAATCAATGGCCTTGTTGAGCATCATTCTCCATCAATAGCAAGATTCAGATACAGTACCATTCTTTCTTTGTGAACCATCAAACAAGCTTCATTGTGAAACCTGGGTTATGTTCCAAACTTTTCGCCTAACTGCACCTCTCCATCTGCATGTCTTGGGAGAAGGTCTGCCAGAAAGAAAATTGGTCCAGCCTATTCCTGTGGCATCAAAATCAGTACGAACTGCTGAGATGAACATTATTGTCTGCTAATGTTTGCAGCTTAAGCTACTGTTGAGGCACATGAGGAGGGGGCATTAACATTTAAAACCTTGACCATAGATACGGGATCAAAAATTAATTGAAATGCACATTACTGGGGGGAGACCCAGGAATTTGCACCTTATCTGTAATTTAAACCAGATGAAGTTGTCTTTCGAAGAGCCTTGTTCTGCTGAGAAGGAGCTGATCATTCATTCAGGAATCCCTAGTCCAAGGTTTCCCAAACCTCCTTTGTTCATTGACCCCTTCATGAGTTTATAAGGTTCCTGTTGATCCTAACCCAAATTCTTAGGTATGTAAATGAAATAAATTCAACAAATACCACCTCTAAACATTTTTTTCCAATAAAGAAGCACGATCTGAGAACACTCTTGAGTTGTGGAATCCTCTTATTAAATACAGTGATTCTTCAATGGCAAAAGAAGTGCACTCTGTATACGCTCATGCTTTCTGTTCTGAAGCTCATAGTTCCTACTTTTTGTACTATGCTTCATAAATTCATTTTCCACCCATGGGCCCTTTCCAACTCTGTGGTCCTTATTTATCCTCCTGCTTTGAAACCAGCAGATACCAAGGAAGGGCTATAGCTCAGGGGTAGAGCATCTACATTGCATGCAAAAGATTCCAAATTCAATACCTGCCATATCCAGTAAGGACTGGGAGTTATCCCCAGTCTGAAAACCTGGAGAGCTGCTGTAAATCAGTGTGGACAATACTGAGCCTGATGTACCAATGCACTAATTTGGTATAGAGCTGGCTACATTCCTAAAACCTGATCTGCCCCTGCTATGCCTCCTTTTGGCTTCTCCACTGCAAGACGATGGAGAGGCAACCAGAGAGGTATCTGCAGCTGCAAGGACGATACCTCTATAGTCTTCCTGCTCTACCTGCAGAGTGGAAGATCCACACTACTCCAGGGACCATAGGATTGCAGCCTAAATCAACTTTAATCCAATACAAATTGGATAAAAACCACTTTAAGCATTACTTTTTATCTACCCTGTTTCTGCTTCATCGTTACTTGTGGCACACTTTACAAAGAAGTACAGTGGTACCTCGGGTTAAGTACTTAATTCGTTCCGGAGGTCCATTCTTAACCTGAAGCACCACTTTAGCTAATGGGACCTCCTGCTGCCGCTGTGCCGCCAGAGCACGATTTCTGTTCTTAGTGGAGTTCTTAACCTGAAGCGTACTTAACCTGAAGCGTACTTAACCCAAGGTACCACTGTAGTTTAAAGATTGCTGTCCCTTTGCAAAGCAGCCTGGCATTAAGGGGCGTTGTGTGCATTTAAAGAATGCATAACATTGTAAGCAAAGGTGGACACCCATCACAGTCCCTTCACTGCACACAGAACAGGGAAGTATAGCATTCCTTTTGCTGCCCAAAGAAAAGAGGCATGGAAGCAGGGAAACAGGCAAATATGCTCACCATATGAAAACAGTATAAGAGCTGCTGAGGACACGGAATAGTTAATGAAGCCTCTGAGCTGCTTCCAAGCTCAATACAAGGAAGCTATAGTTTTGCCCTTATCAGCAGATGTTCTTTCATATTTGTGCATCGGGCTAACTTGATTAAATTAGCCCGTAAAGGTCAAATGAAGTATGTCTTCCCCACTTGTATTTTGATTTATCCTGACATTGCCTGATAGGTTTGATAACAAATGATGCCTGACCACAATGGGTTTGCGCTTCAGACATTTGAGATGACATAAGCTCACAGGATCATTTACCTTTGCAAAAACCACTTGACAACAGAGGGGTGTGTGTGTGTGTGTGTGTGTGCGTGCGTGCGTGCGTGTACATGCGTTTAATGAATGCATTTTAGTTTCTTCTCATTTTCCTTTCTGAAGGATCAAAACTTCAAGGCTTAAATTGAGTAGAGGTTGATGGGGGAGGTGGGGCTTAGCACAAGCCTCCCTCAGGCATATAAAGACCACTTGTGGTTCTTGATGGTGGCAGCAGTTGCGCCCTGGCAAGCTGTGGAGGGAAAATAAACTCCATGTGGTTGGCTGGCCAGTGTCATCAGCTCCAGCCAGCTGCAGGAAGTGACAGAACTCCTCTACCTCTTTTGAATCGGTCAATCAGTGTTCAGGCTGTGAGGTGGGAATTTGGAAATAGGCCTGGGTAAGCGTCTTTCCACTCAGGTCCAGGTGTA
The DNA here is from genome assembly GCA_034641385.1 of Darevskia mixta. NCBI lineage: Eukaryota > Metazoa > Chordata > Lepidosauria > Squamata > Lacertidae > Darevskia > Darevskia mixta. Next base: position 12,782,241 of record JAWWNH010000030.1, read on the forward strand.
AATCATGGTCCCATCTCTGAAAACCAGCAGTCTCCCCTACCCTGGCAATGTCAGGCTTACCAAGACTGGGCCCACAAAGTAATGCCAAAGCAGAAAACACCTTTAAGCATATTCTGTCACCGTTAGTAGCCACAACCAGCTCCCAGAGCAGGCCTTTCAAACAGCCCTGAGCTGAGGCTCACTCATTCCTGTTTGAGAGCATAGCAGAATTGCTCTGCAATAAAGCAAGGGCAAACTGATCTTTCCCTGATGTGAGCATGTGGGATATCACAACAGGGAAAACACCAGCAAAGATGGTGTTGGTAGACCAAAAGATGGATTGGTAGATGCCTTCAGATATACCAATTAGCATTTTCATAAATCCCATTGGACATGTCATTCTGAACCATGCTTAAGTGTGATGTGAACATGGCTTATATTTTCAACTCGGATGGAAGCCAGTTTGAGGGGAAACACATTGAACCATAGTATTGTTCAAGAAACTACAAGGAAGTATATGGATTCTGGCTAATATCATGTTGACATGGCTTCAAACATCAGTGGTGGGAGCATGCTGGAATAAACAATAATATGTACACATCCTAGGACCAGTTAAACTTTTCTCTTGTGTGCCTGGAGATTTTCTCTCTTTTCCCTTCAAGTTGTGGTCCAAAGCACAGCATTTTATAAATCAAACAAGGCTGGAACTGCATGGAACGTGTATTTCTGACCTTGGACTGTAGGTTCCTTGCGAGTGATGCTGCCATAAGAAGTTTCTTAGGGAAAGGGTTATAGTTTACTGGTGCAGCATAAGTGCATCCACAGAAGGTCCAGGGTTCAATGTGTGGCATCTTTTGGTGGGACTAGGAAAGACATGGAAGACTGCTGCCAATCATTGTTGACAAAACTGAGCTAGATGGACCAATGGCGTGAGTTGGTACAAGGCAGCTCCCTGTATTACTGTCATTTTACTCCCATTATGCTATAGAGTGGATTGTACATTGGTGATGCTTTGGGGGGGGGGGGAGAAGCACTAATAACACTAACAACAACAATACTTCCTGAAAGCCCATTGATGCTATATCATTGCTGCTTGCACAATTTATGACCAAAAGCAGTGAGTGCTTGGCAAGTTTTCATAGCTGTTTATTCATTATAAATAGTAAATATTTACTGCACTTTTTAATATGAGACTTTTTTTTTACAACACGTGTGTTGTTGGTAGAGGCTGTAACACAAAGATAGTATTTCTTTTGTTCCATCACCCTTTAAGACCAATCTGAAAACTAATCTCTGTACTATAACCTAGTCTTACTAACTCACTATTTTCATTGAGTTGAATTCTAAAAGGAATGTATTTGTGCCCTACCTCACTCATTGTTCCAAGAATAGAGAAAAATAAATAACACTGCCTTCCATCTTCCTGTCCCTCCTAACATTTCAAAACACAAATTTATTGACATTTGAAAATGTCACAACACAAAAACGTATGTAAACCTTGGTTTCCATTGGATTTTCCTTTATATGTTGGATGCCACTGTATAATTTAAAATTACATGTCACCTACAGAGACATTGTGATTTATGCCCTGCATTTTGCTAATAATAATAATAAATGTAAACATAAGAATTTTAAAATGTATTGTCTCCCCAGAATGGTCACCTGTCAAAACTGAGAAACTGGAGATCATTTAAAGAGACTGTGACACCTCAGCATATTAAAAGAGTGAACTATGTACTGAAAAAATAAAAGTACCTGGAAAAATATAATTTTGATTCTATATATAAGGCCTTGGATGTTACCAAAGCTTGGTGAGGTACGCCATATTGCACTTTGTTAAGCAGTCATGGAAATCAAAGGTATTCTGTATTGTTTGTTGTTGCTTGATTCTTCCAGGAGGTATCACAGACTAGGAAAACTTCACACGCACAAAAAACTTTGCAAAACTTTTCTTCATGTTACACAATTATTTCATTTGCTGCAATGAAGAAAAAGAAAACCCTCGCATGTGACATTTATCAACAATATGATTACAAAGAACAAGAAGATAGCCAATAACTTATTTCTGGAAGTCTTCAAACATCTAGTCTAGCTTCCTACGGACCTTAACATTTCCTTTTGAGTTTCCAGTGTGTAAAACAGTGTTCTCCTGCCCGTGCTTTGCAAACTGAGCAGAGTCAAAAGTCGGCATCAAATGTCAAAAATGGTTTGAATTTGCAGAATATCCCATGCCATATTCTAGAACATGGTGTGTCCAAATTAATCCATGCCTCTTCGTCAACCTAAAAATGGAATGTTTACTGCAGCCCAGCAGTTTGAAACATTCTGCCATTTTTTTTCTTCTTTATACAAATCAGTGCTGAACTGTGCTGCTTTTTATTTGTGTTATGGCTCATGGTCTTTGTCTTCCGAGCTGCTTTACCCAACATGTCCAAATGTCTTATTGAAAGCATTGATTGGAGGAAAAAACATAACAGTCCCATTATCTCTTGTATGATCACTCCGTTCTGGGCTTCATTTTGGTGAGAAGATCGCTCCATTCCAAATATTGGAGTGAGACCAGGAACAAGACTGGCTTTAACTTGGAGTGGGCAGTTCATTTATGCAATATCTGGCTTCAGATAATGAAAGGCACCTGTAAGAAAAGAAAATAGCAAAAGAAGCTTTTTAAGTCATGCTGTGACAACCTCACAGCAAGGGGCAGTGTCAACTACAGGTTGACATTGTCATATTTAATACTGATATATCAAAGGAAAGGGCCTAATATTTTTATTTTTAGGACAAGTTTGACAAAACTCTATGTATCTGGGATTATATACTATAATGATTCTTGAGCTGACCTCATTAAGAACATGTGTTTCTAATAGTGGAATGCCAGTGGTTATTTCATTTTGGACAACCCCTCTGTTTTACCTAATGGCAATCAGGTTTCATGTCTCAACAATTAATAACATCAAGATGTTGTTGACATCACTTTAGAAAATAATTATGCAGCAGAAATCTTGCTGGAACAATCCACTGTCTTAGCAGCAAATGTAGCTCTACTATGAAAGGAAGAAAATGAATGTGCTTCACCATCGCTCTTGACTTACATGTATTCTTGTTATTTCTTCTTATGGGCAAACATTTTCATCTTACTTTGTTATTACAGATGTATGCATCACTTTTAATGGTCAAAATATTGTTTTGGAGGTCATATTGTTTTGGAGGAGGTGTTAATGGTTTGAGCAGCCCAATGATCTTACCCAATTTAAAATGGGTTAGAAAATTGACCATCGTTTCATTTCTGAGGAAAATATTTTTGTCCCAGAAGAAGAGAGAATGACAATTCACACCTAAGTGTTGTTATCTCTTTTGGAGGGGTTGTATACAACCCTTTTGGCCATTCCCCTTGGCAGGAGTGCATGAATTTCATAACTATGAAGTTTTTATTATTAAATAGCACTAACTTGATTATAGGGTCTGCCTACCTGTCAAGTTGTGCACTGAAATATGGTTTTGCTGCCTGGATCACTCTAGGAATAACATGGCACCTGGGAATACTGATATTTGCAAACTCTATACTTAAGTCAAGAAGAGTTAGATTAAGGTATAATTTATCATGTCAGTTTATACAGGCTATTATAATCTCTGTTTTACAAATGCAGAATGGAGGCTTATAGTGCAATCCTCTGCCCCAGAAGTAAGCCCCATTGATTTTAATGGGATTGCAGCCTAAATGAAATTTACTTTGCCAAGGTAATCAGGGGAATCTGTGGCCCACCAGATGTTGTTGGGACTACAACTCTCATTAACCCTGACTGTTGACCACACTGGCTTGGGCTGATGGGAACAGAGTCCAGTAGCATCTCAAATGCTGAAGGTTCCCTACCTCTGATATAACAACCACTCAAGTTACACACAGGTTTGGACTTGGATTTTTCATAAACTTGCAAAATTCCCATTTATTTATTTATTATAAAAATGTATAATCCCCTTTTGAACACACACACACACACACACACACACACACACACATATACAGCTTAAAGATATCAGCAAAATACAATCCATAAAAAGCCATGATAAACCATTAAATATACATGATAAATTAAAACAGCATGAAATAGCACAAGTCATCACCAGAGGAGGGGTCTGTGCATTAAGAGAGCCTTAAAAGTTTTGTCTTCGACCGGAGACAGGTTCTTCCAGCTGTATCACTGAACTCAGTAGACACTATTGAGAACTGAGCCTCATAACTCCACCCTTGAAGCTTCATAATTCCACCATGGGTACCCTTTTTGGCTCATGCTAGAGGATGGACCAGTTCGGACAGTACCAGGGTGCTCCTAACTGGTATGTTGCATGGAACTGGCACAACTCAATGATGTCTTAAATAAGACCTGTTCAACTGTTGCCCTGCAATGCTAGAGCAGCCTTTCCCAACCTGGTGCCCTCCAGACAGATGATAATTGTAGTCCAAACCATCTGGAGGACATCCAATTACATGACAAAAAGACAGAACCCCAAACTGGCTTTTATATAGATTGATCATGACCTAATACTCACTTTGTCCATATTGTCCATACTGATATCCCGTGACAGGGTCCATACTATAACCAGTGGTGCTGTATGTTGGTGGGCAGTACGACTGGGATGTAGGCAGGCTATCTAAACTTTTCATATGATCTAGTCTTTGACTACAGCTAGCCGATACTGTAGTGGTCGGTTCTAAACCCCCAGTTAATGGGGACAAGGCATAGTCAGTTTGGGGCTGGTGAGGTACACCACCATGGTTAGTTAAGAGGCCCATTACCTAAAATAAAAAGGGGGGAAATGGTTAATAGACATGCAAAACTATACATTAAGCAATCCACAAGAATATTAAGTCTCTAATTCTTGACATTCTAATTTCAAGAAGAAATAGATATGGCATATGCTTAAACAGATTGGCTGGCATCCCTGCTGCATCACCACCACCCAAATAAAATAGTATCTGTAGCATATAGGAATACCATTTATTTGACTCTGTAATGACTGATCACATCTTACAATGGTTTTACCCACTTTAAGCTCTATGAAAACACACATACTGAGACTAGTTTCACCGCAATTGTTATTTTTCATTTTCATTCATTGTATTTTATACCCCCCTTTTTTTCTAGTGAGCTCAAGTTGCCTCAAGTTGGCATACATCATTCCCCGCCACTCTCCATTTTGTCCTCATAGGCTGAGAGTTGGTGACTGGCCAAGTGAGGATTTGTCCCTGGTCTCACATGGCCTAGTCTGACACCCAAACCATTACACCACACTGGCCCTCCTAAACTAGTGCTCCCAAATGGATAACCAACTTTGGCCTAATAATTCAAAAAGTTGGTTTTCCTATCAGAAGATTTTATTGTTTGTTATTATTACCCCCAATCTCCTTCTGAAGGAACTTGTGGTCTTCAGATGTTGTTGGACTGCAACTCCACCATCTCTGAGCTGACTGGGACTGATGGGAATTGGAATGTAACACAGGTTCTCCGTCCCCAACTGCTAGCATAAGTATTTTGAGGATAATTGTATTTGAATTCAACGGCAATCTGTTTACTAGGAATTCAGATCCACTGAACTTGGTGAAGCCTCCTTCTGAGGAATGTTTGGGGTTGTGAGATTTATCTTTTCAAGACTCAGAAATAATGGATTGCGGTGGGAGGGGAGGACTTCATTTTGGGCCTGAGTTATGTTGAAAACAGTAAACCTAGAAGATATTTATTTTGGCACAACCTTCATGATTTGATTAGAGACTAAAGTACAAATTATTTATCAGAAAGTTAAAATTCTTCAATGAACTGCATAACGATAAGATTGTTAACTTGATTAGCTATTTGGAGACAGGTTTGCCTATTAGCTGTAGTTAGCATAACAGGTCAAATCCTGCTCATCTTCAGCTCTGCAGTTTTGCAAAACACTTCATCTGACTGATGCAAATGCAAGATCCCAGCTAAATCCAGTTGCTGGGTTGTTTTAAAACTGAGATGTGAAGATCCGAGCATCACTCACGAAACCCACTGCAACCAGCTGCAAGTTTCTTAGGGTTGATTTTCTTAGGGCAAAAATGGCACTTCTACATGTCTTTGCAGTTATTTGGAACAGTCTGCTTTGTCTTTGAAAGCTGTATGCCAACCTTCTGCAACTCTATTCAATCCATGTTTACTCAGATACAAGTTCCAATAATGGGACCTGCTCCCAACTGAATGTTTATAGGATCACAGGCACTCATAATTTGGATGCACTTAGAAATGTTCCCTACTCAGGGTAGTTAAGAACATAAGAAGAGCTGTTTGGATCTGGCCAAAGGCCCATCACTCTATTCTCACAGTGGCCAACCAAATGCCCATGGGAAACCCACAAGCAAAATAAAATAAAATGAAATGAAAATAATTTATTCATACCCCGTCCATCTGGCTGGGCTTCCCCAGCCACTCTGGGCAGCTCCCAACAGAATATTAAAAACACGATGAAACATCAAACATTAAAAACTTCACTAAACAGGGTTGCCTTCAGATGTCTTCTAAAAGTCAGATCGTTGTTTATTTCCTTGACATCTGATGGGAGGGCGTTCCACAGGGACCAAGAAAGCTCTCTGCCTGGTTCCCTGTAACTTCATTTTTTGCAGTGAGGGAACCACCAGAAGGCCCTCGGAACTGGACCTCAGTGTCTGGGCTGAATGATGGGAGTGGAGATGCTCCTTCAGGTATACTGGGTCAAGAAAATGAGCACTCTCCTCACATGTGATTCCCAGCAAGTGGCATTCAGAAGCATACTGCCTCCAACAGTGGTGGTAGAACATAGCAATCATAGCTGATAGTCACTGATGGCCTCATACTCCATGAATTACCTGTCTGTTGGCTCTGTCTATGAGATCAACCCAGCATTACCATGCTTCAGAGAAACAGTGGATGTGATGGTGCTGAGATCACCATTATTGTCAGGGCATCTCATAAGATTAGGACTGCCTGGAAAGTGTTTTTAATTGCTATCACATGGGCAGGTGGAAATCTATTCCCACTGTAGAAATTACATAGGCAAAATTATCCCATCATTAATCCTGAGTAGATCTAGAGAAGCTCTGTTATGATATGCTGCCTTTGTATCCCACACTTCTTCTAAGGAGCTCCAAGTGGTGTTTAAGCCCATAACTCTAACTCTTTTCAGGCATTATTGCCATCAGGACCAGTGCGAGACATTTCATTTCAACAGGAGATGCTGGCACTACTCTCCATTGTTTTTGAGGAAAATTAGGCTGACTGGCAGCAGCTCTCACCTGGAGATGCCAGAGATAAAACCCAGGCAGTGCTCTACCAATGTTTTATCTGAAATTCTGAATGCCAGAGTGGTGTAGGGGTTAAAGTGTTACATGGACCCCTGGGAAATTGAGGTTCTAATCTCCACTCAGTGATGAAGCTCACTGGGTAACCTTGGGCCACTCACTGTCTTGCCACCTAACCTACCTCACAGGGTTGTTGTAAGGAGGAAAATTGAGAGGAAGAGAGCTATGTGTACCACCTTGAACACCTTGGAGGAAAGGTGAGATACAAATGTAATAAAGAATTTCGGGTTTCACTTTTGATCAGCATTCACCAAATTCTGGATGTTCACTGAAAGGCACCCATTTTGCCATGGCCACATGGTAAAAGTGGACTTCTGAGGTGAATTAATTTCATCCCCCCCCCCCAATTTTAACCAATGTTTGTTTCAGTCATCTCTGTGAAGTGTTAGGCACTACCTAACATATCCAACCACACAACACTCGTAAATAACCAATCTTCATGGATGGAAAAACAATAATATAGAATCAGAGCAAAAATTGTCATATTGGAAATACTTCCAGAGTCTTTTGGATTCGTGCTGCAGTTGATTAGCATCTAGGTAATTAGATTTTGGGCCCTTTCTCTTTGAAAGCTATAAGGGAAGTAGCCTAAAGGCAGAAACTCTCTCTTGCGGTATGTGTCGTGACCTTATAGCACCAGTACAAGGAGTTACAGGAAGGGCATGGCTGGCTTCACCCTAATCGCTCTGTTAGGAAAGCAATTAAAAGACTTATCCTGAGACATGTTGAGCACCTCGACTTCCAAAGGACTTTAGAAGTAAATGATGCACAGCAGGGCAGTTAACCTATAGACCTGCAGATGTTGTTTAACTACAACTCCTGCCATCCTTGACCATTGGCCATGCTGGCTGGGGCTGATGGGAGTTGGAGTCCATCAACTTCTGGAGCCCCTCCTGATGGACAGGATCTACACCCAGATCTAAATTTCTACAGATGTGAACTGACTTGCAGTAGAGCTTTTTCCAGCTACAATTCTGTGGCTTTTCTGAAAGTTTTCCATATATACATATATGATTAATTTTTAAAAAAAATCTATAAAAGGAGAACAAATATATGGTGGCATTAAAGAAACAATGAACTGTAAAAAGAGAAATAACTGCTTCTCTATAATATATACTGTTTTGTTCATTTTTTAAAAAAAGCTAAATCTATTTCAGGAAAAAATAATTCTATTTTGCATTCTCTGTTGTGCTAACATGACATTTTAACAAGCTGATAGAAAGGGTAGGGAAAGTTGTTTTGTCCTTGTATTATGACATTGTTGTTTTATTTAAATGTTTGTTTTAGGCATTATGTGTTTTAAGGATCTTTCACTCTGAGCTTCCAAGAATGAATGGGAAAGGGAAACATGAATATGAGATACACAAATGTTAGCTGTTTTGGAATATACCGTTAGATCCATTCCTGCTAAATGGTTTCAGAAAGCCAGCAAAAAAAGCCCAGCAGTTCAGTTGAGGGTTTGTTTTCTCCTGATGGGATTCATTCAGTGCTATCTTGACCACTTGCATAGAATTTGGTTGCATCCAGCATATTGCTAAACTGGGTTCCACTCCCTTTAGAATGAAAATCTAACCCCCTTCCATTGAAGCCAAAGGTCAAACCAGATGTTGAATATGCTACATATTTTACGTGATTAAAGCATAGGAGGAAAATAAAGTATTTCCTATGTTTTACCTAACTTCAATATTTACTTCAGAAGGAATACAATAGATGCCCTCCAACTGGTGCATAACCTTTGAGTTTACACAACTAATGATTGCATGCCTTATTTGCACACACCTATAGCCCTAGATTCTCAATTGCATGGGAGCCTCCACTGATTCAGAAGGTCCCTCCTTTGCTGCAGAAGTTTCCTCTCTCTATTAGAGAGGCTGGTAGAACCATGTGACCATTGGGGCAGGGCTAAATTTGCTCAATATACATATATGCAGTGCTATTTTTCTAGAAAAAGAGACGCCAGAACTCACCATGAATGCTTCCCTTATTCTCTTATAATGGCAATGCTATCCACCAGAGAGGTGCCAGAACTGAGTTCCTGTGAGTTCTGGCTGAAAAAAGCCCTGCATATATGATTCAAAAGCACCCTCTTTACTAGCCCCTAGTTTTCCTGGGGATACAATGGATTTGTTGCCCCTCCAGACACAGTAGATGTAGAACATCATGTGCAGAGGTCAAACAAATAAATTTAATGATACTGAAAAGCCATTTGTTAATACCGTATTAGTTTTCAACAAAATTCTGTTGCTTCCAAAAAGGCAAAATAGTGTTCTGATCTCCTGAGAGAAACTGATGTGGACTTGGGATCACATTACGCAAGAAAACTCGCTTCATATATGCCGAATGGTTTCGTGCTTTCAACTGTCATTGTCCATTATCAAATATGTTTCACCCATCTCTCTAAGAATACACTGTGGGCCCCACTTTGTACCTTGAGCAGGCTCCCAAGCATAGAATATTAAGCCTGCTGCTAAATGCATTGAACTAAGAAACATCCAATAATATACAGAGATGCTGTAATTTCCAGAAATAACAAAGAAGCTCAGCTAGTGTAAATGCCCCATCCCCACAACAGGTGAAGAGCTGACCCTCTGTATTTAAGCTGAGGTGAGCGATGAAAGCTTAAATATATGTAGGCAACATCTGGTTTATTATTAGGTTATTATGGCAGGTCCATCTATCCTCAATAATGTAAATCCCGCTAATCTGAGAAAAAGGTTATTTCATTGAAATGAAATGTGATGCCACTTAACATGATTAGTATTATAGCAAGTTGGACCTACCATAGGCATCATAAAATCCTCACATGTTTTAATTCATTTACGCATGCCTGCATCTAATATGCTCTGTGACCATGTCTGCAATTAATATGATTTATGGGAGGCAAACACGTTCTATATTTTGGGGTTACAGTTATACTTTCCCCCTCCCTCCTCTCTCACCCTGATTGAAAGATTTAATGAAACAGCACAAAGAAAATTGTTGGCTGTTAACGTATTAAGTTGAACTGACAGGATCATGAGTAAACTTTGGTGGAGTTAATGATATCCTCTTATCTGACCCTGACACATTTGCGGCATGTAATTTACAGAAGCTCTGTCCAGGGAATCTTGACAAATGCTCCTAACGATGTCAGGGCAGTGTTCCATTCTAATGTAAAACAGATGTGGGTCAGATACCCTCATTCATCACTACACTGAACATTTCAAACTGCTGCTAAGATGGATGGCATTACCTGCTGTGCACTCTTTTCACTAGGAAACCACCTCCCCTCTCCCCCCCACACAAAAATTACGCCCCTCAAAAAAAAAATCACATTCTGCAGCCCACCTCTTCAATTCTCACAGGGCTTGAACACGTGTTGAGGACTACAGCCTTAAAAGTGATCATCTCACCTCAACCACGAACTCGCTTAGGAGTTCTCTTTCAGCCTTACATATATGGCGGTAAATGAATGATTTGAATAGAAACATCAAGGAAGCAAGGATGGGAAGTCAAACTCTGAAAGGAATACTGCATTGAAACTGAATTGAAATTGTTAAATTGTTTGAAAATAATAAAAGATTATGAAGAAGAGGATTGCAGAAATAATGCATGTGAATGACTTGATGAGAACACAGATAAGTAATTATATTGTGCCTATCATCACCATCATCAATATTAAAAGCCACAGCTGCCATCCTTTGCTTAGGGACTATTGTCCCTAGTCACTGCCTCACATTTTTGGCAACTCACTTGAGTACATGGAGCCCAGGGAATTCCTGCACCTCTCAGGAACAGGGAAAGTCTTTAGCATAAATAACATAAGACCAGGCTGCATGTTTCCTACATCATCCATTAAGATTGCTTCTCCAGCTCCGAGTTTAGATTTGCCGCCTCTTGTTGCTAAGATAAAAGGAAACGTCAGTGAAGCCTAGTGGTTAGAGTGTTGTACAGTACTAGGATCTGGAATGCCAGGATTTAAAGCCCCACTTAGCCTTGAAGCTCCCTGGGTAAGCTGGTGCTAGTCACAGTCTCTTAGCCTAATCACAGGGCTGCTGTGAGGATAAGATGGCCATGTACCTCACTTTGAGCTGGAAAGATGGGATATAATTGCAATAGTAAAGAAATGAAGAGCAAGTAATAGGTGTACGTATCATCCCCCTGTTAAAATTCAGCAACAGTTTTCTTTCCCTCTCTCTTTCTTTCTCCACTTTTCACAAGTACCTCAAAAGATACGCAAGAGTTTGAAACTTCTTTTAAACATATCACTGATTAACTGTCGCAACAGAGAAGTCTCTCACTCAAGTGAGTATGTGGGAATAGAGAAACGTGATGAAACGTTGTCAGTCCTACTAAAGTCAATGGGGCATACTTGGTTTTAGAGTTTGGACGATTAAGCAACTAACATATTATATCCAAAGACTTTCACTGAATGCGGGTTGTCCTCAGGACCGGTGCCAGGGTTTCTGGCGCCCTAGGCGAGGGGGCGGGGCACCGTATGTCATGTGCAATGACGTATGGTGCCCTGCCCCCTGCGCCGGGCGCCCCACGCCACCACGATTTTCGCCGCTGGTTGGGGCGGCACTGGGCGGCGGCGGGGGGCGAGGGGCAGGCTGGCCAGTGCCCCCTCCATTTTGGCGCCGCCACGGTTTTCGCCCCAACCTGCTCGCTCCACCGCTGGTTGGGGCGGCGGCGGGCAGCGGGCGGCAGGCAGGCTGGCCAGTGCCCCCTCCATTTTGGCACCCTAGGCAGTTGCCTAGTTGGCCTAAATGGAAGCGCCGGCCCTGGTTGTCCTGGTGGGCAATGCTGTGTCTCAATCCAAACTATCCAGTCTGAAAGCAGACCACAATAGCGGTTCTTCAGGGCCTGTTACAATGCTGCACATCAAATATATGGTTTCCTTTGTCTGTGTTAGCCAAAACAAGCTTCATTTCTTGCTTCCTTGGAAAGAGGAATGGTAATACTGGAAGGAATTGTGCACTACCGCACATATGCTACCAGACATATTTCATATTTCAGCTTAGTCTGTAGGTCTGTACTTGATACTTCCAGATCTGGATATGCGTATTTCCAGAATCACTGAATGTTTTCCAAGAACCTCAGTGACTCCTGAAACTATCAGTTGCTCCAATAAGATCATGAACTTTCATTTAAACGAATGTTTCAAAATGGCAGCTTTAGGAATTATTATTATCATTACTACTACTGTGGTCTAAACCACAGAACCTAGGGTTTGTCGATCAGAAGGTCGTCGGTTCGAATCCCCGTGATGGGGTGAGCTCCCATTGCTTGGTCCCTGCTCCTGCCAACCTAGCAGTTCGAAAGCATGTCAGAGTTCAAGTAGATAAATAGGTACCACTCCGACAGGAAGGTAAACGGCGTTTCCGTGCACTGCTCTGGTTTGCCAGAAGTGGCTTAGTCATGCTGGCCACATGACCCAGAAGCTGTAAGCCGGCTCCCTCGGCCAGTAAAGCGAGATGAGCGCCGCAACCCCAGAGTCGTTCGCGACTGGACTTAATGGTCAAGGGTCCCTTTACCTTTACTGTTTAGACTTGTTACCCGAAGATCTCCAAGCAGCTTACAACACACACACACACACACACACACACACACACACACACACACACACCCATAATCACAAACAGTCAAAAATGACAAGGCAATGCCAAAATCATGAAACTTCATTTAAAAAGAAGAATATTGACTTCTTTAGCTACAGGACATGACAGTGCAGTCTATAGCTAGGGTGATTTTCCTAGATTGTTTTAGATTTTAAATCTTTAAGCAAGACCTTCTGCAACAGAGCAAAGCGGCGAAGGGAATGGCTGGGAGTAGGATGCAAGGACAGAAAAATTGCCCTGTATCCTATTTCAGACTTCGGAAGAGTAAAGTCTTAACATTCCGATCTAATACTGACATGCCGAATCAGCAGCCTTATTGCATTGACTGCAGGGCCATTAAGACTTAGCACCTCTTGCCTACAAATTTCAGGCTTTGCAAGTGTTTGCCAAAATGAAACAGCACTAAAATACCACAATCTCATTTGCAGGAAAAGGGAAATAGCCTGCAAAGTATGTGCACAGAAATCAGAATAGACAGTGTTATCACAAAACATACTATTTAAATACACTGCACATCACCAATTGCAATTCCAACATGACAAGTATTTAAAAGCGTTGTTTCATTGGCTCACACGCTGAGGTGGGGAGGATTTCTTTAAAAAAATATAAACATAGGCAATGCTTGACATTAGATCTTGACACCATTAATCACTTCCTTGTTCCTGTAAAGATTTGCCATTTGTGACAGAAGAACTCTCACCACCACCGAGTATTGGTAATAATGAGCAAAGCAGACAGCAAAGAAATAGTCAATCAGCCTGATGAGAAATGCAGGCCTTCTCTGAGTTGTGAGAGAAGCCAAGACTGGAGAAGGATGTTTTTGGACCCATTCGGAACAGCTCTAAATTAAGGAGCTGCTGGGCCTTCATCATGGGGTACAAATTCCATTTTGGTGCATACAGATGGAAACCAACTGTATAGGGCCCACGATAGGATGTGAAGAGATCAAATTGGTGAGTACTGATCACTTATTTTGAGCACATCTGTGGAACCCATTCCAGCCCAAGGGCCCATATTGCCTCCTGAGAAACCTTGCAGGGGCCATATGCCAGTGAGCCAGGACTAGAGACAAAAGTGGGAGGAGCAACATGTGTAAATGTTACCTTTGGACAGTAGGCTACTTTCTACACACACTCAGACCCGGCTCTCTATTCTCCATCCAGGCAAACATCAGGTGTATTCAAAGTTCAAGACACATTGCAGCCAGGAGGGGGTATGACCTGGAGGCAGCTCCAAGGGCCAGAGAGAGAGGACTGGAGGGCCACATTGAACCCCAATATAAACATTGAACCAATATAAACATGTAAAGGTAAAGGGACCCCTGACCATTAGGTCCAGTCGCGGTCCTCAAACGACTCTGGGGTTGCGGCGCTCATCTCGCTTTACTGGCCAAGGGAGCTGGCATACAGCTTCCGGGTCATGTGGCCAGCATGAGTAAGCCGATTCTGGCGAACCAGAGCAGCGCACGGAAACGCTGTTTACCTTCCCTCCACAACGGTACCTATTTATCTACTTGCACTTTGACGTGCTTTCAAACTGCTAGGTGGGCAGGAGCAGGGACCGAGCAACGGGAACTCACCCCGTCGCGAGGATTCAAACCACCAACCTTCTGATCGACAAGCCCTAGGCTCAGTGGTTTAACACATTAATTACATGATGCAATTTCACACAGAACAATTTAGCATTTAGAGGCTGGATTCAATCCCCCACCCTCTAAACTACAGTGGTACATCTGGTTAAGAACTCAATTCATTCCGGAGGTCCGTTCTTAACCTGAAACTGTTCTTAACCTGAGGTACCACTGTACATGCAGGCAGCGTTTGGGCCACATGCAGCTCTGGCCAGTCCTTTATGCAGTCCTTCCACCCCACCTCAAAATGTCCCTTGCAACCCAAAGGTTGCTGCCTGTGTTTAAAGATTGCCTTCCATGTCCGCTGCCGATACCTGCCAGCACTGATCTAACCAGTTGCTCTAGTCTTTGCCTGCTTCTCCCAGCAGCTGCTCTGCTCTGGTTGTCACTCTCAGAAGACTGACTGCAGAGCACCTCATTAGAACACTTGGCACTCTGAATGGTTCTCTATGGCCAAGCATTATAGTCAATTACAAAACTGATCAATAATAAAGTGTGTGTGTGTGTGTGTGTGTGTGTGTGTAGGCATCTCTGCCAAAAGTCCCTCATGGCAAAGGCACCTCAGATCCCCAGAACAGAGGGAAGAATGTTCACCTCACTGCAGCTTCTCCAACACACAATTTACTAGCAGTAATGGGGCATTTGCCATAGCTTTTCCACCCACACTCTCAATAAAGACACTGTAGCCCTTATTCCACAATCATCTGCCACACAAACACTCTGCCATCCTTCTCCCATTGAAGCACTGCAGAATTGACATGCCCAAATCCTACCTGTAAATCCCCCAATATACTCTCCTCAAGCTCCAACAGCTGGCCTTCGAAGGAATGTCTGCCTGCCTACCCACTACTAGAGTCTTTCTACAGTGGCCTGTCACTACATTTTCATTTTCCAGCTCTGTTCTTCTCCCATGAACCTTCCCCTTGCTGTTTCAGATTCAGTGCTGTTTTTTTATAAAAAGTTTTTGTAATGTCTTGACATTACATGCAGGGGTTACGTTCTGGGCCCCCACACACATAAGTGAGACCGTGTAAAATGGGAGCACCCATGAAACACCCTCTCTGACACTGTCTCTTCAATCCATACCAAAAATACCAGTGCTTTTTTTCTTTAAAAATGCTTAGGGGTACTCTCATTTTCCTACTCATATTGAAATACTGTCCCTCCATGAGGCCAAACTTAGATTCACAAAATGTTTAGGGGTATGCGTACCCCTGCGTCCCCCCAGGAAAAAAAGCACTGAAAAATACTATATCCAAAAATATCCACAGGTAGAATTGAAGCTCTGGAGCTGACAGAAGGCTGGAAAAGTGGGACAGCAGCTACTGCTGCACTACCTTGCATGTCAGCTGTTAGGCGGGGAGGCTGAGCAGCCAAAACAAGCCCCGCTGCATCTCCAGTCTCTTTGGGGCTTCCTCTGCCCTCACTGACATCCTCTTCGGGCTCCGTAGATGGTCTCCTTGCAAGTCACAAGGACTCTCCAGCTCTCTCCCCACCATTTCTGGGTATGAATTGAATTATTGAATTATTTCCCAGTGCATGCATATAAGTGGGGTGTGTGTGTGTGTGTGTGTGTGTGTGTGTGTGTGTGTGTTGATAATGCCCTCAGTCTCCACTTTCCTCCCACTTCAGGGATCAGAAAACTACAAACGTTAAGGACCTTCTTAAAGAAGATACATAGATTATACAACGCAATGCACACTGAGCGTCATACATAGCACAGACAGCATGCTAGCACAGCACCCAGAGAAGTACTCAGCGATCACAATATCCCCACCCTTTGTTCCCACCATTCCTGATCACAATCTCCCCCATAACTGTAATTTGACCTTTCAAGAAAAATGAAGGTACCTGTATCTCCCACTGCAACCGTGTTCCTTTAAAGGACAAATAACAGAAATAGTGTAGGGGAGAGCAAACAGTCTCTCTGCACTACTGCTGTTCTAAATATATTGACAGTCATCCACAGTATTTCAGAGACAGAGAGAAAAGCATTGGAAGATCCAGTCACAAACCTCCCACATACAATACATATCAGCCTCGTCTTTGCTTATGCTTTTTATATAAAAAATGTTTTTATATAAAAAGTTCTATTTTGTGTAATTTTATAATGGTCCATTTAATCAGCAGAAAGGCGTGTAAGAAGTCCTCTCGAAAAAGTGCCGGAGTAGAATGAAACTGAGGCACCCAACAAAAATGCTACTCAGAAAAGTCACAGGAATTATGAGCCTATGATGAGAATCAACATCAGAAGGGAGTTGATTTACAGCAGCTGAGAAGATTTCACGTGAATCTTAAAGCAAGACATTGTCTCTCCTATTGCATACTATGCTGAAGAATTTGCCATAAATCCAGCTGGTGTCATGTATATCATACTCCTGTGGTGTTTGCCAAAGGGATGTAATTGATGACAAGGATCACACAGACATAAATGTTCAATAAGAGGAAAAACTGAGGAGGAACAGTAGATGATTGATAGAACATATGCTTTAAATGCAGAAGCTCCTAACATCTATCCCTGGCATCTCCAGTTGAAAAGAATAGGTAGCAGATGGTATAGAAGATTCTCTCACCTGAGACTCTGAACAGCCACTGACAGTCACTTACAATTATCTTTTCCGTCAAAAATATGTGTGCATTTATTTCAATTTCTTTATATTGTAGCAATTCAAGTCTTTATACAACGGATTTTTACCAGGAGAATTCAATACATCAAAAGTTTCTAAAAAGGTATCTTCAATAGTATCTTTTTAATGGACCTGGATACACAATCCCATGTAACTGAATCAGTTGCAAAGTGTGCCTTTCAAGCTACAGGTATAATGATATCTAAGCAATCTTTTACAGCAATGGTTCCCAATTGGTGGTCCGCAGACCCCAGGGGGTCCATGTAACCCACCCAGGGGGTCCAGGGCACCATTCACATAACAAAAATTGCCATAGAGATAGCAAACTTTTCAAAAGTAATGTGTCCATGCCTTGGCTGTTGAAAAAACAGCAGGTCCACAGTACTCAACTAATTGGGAACCACTGTTTTACTGAACTACCCGGTATTAAGTGGTACTGATTTTTTTTACCACAGCCAGACCCATGGATTCACGTTTATTTTCCTTCCAAAATCTAGCCTCATAATGATTGCTCGCTCAGCAGAACTAATTAGATGGGAACAAAAATATGGATTCTGCATTTTTTAAAAGTCATAGGTGAGTAAAACATGCTTGGAAGATTCTGGTGTCTGGAAAACATAGCTCAGATCCACATTAGGTTTGACAGACACATTTAATTTCTAAAATTCTTTCATATGGCAATATGTGCCATTGAAGTGAACCATGAATTCTAAACCCCTCTTGGTTTCAAAAAGTCTCATTCCCCATTCCTCCATTTACTGGGCCAAAACAATTTTTTTCCCATTAACCAATCAAATCTGGAAGTTATGAAGTTGTGAACTCCAGACACGCCAAAGGACAGTTATGCATTATTGAGTTGGAAATGTCTACATCTAATTGAAATGTAAACAAAGTACATGGAAAGACAACCTTCTTTAAAGCTTTACCCAATCCTAGGCGACAATCCTATGCACATTTGCCTAGGAGTAAGACTGGTTAAATTCTTAGGACTTACTTCTGAGTAGACATACATAGGGCACATGAACTGCACAAGTGGAAGATTATGTAGGGTTGCCATATTTCAAACAGTGAAAATTCAGACAGAAAAGTTGTTCAGCTTTTGGGGGGAAATTGCAAGAAATGCTGGGTGCTGTGCTGAGCAGATTTTCCTGGGCGATTTCAGCCTGGACACTGCTGCCAAATGCAGTATTCTGGATATGTATGGCAAATTCTCTGAACTCTAAACAGTCCAAACAGCAATTCAGACTTAACATGGTCAAAAGGACTACTGCTGCTACATCATGATAATGAATTAAGTAAGACAGATTTAAGTCGCATTGATTTCAACAGGAGACCTAAGCACATGCTTCAATATCTCTCACTGAAACAAGTGGAATTTAATAGTGCTTGACTTTAAATTTGAATTGGGGTACATTCCAAATAAACAAGTTACACAATGAATCCAGATCTCTTGTCTTCAAATTCATTGTGAATACTTAATTCAAAGCTTCCAGTTTTGACTGAAATTTTTGATTGAAACATTTGATATTTTTTTCCAGCACATTGAGAAGTTATAATTTCTAAAATAGCAACTGCTTGGCATTATGGAAGTTCTGAAATGAAGAACTTTAACTAACTGATCTTGATGTTCCAAAATCTGTTTCTGCTTTGAAACATAGCTGTAGTTTTTAATTTGTTGTTTTTCTAAAACAAGAAGAGAGCCACAACAAATTCTCTTAAAACACCCTCTTTTTCCTTTTTTTACTACTGCATATTTGAGTATCTACAAGCGCCAGTCTTTGAACTTTGTTCTGAACCTTCTGTTCCCTGAACATTGCCTCTTTCTCCACACCATTCCACAACTGGAATCTGAAATGGCATCCCTGATCCACGGCAACGAATCCTTAGACTCTATGCCTTTTGTAAGAAACCGAGCTTGCTTAGCAATGAGCCACAACCTGAACAAATGTTATGAATTCAAGGATCTCAACTTGATAATCTCAGTGCTGAATAAGTGAGGTTGGTTTATTTAGCAGGAAGATGACTGTGGCATAAGCAGCTATGTCCGTCCAAGAAACTACTTGATCCAAATGTCACAGAACATATCTGCCGCTGCTCTTAATTTTATTTTCACAATGTAATAATTTTGTTTTCATCCAAGAAAACATTCCCTGTTGCTGACAATGGCATTTGCTTAGTTTTGATGGATTAACTCTGAACCTCGGAAATGTTTTATATTTAAGTCACGAGAACATTGCACACTGTGAGTCTAACAGCATAATGAAATGTCAAGCCTTTTGTTGAGAACTGCACTTGAAAATGGAGATTCTTCAAAACCGATATTAATTAAAGTCTTACTGGAACTACATCCACTTGTTTTCCTATTGGTTTCTTTTTCTGCTAAGGTCTAAAGCCATAAAGTTTTGCATCCCACTATGTGCTATAGGGATCTCTGAAACTTAATTACATTTACTGTTACAAAAAAAGGTTTATGAACTCTTGCCTTTAGGCAAAAATGTTTATTTCATTGCCTTTGCTATTCATTCTTTTCAACTTGGTTGCCTTTGAACTCTTCAGCTGCACAGAGTTATCACCGTGATGCAGAAACCAGGAAGTGTACTCCCAAGATAGAAACCACAAGTTGAAGCAAGCAAAGGAGGCAAAGATATAGGAGCCGTTAGTTTGGCCACCCTTTGTGCTATTAAAATCTCATTTTCTGCCTGTTAGACTGCCCTCTCACTGCTTAGGCAGTGGTGATAGTCAGTGATTAGTGTGTAATTGAGTATAATTGTCTTTTCACTTTTCATTTGTGTCATTCCAAGCTTCCCTCTGTTTCCCTCTGTTTGTTTTTTTTATAAAAAAAAAAACCCACACACACACAGAGGAAGAAAGAGCAGAGAGAAGATAAAGCCGTTAAAACTCTCACTCTCAGCCCTGAAGAGATCCCTGATTGTAATTATAGATTGCATTCCCCCCCTTTGTGAAATTTGCTCAGGATTCAGTGGACAGCTCTCTCTTCTAAACACCTGTGCTAAATCCACGCTAATAAAATAAACTACCGAACATTTTAGCAATTGCTAATAATGTCAACCCCAAGGCAGATGCCAGAAGTAGGAAATTTAACCAACCTTCTTGACACTCAATTATCAAGGCAATTTATTAACACGATCATCCAGGGAAAGCTCATGCAAATTAGGAAAACAATTATGTCCTTCAAGTAGTTATAGGCTTCCTGGGTGCAGTAATGCTCTTAATTTATGCATTTACAACTCGATTATGGCTCAGCCTGATCTGCATTGCTCATCAGCTGAGCCAAGAGTAACTTGTATTCTACTTTTAAGGTTGTGTATGTGATTTTCTATTCATTATTTTCTCTATAAGTTGACACAAGAATTAAAACTCAAATCATTGTCTCTGGAGATAGTTTTTGTTTCATTATTTTTAAAGATAGAAATGGACTAATAATAATAAAAACATTTAGAAAAGCAGCACATCAGAAATGCTTGACAATTGACTGCACGCAGAAAGTTTTCATGATTACATTAAAAAACATTGCCTAAAATGAAATATAAGCTATGACTTTTGATTCAGTCAGTAGGAAGGGAGGGGCAGGGAGGAAACCAGCAAACTGAAATCATGTGGCTTATATAAAGAATACTTTATGGTTTAAATTTGGCAAATCATTGTACTATGGCCTTGGGGAACAGACAATTTAGTTTGGGTATACAAAAAATCCTGTGTCTGAAAAAGCAGGACTGACCTGGGGTGAAAGGCCGTTGCCAATGGCAGGGTTCATAGGATTTGAAGGCCCGGATGGAGGCACAAAGCTGTCTGTATAGCTGGAAAAGCCATGCCTTGTGCTTGGGAGGCAGTACGCGGAGCTGCTTTCTGGGTTTGATGGCAGGCTGCTTTGGTGCACAGTGCTTGGTGGCAGAGGCTGAGGTCTGTGGACTGTACTGCTTGGGTCTGACACAGCTGCAAGGAAGAGGGAATACGTTTTGCAAATCATCCAAATTTTGATGCAAAATTCTACAATGAGAAAGCTTACTCAAGAAAACAATAAACCAGGCCAGATAATAATATTTAATGCTATTCAGTTCATATGCCATGCCTTGGCCTTCAATGTTTCCCCTCATCATCTCACACTTCAGCTGTCTCCCTCATAGCCTGGCTCAGGAAAACCCCAGTTCTGTGTTATTTTGAAAGCAGGTAAACTATGGGTTTAGCAAACAAGAAAGTGAAGGAGTGAATCAATGAATGCAAGGAGAAGAGAAAGCACATACGCTCAAAGCATGGTCCCAAAGGCAAAACCATGGCTTATATGTTTAAAATGAGCCATTAAAATAAACTCGTCTAACACAGCAACAGAAAGTTCCACTAACTTCTAGAAAGAAACTGAGAAGAAGTTGTCACTCATAAATTCAATGAATATTTTTGCTTAGGCACACACACCTTGATGTAGACTAATCCATTGTGATACATTTTTAAAAGTTAACTACACTGATAAAACAGAATCTGGCTGCTTTATTTAACTTCTTCCCATTCATACCATTCAAGGGCTTACACATACAGTACTGTGTTATAAATTAAAAGTAGGTTTAAACTAAGGGGACCAATTCAAATCAGCTATATCTTGGTTTTCAGAAGCTAGATGGACTGTTGGTCTGACTTGATATAAGTTGGCTTCCTAGGTTTCTATAGTGAAAATATCTCTTAAGAAGTTGTGTTAATATTTTTAATACTGCACAGGGATAGAAAACAACTGAAAATATCAGTCAAGAGAATATTCTGTTTCCTACTGTACCTTGTGGAATAGAAGTGGGCTGGTAGGAAGATTCTGATAGCTGGTACGTTGGCAGAGTTGGCATGGCACTGGGTGGGAATCCACCTGGGATCAAGTGATTGAAAGCCATCAGTTGATTGGCCCCAGCTTGCTTCCTCCATCTAGCTCGACGATTACTAAACCACACCTACAAATGGTTGGAAGGGGAAAGAGGCATTTGAGATGGTGCTACAATCAATTTTACGTCCATTCAGCGTTCGCCAAACCACTTGGCACAATAAACTAGGCACAGTGGTATATGCCCTCCTTAACTGGATTACTGTAATACACAGTTGCTACATTGAGCTGCCACTGGTGAGCCTAAGAAAGATCCAACAGGTGCAAAATGCAGCAACTCGTGGGAAAGTAGATGGCCACAAATATTGCATCTGCAGTATTTAAGAACAGCTGCACAGGCTACCAAAACATTTCTGGCTAAAATTCAAAGTGCTGGTTATTATAGCCAAGCCCTCAGTGGCTTGAGCTGAGGATGTCTAAAGGACATCCCCTCTTTGCATCCTGTTGTGGGCTAATGTCAAACCTAACATGCCAGGATGTGTTGGAAGGCCTTATCTGTGGTAGCACCCCTTTTTAGCAACCACTGCAAGCTTTTCATCAGCCTTCATTTCTTTGCTGATGGGTGGCTTTATCTTCCATGCTGTCTCTTTTTCTGGGCTTATCCCCACTTCCCCTTGTTCTGCTGCTTTCCCCTGGGAAAAACCACTCTTTAGCACTCAATTGGAGCAAACAGCAATTCAAGTTTTCCCCAGATTTCCATTTGTTCAGGCCTATCGCTAAAGAGTGGGCTTCTCCTTGGAAAGGAGTGGGACAAGGGGAAAACCACTCAGATCCATACTTTCTAGGCATGACACAAGCAGAAATGTGGATAAGCTCTCTTATTTGAAATTGTTCCGACTCTTTTGTTGTGTTTATTTCATTGGATTGTTTGGAATGGAACCATGAGTGATCTCTTATAGGAAAATGTGCACGATCAGATATTTTAATTATTTAAGGGCTCCTCCAAATAACCCATTTATTGGCCATTCATCCTGAATTGCTTGGATAAAGACTATGTCTGGTCTTTACTGACCATTTGTTCTGATACGTTTGTAGGGTGGCTATGTTATAATGAGCATTCATCCTTATTTGCTTGCAGGGCATGTACATGTCTTTCTGCTAATCATTTGTTCAACCCACACTTTTCAGCACATTCCTCTATCAGTTTCTTCATGGAAATCATCCCCCTCCAGCTGCTATTTGCCCCAGGTGTGCTGCTTGCACCCACCTTGTTTTCATGGGGCTTGAATTCATAGCAATATAATTCTTGAGAGCAAACTATTCACACATAGACCACATCAAGACTTCTGCCTGAAACCCTGCAGAGTCAGGGTAGACAATACTGAGCTAGATGGAACAAGGGCCTGACTCTGTTTAAGTAGTGTTGCCTTTTTGTTCTTTTTTCTTTTGGCCAAAGTTGTTGAGCTATTTTTAGGTTTGCCCAAATTTGTTGAGCTATTTTAAAGGAAAATCAAACAGCCCACATGGGTTGTCATACATCCAGATTTTCATGGACTACTTTTGTTTTTTTGTTTTGCAATTTCCACCCAGACAATGCTTCCAGCTGCAGTATTTCAGCTATGTCTGGGGAATTCTGGGCATATTGCAACCCTAGTTTAAGGCCATTCATGTCCCCTTCTCAGATTTGACCATTCATGTCCCCTTCTCAAAATTATGATAGGTAGCAGGTGGGATTAAAAAGTTAGAACTTCTAGGCTTGCTGCAGGGATTCTCCTGACCACCTCCAGTCCTACCATCACCATTTTGTTAGTTATGGGAGCAGAATTCCATGATCCAGACATTGTGCAGAGTATGAATCAATAAGCTCTGCAAACAAAGAAAGAGCTCCAAAGCTTTACTGCAAACTGTCTTTAAACTTGTTACAAAAAAAGTTGTAAATACAAATCAACACAATGTTCTTAAGCAATGTCATCCAATTTTCTTTTACTTGTTAATATAGTCCCAGAAGAGATAGAGAGAGATCCAGATCCAGAGAGAGATTCAAATAAGCAAATTGCTTCTTTAGTGCACTGGTAGCTTCGGAGACCCAGATTGCCAGGGATGAGTCATCAATTAGCATAAAGATTGAATCAAAGGCTCCACCCTTTTGTTTGCAGCTTTAGCTGCAGAAGCACCTTTTTGCATTTGCTATAGCTATCTTCTGCAAATGCAAACCTCCACTAAATTTCATACCCTATGCACACAAACATAGCATTTTATGCACACTGAACTTATAACTTTTTATAACTTCTGTTTAAAAAAAAATACCGCTTTTCATTTGCGCAAAAGCAGGCAGGAGAATTTAAAGGCCTCTTGCAAGGAAGCAGAGAGGGGGCGTGGTGAAGTATCTGCTTTGCATGCTAAAGATCCCAGGTTCAATCTCTGGCCTCTCCAGGCAAGTCTGGGAGAGATGCCTGCTTGAAATCATGGAGAGCTGCTGACAGTCAGACCATATTGAGCTAGAGATGGGTCAGCAGTCTGACTTAGCCTAAGGCAGCTTGCTATCTTCCTAAATGAATGTGAGCAGCTAACAAAGCAGAGAGAGCGAGAAATCGAGAGGGTTTACAGGGGGTGGCTTTGGCTACAGGACAAAGCAGCAGCAGAAAGGTGTCCAAGAGACACAAACTCCACCTTATCCTCTCAGCCATCCCTAGGCTAGGTCTGCATACATATTTCAACTCTTTAGGCTGCAGCCCTATACCTATTTACCTGGGATTAAGCCACGCTCAACTCAATGGAATTTCTGAATGGACTTGTATAGGATTGCAATGTTAGTTTTTGCCAATATATTGCTATATTAGCTATGTATATATTTGCCAACACACACACACACATCTAAAAATGATACACACATCATGCAGAACAAAATGAGATGGGTGTCACTGTAGCTGTGCCATAATGGAGGCAGCAAAAGATAGACACATACAGAGAGAACAACACAATGTATCATTTATTTCATTCACATCCCACCTTTTCTCCAGGCTAAAGAAAGTGTCCACAGTTTCCCCGCTCCCATGTCATCCTCGCAGCAACCCTGTGGTGTTAATTTAGTGGAGAGACGGCCACTGGCCCAAGGTCACACAGTGAGCTTCATGGATTGGTGGGGATCTGAACCCTGGTCTCCCAGGTCCTAGTCCAACACTCTAACCCAGGCATCCCCAAACTTCGGCCCTCCAGATGTTTTGGACTACAACTCCCATCATCCTTGACCACTGGTCCTGTTAGCTAGGGGTCATGGGAGTTGTAGGCCAAAACATCTGGAGGGCCGCAGTTTGGGGATACCTGCTCTAACCACTACAGCCCTATGTATTTCCCATCATCTCCTTTGCGGTGTTGTTGCAGTAGCAGACCTTCCTGGTTTTCTTCTTGTCCCTTAACTGAGGTTCTGCCTTTACTTCCCTTTTAATTCATATCCTTCCATCTTTGAACTCCCCACCCCATACCAGTCCTCTCTCTCCCACTCCCCCCCCCCCTTTCCTTTCCTTCATGGCCACTGAAACTAACCAAAAAACACATAAATATTTCTGATGTACAGCAGTGCAGCAAAGGGAATACATTCTCTGGCTTAAATTAGACGTGTCTTTATCAATGTGCCATTCTTTTGATTTGATACGTATTTGGCATCCATCCTTGTAAAGCCCAGACTCTGTTTAGAAGAAACTATCCTCTATTGTCTTTCTGAATTCCCTTTTCAAACATTTTGCCTATTTGAATAAGAGATCTCGTTGCCTTAAAAGCACATTGGAAACTCTCTGTTTAGGATAAGGCAGTTGAACTGTCAAGGCCAATTTCGCTACGGCAAGCCTTGAGGAAGAACTGCAGCTTTGAAAGGATACCCAGCCAGCGTCAAGGAAATAGGATGTTGCCTTGTTCGGTTACAAACTACTTAAGGGAAAAATGATAACAAAAAAGGCAAGACGTAAATATTAGGAATCAGAGATGGGAAAGGTCTACAAGGTCATCCAGTCGAATCCTTGCCAGAGCTGAACATACTTGACTGATTTGTCCAATTTAATTTGAAGTGCCTCAAGTGATAGTCTGTACTTTCTCCCACAAGAGACTATACTGCGGCCTGATATGATTAATTGTTAAGGAAATATATCTGTGTAATAAGACTTCACTTTATCATGTATCTTTAGGCTACAAAGAAATATTTCCCCACAAAGGCTCATAGATCTCTAATACCAAAATTATTTTTCAGTGGGGTGGCATCTACATTGGCTAGCACCTGAACTAAGCTGTTCTGAAAAGTCCTTCAAAACCCCACCTCCAGCTATTCTGCAGCAATTACCAAGAAATGAAATTGCATTAAAAATTCTCAGAGGGAAGAGAAAATTTAGGCGAAATTCTCATGGGTGGGGTGCAGGGTTTTTGTTGCACTTGCCTTATTTTTGATGTAATTAAGGGATTTTGTGACTGTCCTTTCATTTTACAAATCATCTCCCTAGTGGTCTGCATTCTGCAGCCTCCCCAGGTGCCTACACTTCCTTTAAAAAGAACCCATAACATCCTTGGCTGGGCTTTGCTGTAAGCCCAGGAGAATGGGGATTCCGCCTCCTATACACCTGGTAGATGTTCATTGTTCTCTCTCTTTTATTTAAGTAAAGTCTTAAATAAATGGACTTTATTCTCTGAGGTAACATTCCTTCAACTGTTAGGGGAAACTACCCAATATGGCTTCTATTTAACCCTTAAAATAAAATTTATCTATACCTCTGTTAATACAAAGGACTGACTAGTTGCTGTTTATCCCTGTTTTCCACGTACCAAGACACTGTATGTGTTTTATTAAGGATAAAGACAGGACTGAGCAACAGTGGGTCGCTTTATTTCCAGAGATGGGGATTCTGCCATTATGTTTGTCCACGTGAGGTGGTAGTGAAACTTGATACCAGAGGAGCTTCTTAAAACAGCCCAATCTGAATATCTGCTGACCCTTCTGATGTTCCTGAACAACAACTCCCATCGTCCTTGAGAATTGGCCATGTTGGCTGGGGCTGATTGGAGGTGAAGTCTAACAACATCTGGAGGGCCACAGATTCCCCATCCCTGATATACACTCATCTATTATGATGGTACGTGGGGCTACCTTTGAAGGTGACCCGGAAACTACAACTATGGTAATCCAGAATGCGGCAGCTAGACTGGTGACTGGGAGCGGCCGCCGAGACCACATAACACCGGTCTTGA
This sequence comes from Darevskia mixta, assembly GCA_034641385.1. Taxonomy (NCBI): domain Eukaryota; kingdom Metazoa; phylum Chordata; class Lepidosauria; order Squamata; family Lacertidae; genus Darevskia; species Darevskia mixta. The sequence goes on from JAWWNH010000030.1 coordinate 12,809,479, forward strand.
AAGACCTACACTGGCTCCCAGTACGTTTCCGAGCACAATTCAAAGTGTTGGTGCTGACCTTTAAAGCCCTAAATGGCTTCGGTCCAGTATACCTGAAGGAGCGTCTCCACCTCCATCGGTCAGCCCGGACACTGAGGTCCAGTGCCGAGGGCCTTCTGGCGGTTCCCTCGCTGCGTGAAGCCAAGTTACAGGGAACCAGGCAGAGGGCCTTCTCGGTAGTGGCACCCGCCCTGTGGAACGCCCTCCCTTCAGATGTCAAAGAGAACAACAATTACCAGACCTTTAGAAGACATCTGAAGGCAGCCCTGTTTAGGGAGGCTTTTAATGTTTTATAGTTTATTGTATTTTAATGCTTTGTTGAAAGCCGCCCAGAGTGGCTGGGGAAACCCAGCCAGATGGGCGGGGTATAAATAATATATTATTATTACTATTATTATTATTATTATTATTATTATTATTATTATTATTATTATGGTATAAAACCATTTGGGTGTTTCTTTTGATAAATTCCTTGCAGTCCTCCTCCAGTTCCATCTGCTGGTAGGTGTGGGACATGTCAAACTTGCTGACATAGTGACCTCCTCTAAGTACTTCAGACTGGTTCCCTGTACACAGAATGTAGTAATTGGAGGCTTGATGTATTGTGACTTCATAATTCCATTAATGTGAATGGTTCCATCTGAAGTAGCTATTGGTACTATGGATATTGCCCAGTCCGAAAACTCTACGGAGATAGTTACAGGTAGGTAGCCGTGTTGGTCTGCCGTAGTCGAAACAAAATAAAAAATTTAAAAAATCCTTCCAGTAGTACCTTAGAGACCAACTAAGTTTGTTATTGGTATGAGCTTTCGTGTGCATGCACAGTGGAAGGTTTTTTATTATTATTATTTTGTTTCGATTACGGCAGACCAACACGGCTACCTACCTGTAACTAGAACTATGGAAGGCACCACATTGAGCCACACGAAATGGAAGTCCATCAACCTCACCAAGAAACTTGCACAGGTACAGACTGATATCTTCTTTCTGACGGTATCTAAAGAAGTGTGCATGCACACAAAAGCTCATACCAATAACAAACTTACCGTAGTTGGTCTCTAAGGTGCTACTGGAAGGATTATTTTTATTTTTTTATTTTGTTTCTACTGAGATAATTATCTTTCTTTTCCCAAATGTCGAATTTCACCACAGCCTATGTAACAGGTCTAGCTTTAAAATATTTTGGCTTGTTCTTTGCTAGAATATCCTTGTTTTTTGTGTGTGTTTTTGCTTCAAGTCTCCTTTATGGTACATGATACTCCTTGAAACTCTTCAGGATCAGCACCCAAGACTGTGTGTAAACTTGGTCACACTGCCTAACAACATACCATACATATTTCTTTCCAGCCTATTCCAGCTCTTCCAGCTAGTTCTGACAAATAGGTTTGGGCATTAATAGCACATGTAAATCCTTCCATTGTCCTATGTACTTTATGGAGATGCACATGGATTGGCACACTTTCCCCATTATAGATCTACATGTGCACTTTAGACTCTGTGGACTCAGAGCAGTCATAGCTCAGCATTTGTATCAATTGCATGACTAAGTTCCCAGGCTTAGTTCCTGGAATCCAAGTAGGGCTGATTCCAGAATATTAAGATCTGTGGATATTAAGATCTGCTTTCCCTGATCTGCTATCTTATTTTTACCATAAAATAGTGTCCCAATCTTTCAGTATGTTGCTATTATCATTGGGGGGCTCAAAAACCCATTGTATATGGAGTAACGTCTTGTATCAAGCTCCTTTTCTTTCTTTCTTACAGCTTGATTAAGACCGGACATGAACTGAAATGAACTGCTAAGAAGAGACTAAGGGTGGAGCTCTACTTTATCCCATAATAATATATACACAGTGGCACTCAGCCTAACCATAGATGTCGAGAAGCAGTGATTGCTGGAATGACAAAACTCAGAACAATCTCCCTGGAGCCCTCTGTGTCAGTTATGTAAAATATGGCCTAACTTTAACAAGTATTCACAACTTGGGCCACTTAAACTCCTGTTCATCTTTAATTCCCAGAAGGTCCCCCCCCCCGGTATTTTAATCATTGATTGACTGAGGTTTCCCCCCCCCCCATGTTGTTCTAAGCAAAACGTCCATATGTTCAACATAGTAGGGAATTTGCTGGGCTGTAGATCACAGAAGTGAGTATGAGACAAGATGTGTCTCAAGGGAACCCAAGGAAGCCATAAGGAATGTAAAAAGTCACAGGGTTAAAGCCACATTAAGACAGCTGTTATGTTAATGAGACTTCTGCTTTTCTTGCAACTGTGGGTCATTGCTTTAGAAAAATATGAACATTCATTGTTGCCTTTAAAGCTCACAGGACCCAAAATTGCATCTAAAGAAATTAAAGAGTTTACTTCTGATTAACTGAGTTTTTATAAAATATTCAAATAGTGATTCAGCACCCATATTCAGTTCAATTCCCTTTTTGTAGGAGGGGAGGAATCACCCGTTTTTGTATCGTTTGTTTTTCAACCAATCTCTTTTTTAGTAATGGAATCTATTTCTAAACAGTAGCTCATATCTACTTTAGATTATCCTCCACAACCCATTATTATAGTACTTTTCCTAGTCTCAAGTAGGAGAATTGTGAAAAGATGAGAAATGAACAAAACTATATATTTTCTCTAGGTTATCAAATGTACACAGCAGCAAAACTGTGAGGAAAATTGGGAGTCAGGCTTTGAAAAATCTCAACCATCTTTAGGTTTGACTTTTCAAAATGTTATTTAAAACTTCTCCACAGTTTTGATACGCAGAGTATGTTTTTGATTTCTGTCCTGTTTTCATTTTTTAAGATTATTATCATTACGGAACATTCAGCTCTTACAAATTTCAAAATAATGAAATATTCTCTTTTACTTGTATGGGCAAAATGATTGTTAACTGGTCAGAAAATTCTCTTTCCAATACTTTTGCAGGGTGACTTCAGGTCTACCTTTTCGAATGAATTCTACATGATCTGTGGTTGGAGGGAAGCACTCTTGGAGTTTTTTCCCCTCAAAATCGCAACTGGTTTTTTCCCAAAAGCACACAACCTTGTTTTTCTTAAGCCTGTTTCACATTATATCTGGGACCCTGGACACAAGGGGGATGGAATTATTAATGTTCTTCCCATTCAATGTTGCTTTGTAATATAAATTGCATGGGTGTAGACTCTCTCCGTGTGACTGGAAATCATGGCAAGGAAAACAACTGAACATCATGTGAACCCCATGAAATGACCTGCAATTTCCAAAATAACCTGAAGACCAAGGGGCTGAGTCAGTCACTCATCACATCCTATCTAGCCTTTCCATTAGTGGTAGTTTCCTGCCACTGGCCAGCTTCCCACTGAGTATTATGCTTCTACTAATTTTGAAATACCCTGATAATTCACTGTTCATATTTTATTCATTCATTTAAAATATATTTTATCCTGTTCTTCATCCAATAATAAAAAAAGACTTGCAGGATGGGTTGCAGTGATAAGACAATCCCTGCCCTGCCCTGCCCTGCCCTACAGGTCTAAAGGACACAACACAAAAGGAAATGGGATTGGGAGGGAGGAGAAGGAAAAGGAAAAGGAAACTATTTGTTAGTTAAAGGTAAAGGGACCCCTGACCATTAGGTCCAGTCGTGACCGACTCTGGGGTTGCGGCGCTTATCTCACTTTATTGGCCGAGGGAGCCAGTGTACAGCTTCCAGGTCATGTGGTCACCATGACTAAGCCGCTTCTGGCAAACCAGAGCAGCACACGGAAATGCCTTTTACCTTCCCACTGCAGCGGTACCTATTGATCTACTTGCACTTTGACGTGCTTTCGAACTGTTAGGTTGGCAGGAGCAGGGACCGAGCACCGGGAGCTCACCCCGTCGCGGGGATTCGAACCGCCGACCTTCTGATCGGCAAGCCCTAAAATTTATTTACATTCTAAAACAACAATACTGTTTCTGTCTATACACCAAAGTGGCTGGAAATCTTCAAAATCTTTCAGTAAGGATATTCACCTGAACCCGAGCTTCAGTGAGTTTAGCTCGTTGTGCAAGTTCCTCTCGGGTGTATATATCAGGGTAGTGGGTCCTCTCGAAAGCTCTTTCCAGCTCCTCTAATTGTTCTGCAGTGAAGGTTGTTCTACTGCGGCGTTGCTTTCTCTTTAATGGCAGATCTGGTTCAGAATCTATGTCAGAACCTTCATCGGACTGTGGTGCTGAAGCTGGGAAGAAATAAAGAATGGAACAATTAATCTATGGCTAGAGAATGGGGGTAGGTGGGTGAGGGAAGAATCAAGAATTAAAGTAACAGGAGGGGACATTGAATACAAATGCTTTCTTGGAATAAGCCAGGATCGTCCGATGAACTAAACAGTCTTGGGAGAGAATGCTACAGCATGTTTAATTCTAATGAATGAATAATTATCAGTATTTCCTTCAGTTAATCTAGTCACTTTTCGCCTTTTGAAATATCTGTAGGCAGATACCAATTTGCTTGCCTCCGTTATTTCTTCAAATATATTCAGCACTGGTTTCCCAATGACTGTGGATATGTGAAATCAAAGGCCATGCAGTGTCACGTTACTGTAACTGGACAAGTAAAATCACAAGGCCTTGATCTCAAAACAGGTAAAGAACAATGTTCATTAATTTAAATGTTCAAACTGCTCTTCCAGTTAATTAAAAGGGTGGTGGGCTTCTATGGTTTTGCCACGACTGGTAGAGACCACACTTAGCAAATACTGATGGAGGACAAATTCATCAATTTCCATTTCTTTCCATTTTTCCAATACATCACATTTTCACAACAGTTTGCATTAACAGAAAAAGTCCTCATGGAAATTTGTCAGCGTTGAATGTGCACATTTCTCCTAATATGAACATTTTGTATGCGATTTTGCCTAATATATACATTTTCTAGCATTTTCCCCAATAAAATGTATTTTATCTTCACTGGCATGTGCATTTTGGGGGCATACTTTCCTCAAATACATATATAGACATCGTTTGGTTGGAGAACTGCATCACAAAATTCAGAAAAGAGATTCTTTCTAGCTGCATTCTGTTCTGTTGATTATTTCAGGAAGTGTCAATTAGGGAGGCTTGCATCATAATGCAAACCAAACTGAATTTCTCTGCCATCCATATTCTTATTCTTCATAATTTTATGCATTACCCACCCTTCATCTTAAGGTCCCAAGACGCAACAATTTACAATACAGCATTAAAAACAATTTAAAACAAATGACAGCTAAAACAGGTATCAAAAGCCAAGGTATGGGCCCAATACATCTTCAGCATTCACTGAAAACTGTATAATATAGGTGCCAGGTGCACTCCCCTGTGGGGGGGGGGATTCCACAATTTAGGGGCTGCTGAAGACAATGCCCTCTCCCAGAAGAAAAGCCCCCTGAGTTTATGAAGGCCATGGAACTGCCAAGAGGATCTGTAGGCAATGAAGTGGTCTTTGGTGCCTCGGGGTTACCTATTAGAGGAGTAAAGAGGTTCTGGTGGCTTATCAGTAACCAGTGAGTCAGAGATGCCCCAGCTGCCCCAGCAAATGTCTATTCTGACCTCCTCTTCCAATACAATAAACATGTAGAGAGGTAGAAACATGATTTAATAGCATGTCCTCAATAAGTAGCATTTACATATGGTACCCCTATATTCCACCCATGGGGAACGTTGCTTCAGAAGGGCAATGTAAATCAGAAACACCACCTGGGGGAAGGAATTAAAAAGGGTATGCTGGCCCTGATCTCTCTCTCAGTGTGGTGTAGTGGTTAAGAGCGGTAGACTCGTAATCTGGTGAACTGGGTTCGCGTCTCTGCTCCTCCACATGCAGCTGCTGGGTGACCTTGGGTTAGTCACACTTCTTTGAAGTCTCTCAGCCCCACTCACCTCACAGAGGAAGGGAAAGGAGAAAGGCTTATTTCCAGGGAAATGGATACAGGATTGTACCCCCCTCCTCCTCCTCCTTCATCTTCTTTCTTCTTTACTAAACCTCAACACAGGAGGAAAGACCAGCAGAGGAGGAGGTTGGGGGCAGAGGTGAGTGGTGGGCATGCAGCAGCAGCAGGGGGGGCAGCAGGTGGGCATGGAGCAGGGTGTCATTTTCTGTTCTGCCTCTAGCATCAAAACGCCTTGGACCAGCACTGCCAGCAACTCTCATAGCCGAGAGGTTTGAACCCAGATCTCAGTCCAGTAAGCTATCCATTTCACCACAGGGGCACATTCTGATTATTTGCTATACTGTGATAGAGGAGAAAGTTAATTACATTGTTGCTTTAGTTTATATTGCTATTGTAACTTTTAATTTTCTCTATATCCTTTTTTTGTACAAATGGAGTTTTAGGAGTTTTCGTAATTAATAAATAAATAATCATTGCAGGAGAGGAAGCTGGGTTCAAGAGTAACCTTCAATCTCCAAATAAATACCAAAAATACAGAGAGAGCATCCCTCCCAGAGAAGTTAATAGCTGCTTCCAACTTGTTACAGAAGAGCTAAATAAATGGAAACAGAATGGATTCCAAATTGTGTGTTTTGGGAGAAAAGCATCTGGTCTATGAAACTCAGTCAAAACACAAGACGGGTAAAAGTCTCAACACTGAGCAAATGTAGGTTGTTCTTGGAGGTCTTAGCGCCTTTCCAGATGCTGTTTTTTTGTTAGCACAAGAACGTCACAGTTGTTACCATGGATCCAGGCATCTTTCCCCATAGTAGTACTTCTGTGATGGAGGGATTGTGTTTTCCTGTAATTCAACCTGATCTATACACACACAGAGAGAGAAGCAAAAGCTATCACGAACTGTGTGTGTTATTTCATCATGCTAGCATCATGGGTTATGCCCCATGGCATCACTAGGGAAAAGAAATACACTTATTTCCTCCCCTCCCTCCAAAATATCAATTACTCATCAAATATGACATCTCTCTATCAGATATATATTGGTGGGAAAGACCTTGAGTAAGATAACAACTGCATTCTCCGGGCTAGAGAGTAGAGAATGATCAGCTGAAAACTGCCTTACAGTACAAAATAATAGAGAATGTATGACACTTTCTTTGAATGCATGTTGCATTGGATACTACATGGAGTAGGACAGAACTGAACTTCTGCATTGGTAACATTTCCCCTAATTTAACTTACACAAAATGTCTGTGGGAACAGTCCAGCCACTGTCAATCCTTTAGTCCCAAAAATCTCAGTGGAAGACATTTAAACACATGCTTAAATCTGTCCCATTGAGTCCTATCGGTCTTAAAAGTACTTACCTTTGGCTGGAATGCTAACCTTACAGTTTTCACAATGTTCACTGACAACATACTCCTCCCCCAGAGATCTTTGAATCCAAACTATCCCAAAGTAGATGAAAAAGGGAGGAGTATAAATCAGTCTCCAAAAAGATCAAGTACAGAACAACAGTCAGACTCCACAGGATTACAAATTCCTTCTTAAAGAATGGGAGGAGAAAACCCATAAGCACCAAACATAGCCATGAAGTTTAATTAAAGAAGGAATTGCAGAATTATAGAGTGGTTCTTTGTCCCTTGAACCCTCGCGACCTGTTTGGTGGCCCCGGGAAATACTTCATCCAAGTTAACACTCTTATACACAAAATCTTTGCACAATTTCATAGGGATTTGGTCACATGGAATTCTGTAATTATCAGTTCCCCAAGGAACATCATAAACAGACATGCCTAGGCGAAACACTGAACAACAATAAATACACACAAACACTCATTCTGTTCATTGTTTGTCCTCTCAGTGGGATATTTCATTTGAATAATTAAAGGAGCAAAACATGACAACCATTTACAAACCATATATTTATTACAAACGCAATACACTGCACTTTACAATTATCTGAATATGGAGACTTTCCGCTCAAGAACTGGAAGAACACATGGCTTCATTAGCAACGGGGTGCTCCCCTCTCGTTCTTTAATACCATAATGTTGAGTTATATTTTAAAGCGCTTTCATCTAGCTGTGCATTGCTAGAAAACAGGGGGTGATTCAAATGTAGCATCCAATTTCAATTTAATTACACCTCTGGAGTCACACAGAGCTGGGTTTTCTATCAATTGCTAGGGGGGTGGGGTCATACACAACTGGATGAGGCAATATTTGGCCTGCCCCACCCCACCCCCACCCCGACTAACTGCAGGATGCTCTAAAGCTTGCACTATTTTTCATTCAACACAGAAGATGCAGTGGCATGTTTTAAAATTGGACCCAATCCCTACCCATTTTCCACTGTGTTCGTGACTTAAGCTGCACACCGTATTTGACGATGCCATACATTTAAAGCATATTTAAAAGACATTCCCCTACCCACAAGAAAACAAAGAACCCTAGGAATGATGGGTTGCTATAGGTGCTGGGAATTTTAGCTCTGTGAGGGGTAAACGTCAGTTCTTTGAGGGGAATGTGTTGGGGGGTGTCCATTAAATGTATGGCATGTAAGCAACCCTAGTGACATGCACTGGATTGTAACTAAAGCTGCAACTTATCTAACAAAATGCAGCCTGCCTGGATCACACAAATTTGCTGGAGAGTTGTTGTTGTTTAGTCGTTTAGTCGTGTCCGACTCTTCGTGACCCCATGGACCAGAGCACTGAATTTTAAAATTATGATAACATTGTGGGTTAGTTGTGCAATGCAGACACAGTGAGACATTTCTAGGTCGCAAGGCAACTTACATTTTGAGAGTAATATTTGAGAGTAATATTGTGGGGTGGGGTGTTTAAGAGCATACCACCAGGCCACATTGAGGCAACTGGTTCATTTTAGCTCCTTCCAATGATCCCCTGCACCCCTTGTTCACGTACCATAACCCAAATACACCTATTTTCCCTTGTCAGACGTTGGAGGGTGTATAGCAGGCCTGCTGTCTGCTCTCTGATCTGAAGTATCCTTTCTGTGGCAAAATCTACGTGACTGACCTCTACCGTGTTTACTCGGGTGCAAGGAAGGAGGAGGAGGAGGAGTGCAAGGAAGGCCGATACCCCTCCTTGAGCTCATAGTAAATGACAAATGACACTTTCCCTTTTGTGAACTTTGGGATTTTTGTTGACTTATTTGGCGGCTTTTGTTGAGTCCTTAGAAATGGCCTGTGGCCGAGGCCTATTCTGCCAATTTCCACGCTCCATCTGTGGTATCCATCAACAGGGCCTTTTACCCGCATTCAGGGCTCTGACACCTGCCTAGCAGGATGCAGGAGACAACAAAGAAAACTGAAGTGGATGAGAAGGGGGGAGATTGTGTGGATTTTTATTTTTTTAAAGATGAGGTTGAAATAGATGCTCTGTAGGGGTTAATCCATGTCTCTTCAGTCCAGAGACTTCAGCACCTGGAAGCTCCCTTTCAATTATTTTTTTATCTCCTCTAGGGAAGGCAGGGGAGTTTTAAAATGTTAAATACATGACCTTAACATAAATAAAATAAAAACTCTGAGGGAGAAAAAAAATCTGTTTAGTCATTTCAGGAGCTTCCCAGTAAATCACAATTGTACACACGGCACACAGTGAAATGTTGTTCTTAGATCCTTGTTTGCTTTAACCAAAAGGCTTCAGCAGCTGCTATTTTAACTGGGGGGGGGGGGGGTTAAGGGAGTCCTTTATTGTCAGCGGAGGATGTGGGAAAACGTCTCAAGGAAAACGGAGTGCCTCTCTCCTTCACTTCGATTTGTTTTCCCCAAGCATTTCCATTTAAGGGAACATTCCCATTGGAATCTTAAACATAATTAAGAATTTAGACCCAGCTAACTCCCCACAGCTTCCTTCCAGCACAGGCAGAGTTTCTTCTACTTTTCTATTCTCTCTCTCTCTCTCTCTCTCTCTCTCTCTCTCTCTCTCTTTCTCTCTCTCCCTCCCTCCCTCCCTCCCTCCCACCAGTAATACTGTGCCGTTCCTCTCCTCCCTCCTTTTGAATACTCAGCTTCACAGCAGGGGGCCATTAGAAAGAAAATAAACCCCTGCCAGGTCTGGGCTAATCAAAATGGTACAAATAAATTCTGACACTTAGCAACTCCCCAAGTGCTCACAACCCTGGGAGGAGTGTACAGATTACTTATGAATATGCTAGGCAGCAGGAGACAAGTTCAGAAGGTCTAATGTCAGTATGCAGCCACCTGTGCATGGAGTAAAGTGCCCCACATGCATTATTGCAGATTTGTTTAAGATAAGGACCTACAAACTCAGAGTGTAATACCCAGCTTTTTTACTTTAATGCAAGGGAATAGCTTCGGCCTTTTGAGTGGCTCTTGAAGTTGTCCCATCCAATACCTGTATAATATTCATTACCTGACATGAAATGTTGGGATTAATCACTGAAATCTTTCATGCATTTGGCTTCTAAAAATTGACGATCCTGGTTTTTGTTTTGTTTTTTTAATTCTCTACTGCTAAAGACTTAGTATCATCATAATCGCCATTGAATTGTATTGGTATTATGTGTTTTATTTTACACCACCCTGGGCAGTTTTTATCGAAAAGGCAATCTACAGTAAAACAAGGGTGGACCAGAGGATCCACTCAAGATCACAGGTGTGGCTCCTGGCCAATTTCTATTGGACCACTTGCCAACAGTGAGTTGTTCTAATTCTGCCACAGAATGCAGGACTGGGACTTTGCTGAGGTCCAGTAAGACATGTCTTAGGCTTTCTAGCAAGCTGTGACACTGGTTAGGTTTGTCTTAGCTATCAAGAGATCCTGTCTTGCTTTATACATTTAAGCAAGAATGTTCACAAACCACGAAGAGTCTACCGGTAGTAATATATATGAGCAACAGAACTTCTCCCTCCTCTCCTCTTCTCTTCAGCCTCTATGCACCTTCTGTTCCAGAGGTCTACCGGCATATTCATACCTACCTACATATAACATGCACTAAAGTCAGCCCATAGATGTAAAGCATTTATTTATAATTTCTGCAGTGTTTCTGTGTAGCAAAAAAAAGTGGGGGACATAAATATAGTAACATATTTATTAGAGGATCTACTTCATAACAGCTTACATAAGTAATTTTCAGGGTCTTTAGAAAGTTTTGATTTCTAGGTGCACTTCCATGTGCACTTATGTTGTGAACTGCCCTGAGATCTGCAGATGAAGGGTGATATACTAAACAGACAGACAGACAGACAGACAAATGTGCCATTTTCTTGTGAACCTTCGTGCCCGAAATCTTTGTGCAGGATCCACATAAAGTCATCCTCATCAAAATACTGTCACATTTTGTTTTCCCATTTAAACTGAATTTACCATTTCTAGTAGGGGTGTGTGGAAACCCTGTGGAAACAATAAATCTGTATTAAATGTGAGGGGTAAATATGGGGTTGACACTTTGATGAGAACAATGCCATGTGGACCAGATTCAGCTGAGGCCCAAGCCAACCCAAGTCAGCTATTTGGAGGGATTTGGGCATCAAACAAGTTGGATGGCTCAGAGCAATATAGGGCTGCCAATGGGCAGGGAGGAGACTTTCTTAAACAATAACAAAACAACAACAACAGGAAATTGCTGACCCCGCTCAGATACAACTAAGGGCCAAACTAGATGAAATGTCAACTCCATATCTGTGCTATTGAGTGCAACATTTTAAAAAAACAAAACACCAAGCTGCCAGCCTGGGACCCAATTTGGATCAGGATACTAGCTTGGGGGGGTGGAGAGTTGTAAGGAGGCCTTTAACCATTTGCTCCTTGTTGTGGTCCTGATTCAAATCAGGGGGTGCCAGCAATTTGTAGTAAATTTAGTAGTAGTGGTAATGTAGGGAAAACCCATCCATCTTCAGCATTCAACACCTTAACAGAGGAAATTCCTATCATGCTTACACCACCCTAATATTGTACAGTATGTCATGTCCACAGCCAGCTACAACACACTACTTATTTCCTCCTTAAACTAGAGAAGCTTAGGATCTTAAGAATCTCCCAGAAGGAACCATCTGGCAGCCTTGGAGGTTGAATCACTTGACATCCCATCCAGGGCTTTTTTTCTAGAAAAATAGGTGCCGGTACTCACCATGAAATGGTTACAGTAAGTGCCACACTTTTTAACAACAAAAAAGAGGTGTTGGTACTGTGTACCCTTGAATACCCCCTGAAAAAAGCACTGATCCCATCCCACATGAAGGCAGGTTGCAACCAATATCCAACTCTGTTCCTGACAAAGCAGTTCTGCTATCATTACACAACTACTACTTGAATTCATGAACTATACCTGCAGATCGATAGTACCCCAAAGGGTATACATGGCAATAGTCTAATCATTTAACACTTGACTCAGATCAATGTTTCCTGGCTAGTTATTTTCAGACACCACTTGTACAACTTAGGAAAGGGATTGGGAATCTTGGCTCTCCTTATGTTGTTGGACTAATGGAAAATCATTCATGTTAGGTCTTCATTTCTTTCCACCCCAGCATAAAACTGAGTCTTTCCTATTCTACCACTAATACTAATTTTCTAGATAGCACTGTTTATAGAAAGAAGCAACAGCGCACCTCCAGACCTCCTTATATAGGAAACTGATTGATACACACATCACCAATGCTAGCAGTTACCATTCTGACCACATCAAAAAATCTATTGCTTTCAGCCCAGTCTTACTTTGCAGCTGCTTTTGATTAAATTTGCTTGATCATGAGCAGTTTGAAACAGGCTCTCTTAAATCTTAAGTATCTTCCCAGTGTTGGTGATTACCAAGTGAATACCCAGAACAGAATACTTGCAACATAAACCACACAAGCAACATCTCTGGTAAAACCTCTGGTTATTACCTACAACACATAATTCAGGATACTGCAACATATCATAAGGGAACTACAACCTATCTTTGAGAATGAGCCATACCTCCAAAAAGCCATAGAAGGCAGTCCACTACTTGTGTATAGACAGTCACCTATACTGAAGTGGCAAGTACAACTCCCTGAAGTCACAACAAAGCAAAACATCTTGCTGCAGACCTAAATGTCAATGATGTCCTCTTATCAAGATAAGTAATGGCCTCGGTCCAGTATACCTGAAGGAGTGTGTCCACCCCCATCGTTCTGCCCGGACACTGAGGTCCAGTGCCGAGGGCCTTCTGGTGGTTCCCTCACTGTGAGAAGTGAAGCTACAGGGAACTGGCAAAGGGCCTTCTCCATAGTGGCACCCGCCCTGTGGAATGCCCTCCCACCAGATGTCAAAGGAAAAAACAACTACCAGACTTTTAGAAGACATCTGAAGGCAGCTCTGTTTAGGGAAGCTTTTAATATATGAAGGACTTCTGTGTTTTAATATTTTGTTGGAAGCCACCCAGAGTGACTGGGGAAACCCACCCAGATGGGCGTGGTATAAATAATAAATTATTATTATATTATTATTATATTATTATTATTATAACACCATGTGTAGATGAAATAGTACCATCTGTCACATTCATGGCATTTATACCTGCATAATCCAGGTGTGTTGGCTGGAATTAAAACCTCTGCTATAGATGTGATCCTGTATTTTTGTTCCATATTAAATACAAATGATTGTTTATCCAACTCAACAATAACAGGTCTGGACTCACACCCATGGTGCTTCGGAGATAGAGTTTCAATGTTTCAAAAGAACTCCAGTCAGCTTGTCTCCAAACTCTCAGTAGTCGAGTTTTTCAGTCCTGTTTTGACAATTCTTATTTCTCATTCTGCTAAAGCATTACAAGCTGAATGGAAGTGTTAATAGAATGTTAATATGGTAATATTCTATAATTAATGGTTTATAAAATATACCCCATTTACTGTGATCAAGGCTATGAGCACACCATGTATGGTAAAGATCTATTGTTTTTCACAGCTCACTGCTGTGATGGTTGGATTTACAGAATGCACTTCCAGCCATTTTGAAGCAGGGGTGCCAACTTGAATAAAATATTTTTGGGGGGGCAGGTAAACCCTGCCCTGCATAATCTATCACATGATGTGATGCATGCTCACCATTTGAATGGCAATGCTAATCAACTTGGGGGGGGTTGCCCCCTCAAATATTTTATTGGGGGGTAAAGACCTCTTGGCCCCTAGGAGTTGGCTCTTATGTTTTAAAGACTCATCTACTGCTGTCCCACAGTTGTCTTGTACAGTGCTGTGGATGAAGATGTCCCAGCACTAGAGTCTGTGGATGTTCTTGACATTGGAGACAGTTCTAATCTGCACTTTCCAAGACTGCTTTATTCACCAAACATAGCCACAAGCCAAAACCTACACCAGTTCAGTTTCTAGATGTGATCATGCAGTTCCATCAGAATATGCTTATCATATTTTGGGGGCATAACTTCAGGCTCTGCTTCAGGTAGAACTATGGGGGGAAATATGCTGAAGGGCGAATGAGGGTCTGAATGGTAGAACAAGACTTCTTAAACTACTGGTCCTACCAAGGGATGGGTGCCATTTACACTCCACTCTGGTCAACAAATGGACCAACACTGAAATGACCCGTTTTCTATGCTTCCCATGCTTAGTCCTGTATTCCTGGCCCAAAGTAAGCCATTTTCCTTTATTCTGTTTCGACTTCTCTGTAGTGTGAGTTACATTACTTGGGAAAGAATAAGATCTATCTCATATTCATAATCTGGAAAGCCTTCATTGGGATATGATCAAGGTTTTCAACATCCCCAGGACCATCAACAGATGATGATGACTCAGATGGATGGAGTCTAAGTGAACCCTTGCTTTTTGTATTGTGATGTGTCCAATGTCAAAACACAATATTGCTGTTGCATCGCTGCCATAATTGGCACAGCTTCATTGTCACTGAAGGATTGAGGCATTTAAATTTAGATGATCTTTGTGGAATTTATTAATCTCAAACATCAGGAACTCTATTTCCTCTTGAAAAACTACTGCCACTGAAGTGCCCCTAAAAAGCAGAGGGGCTGCATATAAATATGACTAGGGCTGTTATTCCCAAGTATACTTAGGAAACAAGGTTCACATAAATTAATGGAGGATGTCCCTCTTAAGTAGATTTAGAAGGGTACAGGAAGCTGCAGTGAGGACGAGAGGAAGGGGAAGCCCTGTTGCATGAGCAGATGCCCACTTTCAGTGTTTTCGTTTTGCAGTTAATATACTGTATTTGTACTGGTCCGTCATCATGTGTCAATGAACTGTGCATGCTCCAGGGTGAGGGAAGCCTGGAAGGAAGGGTGAACAAGTGGGGTGGCAGGGTAAGCAAGTGAGCCGAGTTTACGGTGGGTGGCTTAAAGCAGGTGAGTGAGCTGGGCTTGCAGCAGTGGGGGCAAGCGAGAGAAGCAGGGGCAGAGTGGGTGAGCAACAGTGTGTGCAAGTGAGTGTGTAGGGCTTCTGGCATGAGGTTGAAATGGGCACATGAGATGGACTTGGGGCAGTGGATGGGTTGGTGCTGCAGTGGCAGGGGCAAACAGGCAGCGCTGGAGTTGGCAAATACCAGTAAGCTAGTTTTGCAGCTGTTGAGCAAAAGGAGTGTTGTGGGGGCACAGGCAGGGGCAGAGTGGGTAAGTGAGACGGTCTTGTGGTGATGTGACACATTGAGTGGGTGGCACAGGGGCATGGATGAATGTATAAGGGAGAGTGGCTTAAGGGAGGGGAGCTTGGCAGGGGAGGGGCTTTGATGAGGAGTCCTTGGAGGAGGGGAGGAGGCTTGGTGGAAAAGGGCTATGAGGAGAGGGGGTTGACAAATGAAGCATCATTGCCCAGTTAACATAAATTGATGAAAAATTGACCTACACTGCTCTTTTAAACTATCACACTGTGACAGCCTTAAACAGTCTGAGGCTGAAGGGCACTGAGGGTGGAGGGGACTGCATCTTGTTATTTTTAGAAAGTACCCCATTTTTTATATCAGTTTAAAGATTGAACTAAAAATTAGCCATTTCCCTCAATTTCATACTTAGGAGAAAGAACAGGAAATCATTTTGCTTTTATATAGCATTTCAAATCTCAGAGCGTATTTCAGAATAAAATAGTGGTGATGTGCAAATAATTTGCTCCAGAAGCTGCTTAATCAAAGTAGCCAGAATAACGTGTAATAGATATCAGTGACACTAAATTTGATTCACTCCAAACACTTTAGCTTAATGAATGGGGATTTGGCTGGAAACAATGTGAACCCTTTGTAAGTATGAGCATCAATTTGCTAGTTGGTTCTTACAAAAATCACCACTGCTGTCCCAAGCATAAGTATCTCTCTCAGAACAACCTTAAATGAAGCTCCCTTTTTCTCCTTCAAAAAGGGCTTACTTGCAACATTCTAAATGTTTTAATACGCCACTTACAATGTTTTCTTGGAGAGAAGGAAGCTCAAGAGGTATGGAAATGTGTTGCTTTTAATTAAATACCGTGATTAATAATTATTCACTTATCAGTACCTTCAAGAATAAGTCTGGTTATTGAAAGCTCTACACTTTGGCCTAAAAGAAAATACAATTAAATGGGAAGAGTAATAGGTGACTTAGTTGCAAATGTTATTTCTGGAGAAGAGGCCTTTAACCAATAAACATCATATGCTGCAATGTACAGGGAAACGGTGGCTGGGGCAAGAGTGATTTTATTATTATTATTATTTACAATTGCCAAGAGACTGGCTATTATTCCCCATATGTGCCACAAACGCTGCCCTTATCATCGGCCGGCCATCGTGACCGTTGGGAGCTGTTAATGAACTGGGTAATTGAGCTGCTGACATGTGTTACCAAAACAAAACAATAGGAAGAAGAGACAAATGAACATTTTATTTGCCAATCAGAGTGGGCTCTGCTTTTCAGAGGTCTGCGGCTAAGTAAGTGACTGAATACATCAAGCAGTACATTGAAAGCAAGCAGATGCGGACACAATAATGGTTAACTGACAGCTTACGGCCCATCTGCGCGTTAACATTTTGTTAAAGAAATTACTTGACTTGCTAAAGAGGCCAATCATACAGCTGCTCAAAGCACAGCAGTGGAAGAGATAAATCATTAGCTAAACCATTTCATGCTTAAAATGACTGTGCATATTAACAGTTATGCGGGGACATTTGGTCAGGAGGGTTTAAGGCAGCTACAATGTACCATTAAAAAAAAATAGTCGCTTGTGGATTAGAAATTAGAACAGCAGCACAACGCAAAACAGTTTAACTTAGCTGACAACGAGACTACTCACATTATTGTCTTTGGATTGCGACACAAAGCATGTCGATTTTTAATATTTATTTTTGAATTGTTATGAGTTTGTCGATTTTTAATATTTATTTTTGAATTGTTATGAGTTTGTCGATTTTTAATATTTATTTTTGAATTGTTATGAGTTTGTCGATTTTTAATATTTATTTTTGAATTGTTATGAGTTTGTCGATTTTTAATATTTATTTTTGAATTATTATGAGTTTGTCGATTTTTTATATTTATTTTTGAATTGTTATGAGTTTGCACTGAACCACATTAACGGTTTGCCAAAATGCTAGTTTTTGCTTTACTTATGGCGTTTGTTACATGATTATTATTAACTGGATTTCTTATATTGATAGAACTGTTGCTTGCTAAATTGTAATGCTTTGTAGCTGTCGAGAGCTGCCTTGAGCGCAACGTTGTTGTTGGAAGTGCTGCATCAAATAAAATCAGTTCAAGTACTGAAATCACATGCAAAGGTAAAAACTAAAAACTAAACAGTTTCACCTAATATTCTGGGTCAACAATCAGCTTGTGTGCACTTTATTCAAATGGCAGAGATCATCAAAAGAAAGACATTCTGTTTTAGATAAAAGAGCTGCGGAAGAAGTCTGCTCAGCGACGGAACAGAATTCTGAACAAGAAGAAAATGATATCTGCAAGATTCTAGTTACAGGTAGGTAGTCGTGTTGGTCTGCCGTAGTCAAAACAAACAAAAAACAAAAACAAAAATCCTTCCAGTAGCACCTTAGAGACCAACTAAGTTTGTTATTGGTATGAGCTTTCGTGTGCATGCACACTTCTTCAGATTCTAATAATTTCTCACACTCTCAGCAATCCACAGGCTGTTTCTGTATGAATGCTTTGCTACACATTTTATACAGTGAGGACCAAATGCCAATAATGAACAGATTTATTTATTTATCTTAATAACCCAATGTGTTTCTGTTATTCAAAAAAATTCTCAAGTTAGCTTATATGATTTTAAAAAAAACAACAACAACAAACCAATAACATCCTGAAATCAAAATAATGATAAGTTAAAGGAGATAACAATAAAAATAATAATTCTTTCTCCAACAGATATACACATTTTTTTCCAAAGCATTTCCTCCTTATATAATTCGTTATTGTGTGCTATTTTCAGTAATGCATTTCTTTGCACACTTTACCCTAGTATACGCACTTTTCTGTACATCAATTGGCTGGCAAACGGCATTGCAAAATTCAGAGCAGTGTGGGTTTATGGCTCAGTTTCTGGTTGCACGTTGTTTTGGGAAATGTGACTTGGATAGGTTCACCTACAAACACAAACTGAAATTAAATGTACCATATAAAAGTACAGCAATGGCTCAATAAGAGAACATGCATTGTGCATGCAAAAGGTTCTGGGTTATTTCCACAGCATCTCCAGGAAAGTAGAGCATCTCAATGTCAATATCAATTGATGAGAAAATGGTTTGTAATGTTGGGTGGCAAGGAGCAAACAAGTAGATTTCATACACTGAGAAACGCGGTCTAACTGGACATGAAGGGTAGGGAACCTATGGTCTTCCTTATGTTGCTGGTCTCCAACTCCTATCAACCCCAGCCAACATTGCCAATGATCAGGGATGTTGGGAGTTGGAGTCCAGCAACAACTGGAATGCCCAAGGCCTTTGGCATAGAGGGGGGGGGAAAGATATGCAAATGTATAGAACATAGGTATAGTTGAGATGACAGAAGAAGCAGCGTCACATTGGACAGAGACGTGGTGGTGCTGTGGTTGCCAGGACAGGAATGGGGTTGGGTGAGGTAGCACCAAGGTTAGGGGAGCTCTAGGTGTGCAGTGGCCCTGCAGGTGCCTCTGCTTTTACCTCTACCTTGTTACACTCTATCCTAGGGATCATGCCACTGCTGCCCTGTTCTTCCCTCTCCCCTTTATGCAGTGCTGCCGGCCAGAAGAGGTACATAGTTGGGATGGATCTCTGTTGTCCTCTCCCACAGTCCGGATGAAATACATGATTGATGTCATCCTGCCTAGATGGGATTTCAGATGTTGTTGCAGCTGACCGAGAATTCCAAAATGTCAAAACATACTTTATTTAAAAAGTACTTGTTATTTGACCCAATTAAACACAATTGCATGTTTTTCCACAAAAACAGAGGAGGTCGCCAAAGAAATTATCCCACTGAGAGAGACCAGAGGTTCTCAGATGTCTTCAGTGCTTAGTTTCCTTAACCGTAATGGAGACAAGAGGTTTCATCAGCAATACTCATCTTCGGACTAGGACCAATGGGAAGCACAGGTGGAAAGCTATGAACATCCATGGTGCATTTTCAGCATTGTTGTGGGAAGAACTCAAGGGAAGCAAAAGGACCTCAACAGAAAAGCATGTCATCATACCCCATCACCACCAATAGTATCATCAATTCACACAAGTGGAGAGGCACACCTGACATAAACATAAGATCAGCACCATGTCTTCTGGTTGAATAAATATACATATAAGAATTGTCTTAGAAGAAGAGGGGGTGTTTGCTCCTCCCCAACAACTGCTTTTACTGCCTTAGGGACATCTAGCTTTTATTTTACATTTCTTGACATAGGGCAATTGTCTATATCTTATCAATTAAGCTGCATTTACTAAGTGACAGAAAAAAAGGCCTAGTTTTGGATTCCTTTCCCTACTGTACTAGGAAACCCCTAAGTGCTTTAATTAAATACTTCCTGAGCAAGGTTCTGGAGTGGGTGCTTGTGGACCAGATCCAGGCGCTCTTGGAGGAAACTGATGTTCTAGATTGCCTCTTTCCTTCTACTCAACTTTTATTTCTAAATGTACATAGGCTACACAGCCATAATAAAGCATCAAGCAACTACCATTTAGCCTGGCGCGTGAATTCAGTACCCGACTCAGCTCTGCAATGTTTGGTGGAATTATATATATGTCTCAGAGCATGGTCTGTGAATCTTTTTTCACTATGGCAGTCTCACATCTGACATTAGCTTTCATGTCTATCAGTGCAGAAGTCTATTTTTTTCTGTCCCATGCACACTGTAAACCAGAGATGAAGAACCAAAGCTGCTGAACTTCACCTGCCTCTGGTCAGCAGCAGACAGCATGGCCAATGCTCTGGGATCGCATGAGTTCAACAACATCTGGAGGGCCACAGGTTCCTTATACCTACAACACTTTAAAGCTCTAAGTGGCTTATGATCAGGTTACTGGAATGATATCAGAAGCCTGACCTACAGCCTGAAATGATAACACTTACACACAGGTTTAACATATCGAATAAGCTACATGGCTAACTTTAGATTGGGATTTTAAAATATTTAGAACTTTTTTTATTTGCCCAGGCATCTTGAGCATTTTCAGTAGTAGTAGCAACATTTGTTAGTTACTTTACAACAACAAAAAGTCTCAAAGCAATTTCAACAGATAAAATAACTTACAAGCCAGAACATTAAAAACTGTGTACATTGAAAAAGGTATTCCTAAAATGCTCATTCAATAGCAGGTTCTACACCATGCTACTAAAGGATGAGCACCACAACAGAGGCTAACTTGTGTAACTACCAAAGACCTGGGTAAATGAAGATGTGTTAGCCTGGCATCTAGAAATGGACAATGATACTGCCAAACACATTTCCCTGCAGGGATCATTCCACAGATGAGGGGGTCACCACTGAAAAGGCCTGTTTGTGTGGCTACCCTCTGTTTGAGGCACACAGAGAAGGACCTGTGATGGAGACCACAGGGTCTGAGGTGATGGAAGTATTGATTGGGTAGCTGCTGGATTATTTAAAATGTTTTGAACTGTGTCTTACTTGACTGTTATTGGGCGATTATAATGGTTTGGTATTTCATTATTTTACTATGATTGTTGAACATGCCAACATCTCTAAGTTTACTTTTTGATAAACAAACAAACAAATTGAATCAGGCCATTGTGCTGTGTATGTGCTCCTCTTCTCCATCAAAGAGGTTTTCTTTTAAAAAAAATGTTTTGCTAAGAAGATATCAAACCTCACTAGGATTAAATATAACCACACCTCTCTCTCGCTCCAAATTTAGAGCTTTCCTTCCTTCATTTTCAATGTAAATATCCCTGTTTTGCTTTCCTTCCATTTATTTGCATTTTGTAAACAGATGCTAAGAGCTGTTCTTTCCCTTTGTTTGAAATCTAATCTTTGTAATCCTCAAGGAAAATTAAAAGCAGGTGAATGAATGGCTATAATTAATGAAGAAGTAAGAAACCTATAACTTGATATAAGTGCATATTCTCCAACATCTCAGACACTAAACAGGGATGCTAGGCACACTTTCAACTCCCCTATCCTTACACCAAGGATCACTGCTGAGTTAGTCATCCCTTTGCCAATTACATATTGCTGTCAAATGCTTCCCCACCCCCACCCCCCTGCCATGTGGATCTGTGCTATATTAATTTGCCCTACAGTAGCTTGTTCTGCATTGGATTTGGAAGCAGGGTATGCTACTAGATAAACTAATAGTAGAAGTTTTAAAAACCTGAAAATTATTCATTCATTCCTTCATTCATTGAACTAATTTATAAGTGTTTCCTACAAACACTAAAAACAATAAAAACCATTCTTACAGATGTACAATAATGTTTCATAAATGACTGGGTCACACCTCAGGAAAAGCCTTCGTAAACAAAAACATCTTCCATAGGTGTCTAATTTTGGCTGGTAATTGATTCCAGAGGGGTGGAGATGCAACACTAAAAAACCTCATTTCTAGTGCAAACTAAGCACACCTCCGTGGCATGCAATACCTTCAGCAGTGCCCCACCTGAAGGATGAAGTTGCCAGGCCACTGCAATATATGGACGGTGATATATGGGGCAATGTAGTCCCTCAGGTAACCTTTCATAGAATGAATGCTTGCAGCTTGATCCAAGAGAAGTTTTCTCAGAAGTAAGTGTACAGTACATAGGAGTGCAACCTTTGGAAAAGCAAGACTTGTCTCTTCACCGTTTCATTCTGGGATAAGTAATCTTGGCTTCAGTCTCACTCACACTTTATTTATTAAAAAAAACTTCATTACTGCTTTTAATTTATAAAATATCAAAGCGGTTCACAACATACACACAAATCAAGTAAAATCAAATAAAGAGCAAACATGATTCTGAATGAATCATCAGAATCTTATTACAGGAACTACAGCAGAAGAATCAGAAAACTCCTAAAGTCAACAGGCAGAGAATTCAGCGTATTCTGCTTACATTGGAATAACCTCAACAGAGTCAATTCTCTCCCAAAGCCAAAATAGGGATAATGTTTTACCATGCCAAGTGCTTAAAAAGGGAGATTGATTATGCTACAAGAGACAGCCAAAGCATTTATAAGAGCATTCTTGCCAGCTCATTCAATTCTTCCCAAATATTAGTAATATTTTCCCCATGGCAATGCCTTTTGACACCTGAGATATTCTCTGGATCCACCCTATTTTCTGAGGTTGCATTTTTAAATTATAAGTTTTTTAACTGTTTGCAATGTTGTATTTTAAATTGTTGAAACGACTAATGCTTTGAAATGCTTTAAAGGACATTACTTTCTTTATCAATCCATTAGAGATCTATATATATATATATCCTATTTCACTTCCTATGTTCCCATGTTCCTATGTTCCCATGTCAGTATCCAACTGACAAAATAATATAGGAATGCACTCTCTCTTTTAAATGTTATTACAGGTTAGCTATAAAGTTTGCCATGTTTACATAGCCACCAACCCACATTTTATATCTAAACTGGAAGCACAAACAATTTATCTGAAACCAGGGTGGGGGAATCTGTGCCCCTCCAGATATTGTTGGTCTCCAACTCTCATCAGCCCTGGCCAGCATGGCCAATGGTTAGGGAGTTGTAGTCCAATCATATCTGGAGGACACAGACGTCACCATCCCTGTTATTTTTTAAAAAACAAGCACCACTATTGCTTGTTGAGCTGTGCAGACTTTCACCAGACTCACATTTTCAGTGCAGGCGGAAAGGGAGCTCAGTTATGGATCTTCCCTAAGGTCTTCCCCCAGTCTCATCACTCACACTTTCTTCCCACCTATGGAGGAGGGGAGTGTGTGTAATTGGACCAAAGAAGGAATAGAGCAAAAGGGATTGCCTTTACATCCCCGCTTCTGGCTGCAGAACATGGGGGGGGGGGGATAAAAATAGCAGGATTCTCCAGTTCTGTCTCAGCAACCTAACACAGGGCTGACCTACCATCAGTTTACTCAAGTCCAACATCATGTTCTGCACACAAGGAGTAGGGAGCTGGGTTTTTTGGTGAGGGTTTTTTTTGGGGGGGTTGTCTTACAGCTACGTTCTGCTGTCTAGGATTCAAAAATACTTCCATAAGAAATATTTGGATTGGGGTGATGACCTGGGGAACCTATAGCCCCCCCCCCAGGGGTTGCTAGACTCTCATCAGCCTCACTGACCATGACCAGTGGTTGTGGTTGATGGGAGCTGTAGTTTAGCACCATTTGCTGTCACTGATCTACAGAGTAAGGACTCGGATTTAAATCTTGACTGACTTACTGGGCAATCCTAACTATGCAAATATAGCTTTGAGTAGGATCTGTCGCCAGTGTGCTTAGCCTTCAGCTGTAATCCTAAACATACTTATTTGGAAGCAGAAGTCAACATGCCTAGGAAGGTGGCACATACCAGCATAATGTAAGCATTCTAGCTTAACTGGTTTATAAAAAAAAAACAGGCTGCAACAATATTTTGCACAAATTGTAGATCTCCAAAATAGGTAAGGAGTGAGGTAAGATAAGGATGCTAGCTGGGCAGCTTTAAAAAATAGCATTATATGCTCTTTGTTCAACAAGTTCGTCATTTGTGAAGATAGTAGCCCACAAGGGTTGGCCTTCAGCGGCTTCAAAGACATGCACATTAATGAAGAACTCCTCTTATGGGAAAGATAAAAATCAAAATGAATGCCGTGGTTTCTGCATTTAGCCTAAAAACACAAGGGATCCCGTTGAAGCTTTGGCCATATACAAAGCCAAACATGAAGCCTGAAAAGTAAACTTTTCATTCCACCAAGCTGATTGGCTCCTTCCCACCACTCCAGAGGCCTCCAGGCATGCAAACGAGTTGGCATCTTCCATTCCTACCCTTCGGAAAGTGGGCAAACTATTTTGACAAGCGTCCCTTAGCACAGACAGACCTCAAAGAACAACCAGGGCATGCAGTGGTCTAAGCACTGTTATGGAAGGAACTGAAAGAGCAACTGAGACTGAAATGCAGAATGAAACTGGTTTTTGTGATTGCAAGGTAATGATTTAGAGGGAACTTTGGGCATGAGAGAGAGAGAGAGAGAGAGAGAGAGAGAGAGAGAGAGAGAGAGAGAGATGATAGACAGACAGAAAGAGATAGATAGATGATAGACAGAGAAGAAGAAATGAGTGATATGAATGCAACATTCAAGTCTAGTTATTTCCATCCTAAGAAGGTATATGGCAGCCTTTCCCAAAGTGATCTCCCATGTTTTGGGCTTTGTCGCATCAGACTCTGCCACTTTGAACTACAAGTCCTATCAGCCTCATCCAGCATGGCTTCTGTAGTACAAAACAACAAGTTTGTGGGGGGTGGGGTGGAAATGCAGTGGAAATGAGTTGTTAGAGTTAAATACCTATGATACAGTAGTAATATTAGAGCAACAATTGCTCCAGGTAGTGGCAAAAGCAGCAGAAAAAGCAGGTAATAATAGCTTCAGAATAGGCTTGTAATTTTTAATTTTATATTGGCATGTGGCTCTCAATCCCCTCCCTCCACCGGAGCACTGGAAAACTGCTGGTGGGTTTCAGAAAACTGCTATGGTTTTTATTTAAGAGTTCTACATTTCAAAGCATAATATTTTGATAACAATATATTACTCAACATGAGCGTCCTTGTCAGAAAATTGTGCCATATTATACAAGGGGCAGGCTCAGCAAGATATAAACTGGCCCACTGTAATTTGTTTTATATAATAGAAGCAGAATGCACCACACACACACACAAAAACAAGCAATTTTTTTGCTCCACAACAAAGTCTTGGCAGCAAGACTTTTACCCAGACCTCTGGACCCAGAGATCTGGATAAAAGTTGGATTCAGAAGAATTAAAATAGATCTTATTGAATTGGCATGAATTTACAGGTCGTCCCACCACCACTACCCCAAATTAAAATTTACATAGGCATAAATGGATGGTAAAAACCACAGATCCAGTGCTTGCCAGCCTCACATAAACATTGATCCAAGGCAAGGATAATCATGAATCTCATGATATTTACACAGGATGACAATGAAACCAACAACTCACAGAACACATTTGTGGATCTAGAGGTGGCCTATGAGTTGATGGTGATTTTGATGAGATCCCTTTTTTAATAATAATAAAAAAAGAATCCATACAAGCAATCCTTGTTTTACTTTCACAGCAGTGCTGAAAAGTACCAGATCATGGGGACCATTACACTCAAAGGTGTCATGCTGTTGGCAACGTCAGAATGAAAGAAACACGTATCCAGGAGGGGGGGAAATAGCATTCTATTTTATAGAATAGGTCATTTTATGACCAATTGTTAATTTTGCTTAAAGTCTGGATGCTACTTTGTTTTTACACTGCCTTTTCTGCTTTTTAGATATATAGAATCATAGAACTGTAAAGTTGGAAGGGACCATGAGGATCATCTACTCCAATCCCCTGCAATGCAGGGATCTTTTGACCAATGTGGGGCTTGAACAATGACCCTAAGATTAAGAGTCTCATACTCTACCAAGATTAGATAGATAGATAGATAGATAGATAGATAGATAGATAGATAGATAGATAGATGATAGATAGATAGATGATAGATAGATAGATAGATAGATAGATAGATAGATAGATAGATAGATAGATAGATAGATAGACATAAGTAGGATAGAGAGCACAATCTAGCAGGGCCAGCCTTGAAAGAGACTAAAAGTTAAGCATTTTAAAGTTTCATTCATGTTGATGAGGAAAGTTAAGCACGTGCATAAATCTCTTCCATTGATATCAGCGTTGGACTTAAAGGTGCTTAACTTCAGCTAAATTGAGCCCTGAAGAAGTAGGAGTTATTATGGTAGCACTGCTGTTGCTGAAAATCAACAGAGGACATTACCATTTTTATGAGCACCGTGAAGCTTCCATTATGCTAATAGTCATCTCTGGAATGCAGGTTTTCTCAGAGCATCATGTTAAATGCTAAATAAGCAGCAGCGAATGGTGTATTCATCAGCCTTTAAATAAGTTTCAATGGAAGCTGATTTTTATATCAAACTCCTTGTTATCAAGGATGCTTAGCACTGCTTATTGTATGCTCCCCGTTCACATTTCTCCCAAAGCAATGATTTGATTAAACAATTACAATTATTTTAGAAATTAAATGCAATGTGAGATAATCTTTTAAACTTAAGATTTCCAAAGCTAAATAAATATTTTGCTAAAGTTACTGGAAAAAAATGATCGAAAAGGAGTTAGGATCCGGTGGTGGTGGTGGTTGTTAATATTACTATTATTATTTTCAATAGAGAGAATCTAACCAGAGAGCACAAAAGAGAGTGAGGATTTTCTGCAGGACAGGCTTGTCAAGCAGGAGGCCTTTGTGGGCTGCTGCACAGCAGGGAGTTCTGCCAGGCCTCCTTAGCCGATCACCATTACCCTGAATTCAGGGGTTCCCACACTAAAGGCTGTGGGAATTGGGAGATGCAGCATTGTCAGACGAGGTGAGCTGGCAAGCCTACTTCTCAGGCGCAGCAGTGCTTGCAGTAAGATCACGTAAAAGGAGTTGAGCTGTCAGCGCATCAAAGGCTTGACATTTGTAACTGGGTGATAATTTGCATTGCTTGATTTTTTTAAAAAGGCACACCTTTATTTTACTTTAGGAGGACACCACAAAGTATTCCTGGTACTAAACCTTTCTTAAAGCTTGCCGTGCCACCTTTGAGTCACAGGGTGAAATCCAATGGTGTCCATCCACCACTGGAATGGGCACCATGGACCTCCCCACTGCAACACCCGTCACACGGCCAAAATCTGCTCTGGAGGGTTGGGGGACCCTATGGAACAGGTTGGGGGCACAAAGGGTTTCAGAGAGGTAAGAGGAATGGGAAATCTCATCACACGAGTGGAACTCTACTAGTGAAATATTGAAACAAAATAAAAAATAAAAAAATTCCTTCCAGTAGCACCTTAGAGACCAACTAAGTTTGTTCTTGGTATGAGCTTTTGTGTGCATGCACACTTCTTCAGATACCATGCACATGAAAGCTCATACCAATAACAAACTTAGTTGGTTTCTAAGGTGCTACTGGAAGGAATTTTTTTATTTTTTATTTTGTTTTGACTATGGCAGACCAACACGGCTACCTACCTGTAACTAGTGAAATATTGGATATCCACCATAGTTCCCCAAAGCACTTTCATACAGCTAATCATCCCTCCCCTCCCTCTTTCTGTGTGTGTGGATAAATATAATGGTCTTCTCTTGAACAACGTGCACCAAGACAACTTTGCAGATTCAGTTTTGCTCCTAACAATGACTAGGTGACTCCAGAACACACTGACCCAAACTTAAGCTTTTACTTTGTGTTTGCTGATGCTGCGCCTTCTTAAGGTGCCTTGCTTCCTTCTTTGATGAACTACCATCTGACCCCAGCATTGTCCATGCACCTGGAATGAAGAAATGAGTGATGTGGGATCGCTAAAGAGCCTCATCTTTTATTAGCTGAAAGGATCAGCAATGCATAGCAACTTGTATAACTTCGCTGAGTACAGGTCCCTGCAACTTCATGAGAGGGCTGGGAGGCAGCATCTCCCAGTGTCAAAAACCTTAGATGGACAACTTCACCCTGACTCAAAGTACTGCATAAGTCCATAAATTGATTAGAACTTCTCATCATTAGCCAGCCCATGTCCCCACTGTCCTAGCAGTTTCTGAGCACAATTTTCAAAGTGTTAGTGCTGACCTTTAAAACCCTAAACAGCCTCGGTCCTGTATACCTGAAGGAGCGTCTCCACCCCCATTGTTCAGCCCGGACACTGAGGTCCAGCTCCGAGGGCCTTCTGGCAGTTCCGTCACTGCGAGAAGTGAGGTTACAGGGAACCAGGCAGAGGGCCTTCTCGGTAGTGGCACCAGCCCTGTGGAATGCCCTCCCATCAGATGTCAACTATCTGAGTTTTAAAAGACATCTGAAGGCAGTCCTGTTTAGGGAAGTGTTTAATGTTTGATGTTTTATTGTGTTTTTAATATTCTGTTGGGAGCTGCCCAGAGTGGCTGGGAAAATCCAGTCAGATGGGAGGGGTATACATTCATTCATTCATTCATTCATTCATTTATTATTATTATTATTATTATTGCAGGTCAGCTTTAAATGTGAAGGTGTCATCAGGGTCCAAGGGCAGTTTCTCCTAATATCCTCTGAGGCTGGTCAGCAGGGAAAAATTACTTGGAGGTGTGCTTAGGATGCCTCATCTTGCTTTCTAGGGTAGCCTAGCCTTCCATCCTTCCAAACCCACTTTGGACCTGTCAAATGTGATTGATAAATGATGCAGAATCCAATGAAATGGTAAAAAATCAATCCCACTCTGAGAAACAACAATAGTGTGGAATAGATAACAGCACAGTATCACAAAACTGTAAGCTGCACACCCAAAAACCCTACTCACACACTGTGAAGCCTTGAGGGTGGACTGCTACTTATGAACTACTCCGTGTGTTGCAGGATAAGTGCCTTCCTTATAAGGCAATATGCTGCTCTCTCTTCATTGGTTGGTCATGACCTCTGAGCCATGGACTTTGAGTGGAAATCCCTGCCGTTCATAGGATATGCATACTGGCTAATGGTCACTCTTTTTTTAAGATGTATTGATCTCTATCTTTTACCATCTGGTCTGATTCAGCATTGTTTTGGTGTATTTGTTTCCTTAGTTACGGAGCTACATTCAAGGGCTTCAGTTGAGAATTCACTGTGTTGAAACTGGAAGGCTCATGATGTTTGGAATTCTTGTACAAACTCCAGTTCAGTTATAAATCCCACTTTTGTGTTTGGAAGGCTCGACTCATACAATTCTGGAGCATTTTTTTATAGAAAACAGCTGGAAAATGTGTCCTCAGAAGACTGAAACTTAGATGCAAGGGGTGAGGGGTGGGAAACTTTTTTAAAACACTATCAGGAATAAGTCCCTGTGGTTTTTGAAAGCCACTAAATAGCAAAATTGTATTTTATTCTCATCTCGAACTCACACATTGTAGCTGCTGCATACAAAATCTATCTATAGCATAGTACCAATCATCTTACCTATTTTGGTTGTAGGAGAATGCCAACAAAGGATATAAAGTTAAAGGGACCCCTGACCATTAGGTCCAGTCGCGGACGACTCTGGGGTTGTGGCACTCATCTTGCTTTACTGGCCGAGGGAGCCAGCGTACAGCTTCCGGGCCACAGCCAATGCAAGAGTGTCAGCTGAGGTGGGTTGTGGGAGCTGCCACCACCAACCCCTCTTCCTCTTTTTATTTGCCACAGCAAAGCAACAGGACAGGCATATTCCATTCCACTGCCTAGAATGCCTTGCTTAAAAGAATAACCCTCTCAGCTCTTACTTAAAATGAGGCAGCGAGAAGGAAAGCCCACAGAAGGCTCAGGTGAACGACAGAAAGAATATCCTACTATACCCCCCTCTTGAGGCTTCTTTGGGGCTGGTAGGGACAGGACTATAATAAGTGCCCCCAATACGCCTGTAAGTCCAACACCTGAGACCACTGTCTCTATTGACTCATGACTTGACCAGCCCTTATCAAGACAAGCCATGGTTTAGCATGCTGCATGAACAAGGCTGTTAAGTATGTCCTCCTGCTGTGCACATGCTGTGGCATAACCACCCTCATATAACCAACATGCTTAAGTCTAATTAATGCATGAAGCAGTTAAAACCATAGAATCAGTTGTCCTGCTAGGCTTAGCTCATCTTGGGAGGTACTGGGTAATCAAGCCTTTTTTCCTCAGTCTGCCAGAGAAGCTCAGTGTGTAAGGAGGTCTGAGCTGGTTGCTCCAAGCTCAGACTGCATGGTTCTTACAAGCCACTCTTGAGTTCCTATCTCAAGATAGGCCAACTAAGCCAAGTTTTACTGCCTGTGCAACCTATTCTGAAGCAGATGGTTCTGACCTTTGAAGGATTTATAAGTAAATCATTTTTAACTTATCAAATAAGTGGTCTTTGCTAGGGAAAGAGGGGAAGTTTGTAAGGAACTTAGAAGGACACATTATAAACATCTAACAGTCTATATTTCCACACTTGACTTTGATGCATATTTTGTGATTTTCAATCTCTGCTGGGGCTCTCTCACCAAAGAGTACTTGCCCTGCAGCCCCAGACTTGGATCTTGGCATCCAGGAATTGGCAATCCTTTTCTACCTATTTTTCCTTGCCACCGGTACATGCAAAATGTATCAATGGACCACATGACTTCTAGTAAAGCAACAAGTGGTCCATACTGCTAAACTGCCCCCATTTCAAGAGGGACATCCAGGAATTGCAGAAGCCAGTCTCAGCTTCTGACTGGATCCTGGAATGTCCCATTTTCTGGTTCAACACTCTGGTGTGAGTCAGCTGGGTTGCTAGAGCACTGAAATGAAAGCTGTGAGATGTGAAATATGAGTGTCTTTTGATCTCACGCTCTCATGCATGTGCGAGAGCTCAGGACATAAAAAGAAGTGTCACAGTTTTGGTCCCCAGGATGTTGGAGGGTATGCTGGTCAGCCTATTCCAGAAACAGAACACAATCAATAACTTTACCTACTTACATTTCTAGCAACCATAAAGCACTTTTCATATGAACAACTGGGGATCTTTCCTTCACACACCCTCCATGATTTTTCAGAATGAAACTGGTGCATATCCCTAACAAATCAGTGCCGAGGCCTCTTCTGTAATCAAATAGCAAGTACTGTTCCTTCCTTTGCTGCAAGGTACCGCAATACACATCCAGTAGCACCAAAAGTGTCCTAGGAAAAAAATCGTAGGCACCCTTTCTCTTGAAACATTATGCATTCGCCCTTAGGGTGGTGGTCTAATCTTACTGTCTCATAATGCAAGTGAGATTGTACCCAGTTATATTAATCCCTCTTCTGCTCATTCATGTGTATGTGCAACCTTATGCACATAGGCTCTGTATGTATTATTGGGGATCTTACCTTATACAGGGTTCCTGAATACAGAGACAGAACCTACACTTTTTCAATTGGATTCATTCAAACCTCTGGCTGCACCTGACCAGGGCAGGACAAAGGTGTGATCCTCCCTCCTCTATCATCACCACCACCACCACCATGTGTTCAATGAACAAAATATATCATGAGAAAAGAGCAACAGTTGCATGCCAGTTATGAACATATGAAATCAGCAAATCAGATAGCTTATGATACAACAACCAAGCAGTGAAATGTAATGTGTGAATGAGATTTAAGTTTCACTGTGTTTAACTGTGTCACATTATTATTTTCCCAGGGCATTATCTGAATGACCTATCAATCCCTGGACAATGTATTTTGCATTTAAAAAATTGCTTAATTATAGGATCTGCTATTCTACCCCCCCCTCTTTTTTCTCCGCTTGATCTGTGCCAGTGGTTTATTTCTCCCAAGTGCACTAGGGGTGGCAAGGGAGAGAGGTTCTCTTTGGGCATGACAGGCTAATGTGTGTTTTCAGAACTGCAGTCAAGTGATTCTGTGTATCCAACCTCCGAAAACCACACACCATTTGTGCAGAACTAACTCTGATCCCAAACACTGCAGGCTGGGGGAATAATGGGGATGATTGCATCTACACAAGGAAAGGGTGTGCAAAACATTGCATGATAGTACTGTCTTGTCTTTGAGGTGCTGTTTGCTCTTACAGAACAGACGTTGCCAGTGCAGATTTGACCTTTGAACTGAACAGGTCTGGATCAGGCCCTTGCAGAGCTCTGGATAAGTACATGTTCAACAGTGCATACACACACATAGAAATTCAGTGGCTTTGTATAATTAGCCCAGCTGGAATTCCTAGACAGTGAAGTGTGCATGCATTGCTACAGTAAAATGATCTTGTAACAAGCTTTGAAATTGTCCTGTGTGTCTCATGAATATAGGAATTCCTTTCTTGATATTCCAGTGGCTATATAAAAAAGGATGTTGACATTTATTAGCCCACATAAATTATAGCAGAGTACTATTGTGCTCTGTTACTTACAAACCTGTTCTTTAAACAGCTGCGGGTTCACTTACCCAGCCCCCAACCCCACTCTCATACACACACTGCTAATATTTATCAGGTAAAGTTATCATCCTCAAGCCCATGAGTGTTTTGTTAATGGCTTCTCCCTCTCCACACTTTTGACTTTACTCTAATTAAAAATGTATTAACAACTAGCACTGCTCTTTAAAAAAAATTAAAAGAAAAGGTTTGCTTATTCATCATTTGGAAATACTGAGCGATGTCCAACTACAGCATACTTAGAGGAGACCCATTGAAACAACTAGAAATCAAATTCCATTTATTCCACTGGCTCTGATATGAGTATGCTGTATATCTCCTCTTCTAAATAATTTTCTAAACAAACATTACTTAATTTAAGAATTTCCATGCCATCTTATCCTCCAAATGCCTCCAGGAAGTTCAACATCAAATACCAAATTAAAGGCATTTAAATTTATATAAATCACAACTGTAAATCTCAAAAACAGAATGTCAGTACTCGGAAACTATGTATCAGGTAAGAGCTTATCTCAACTGGAAGGTCATTTGCCTAAGGTCAGAATTTGGCTGTAGCCAGTCTCAGATAATACTTGGCAATTGATTTGAAACATTCTCATCATCACTGAGAAACCTTGACCTAGGTCACTGCCATTCTCACCTCACGAAGGGCTGAAACTATGAGCAGATACCACCTCCGATTTTGAAGGGTTAAGAGTCTGATAAGAACATAAGTAGAGCCCAAATGTCCATCTAGGTCCTCCTGTTTCTAACCAACCAGATTCCCCTGGGAAGCCAACAAACAGGGCATGAGCACAATCACTCTCTCCTGTTATTTGGTCAATTTGTCACCCAAAGGTCAAAGCAACTTATATTTAAGAATATAAACATATATACCTTATATCAGGAATGTCCAACAGGTAGATCGTGATCACCAGACATCTGCGGTAGATCACTGGTAGATCATTGGCTCCCCCCAAAGAAGCTGAACAACTGTGGCTCCCCTAAAAAAAAGCTCAACATTTTACCTCATCCCTGAAAATACTTAACTTTGACCCGAACCCCCCCCCCCCAAAATGGGCCTTCCTCCTTCCTAAAAAAAAGCTCAACAACTTTGACCTGAACTCAAAAAAAAGGGGGTAGATCTGCCAGTTTTTAACTCTGCGTAGATTGCAGTCTCTTGGGAGTTGGCCACCCCTGGCTTATATCAGTTTAAGCCCTCCATTATTAGTTCCCATCAATTCTGGAGAACCTACTGCCTCTGAACTTGGATGATACAGATAGCCATACAGATAGCCACTGGTAGTCCAATCTTCCATGATCTTTTTCTAATTCCCTTTGAAGACCATATAACACCACCACAACCTGTGACCCTGGATTCCATAAATTGGACACTGTGGGGGAACCAATGGTGCTGCAGCACCGTGACGGAACAAAAGAATATGTATTGCCATACCAGTAACACCCTAAGTAAGGGGTGAGGATCCACCTGAAGGTATCTTGAGCTAGCCATGCTTTGCTGCTGCAGTTAAGCTTGAGACACATATTTCTGTAATGAGTTACCGCCTCTCCAGCATGAACACCTTAGAACAAAATGCCTGCAAGTCAGGTTTCACCACCCTCACTCCGTGACAATAGCTGCCACTGGTGGGATCAAGGAAAATTGCTATGTAGAACCCAAGAGCTGGAAAGGACCTGGGAGCTCATCTTGTCTAACTAACCCTCTGCTCAGTCCTTCCTGGATGATGCCATAATAGTGCATGGGCCTTTATAGATGTTCTGCCAGAGAAATGAATTCATTGCAAGGAAGTGGCTCCATTGTGACAAAGAAGATATCTAGACTGGCTCTCAGTGGTTGCTTATTGGTTTTTAGAACCATGCCAGCCACATTTAAACACTAATTATCTGATGAGTCGCCTATTTTTTAAAGCCAGCATTGATAACCCATCAGACTCTTGTGGGGCCCACCTATAGTATAGTATAGTAGCTTGAGCATGTGCTAACAGAGGCCAGTGGGGAAACTAGTCCCGTGGGGCCCTTATTTAATCTGCAAAACCAATGGAAATTGTGAATTGAATTTTACCAGGTTGTAGTCTTACATAGAAGAAGGGAGACCTCAGACCATATGTGCAGAGCAATAACTTGGTACCCCTGGAATCAGTATGCAGAAGGGACTTCTCCGTGTAAACTCCCAGGCTCATTGTTTGATGTGGGTTAAAGTCTGAGCCTTAGCTTTGCATGCAGTGTTCAAACCGTATTCCTAGCAAACTTTCTTTCGACTTTGCAAAATGTGTTTTCCTTTAAGGCTTGTTCCATTGGAAGCCCTGCTTTG
The DNA here is from genome assembly GCA_034641385.1 of Darevskia mixta. Taxonomy (NCBI): domain Eukaryota; kingdom Metazoa; phylum Chordata; class Lepidosauria; order Squamata; family Lacertidae; genus Darevskia; species Darevskia mixta. Next base: position 12,844,240 of record JAWWNH010000030.1, read on the forward strand.
CTACGTAGGGAAAACGCTGCAAGAATTTCAAACATGCTAATGCCCCTCTGCAGAGCCTCGGATTATTTGCTTTCCAGTTGGTTTGTCGGCTTTGTTTGGGGTCGGATTTGCTTCTCCCCCCACCCCTCCAAAGTAGCCTACAATATGGCAGTACACAACCCTTTATGTATATATGTTGCATAATTATGAAGACGCGAGTATTTATCACCTTTTCGGAGCACTAAGCAGAAAGAAATACAATACTATTACTTCCAGCTAGTGGCTTTCCCAAGATAATTAGATAACACAGTGAACTGAAGCCTTGGTTAGTCCAATGCTTTTCAAGTTAAGTGATTGACATGCCTCTGTCTGGCTGCTCTATTAACTGTTTCATTTTGTTGCTATTTGCAGTTTGCTCGGCTAATACTTCGAACAAATACAGACTGTTTCTTTAGCCGCTTTTTTCTCTTTGACCTTCTCCTGCCCATTTTCTTTGAGTCACTTCAAGCTGCCTTGAAAAGGCCTGTTGAATGTGCACAGTCCATCAGAGTCCCAGGTTCATCCCCTTCGTTGCCCTGAATGCCTGACTTCAAAGATGGGCCGCATTCTTTAATTGCCCTTTGAATTAATATCAAAGGGTCACAATGCGAGTGCCAACAGAGAAAGAGGCTTTAATGAAGCAAAGAGCTGCCATTCATTTGCAGATAAGCACGTTTTTATGCCTGAGTGGTCACCACGGCTAAACGCTTCGTTAAGAGAAGGCAGGCCAAGGCAAAAGGGACTCATGCTTTAAGTGGTGATTAGTTCAAACAAACAAGAGTAAACATTTTTTAAAAGAAAAAGAAAAGAAAAGAAAACAAACATCTCTGACAAGAGAAAATAATTTAATATGGCGGGGTGTGTTAAAAATCACCACAACAGTAGCTCCTAGGGGCCAGTCTGTTAGCCCTTTGCAAAGAAAACACACACACACACAAACACACACACCCTCTGAAATTCCTTCAATAGCTTCATGGGGTTACAGTTCTGCTCCCGTTCTCTTGTTCCTGTTTGCTTATTGACTCTTGTCCTCCTTGTTCACAGCTATCTCAAATTTTCTCTTATTCAGCTGGGACTTTCTATGCTTAATCTGGTACCTGATACAACAGGTGATTTTTTTAAAAAATTGGATTTGGGGTTTTTTTCCTTTTGGTTCACCTACCACAAAAGCAGTTTCCTGTTTTATTATAAAATAAAAAGTAAACATATATATCAATGCATTTTAAGCAAAGCTCATATCTGAAAGCAGGGAATATTTTAGTGATGTAGTCCAAGCGGGGCAATATTTATACGTGTTCCATTAGTTTCTTTGTAATGTTCTTAATGGCATTGTTGCAAAACGTTGCAACACAGAGGATTTGCTTCTGTTCAAATCTGGGGTTTTCTTTTCAAGTGCATCTGGGTAGTTGTTTTGGGCAAAATGTTAAAAGCTGTTCAGCCACAATGTAATATCAATGTTCTAAGTTTTTTCCTTGCTTTGTTTCTTAAATAAGAAACAGGTGCAAGTACATAATATTTTAATATTTATATTATAGTGGCTCCAAATTAGGAAAAGTTAACTCTAGTAATGAGATTTAAGCTGGTAGTTCCCACCCAGCTATATGCTTGTTTACATGAAAGTTAAATGTCACTTAATTAAATGGGACTCTGGTATCAAATACGTTGAATTACAGGACTTAAAAATGTTGCCTTCAGATTCTTAAATTAAGGAAGTGAGAGACCAAGATTTCTACCATTAAAATTAGAAGCATCATGGATAAAATTCAACTTCCATATGGGGTAAACCCGTCACAAATAGAGACACCCTAACTTTGAACACATTCACATGATTTCAGCAGAACCTCCCCCCAGTGTGTGCACTTAGGGTTAAAGTCAAAGATTTAAGTCCCCAAAACATGCCACCCATATAATGCAGTGTTAGGGAAAGTATGGGGAAACACAGTCAAAATTGTTCAGGAGGCTGCCTCACTTTCCATATTAAATTTATTATTATTATTAAAATCATTTGTATACCACCTCTCATTTCAAAGAAATACCAAGGGGGTTTAGAGACCAATAAAGCAATCATATAACAAAATGTAACAATACCAACCATATCAATAAAATGGCAATAAAACACCAGTATCAATTACAATGCTGGGAACCTGTCTGGAAAAGCTCCAGGAAATAGTTTTGCCAGCAGAACCTAGAAAGCTGCTTTATATTGAGTCAGACCATTGGTCTAGCCAGTTCACTATTGTCTGCACTGGCATCTGGAAAAAAAGATACACTAGAGAAGTATAAAATGATGCATAGTGTGCGAGAAAGTGGATGGACACAAGTCATTCTCCCTCTCTCATAATGTTATTACTTAGGCTTGGAGACATCCAACGAAACTGATTGGCAGGTGATGCAGAGCAGACAACAACAAAAAAGCACTTTCGTGCATAGCACACCATGAAATGAGTGGAATTCACTGCCACAAACTGGGGTGATGACCACTAGCTTAGATGGGATTAAGAGGAGATAAGACTTTACAATTTTGTCTAATCAACAGCTGCTAGTTATGGTGGCGCATGCAGATTTAAGTGGGCGCATTGCAACTGGAAGAATTTGGATCCAGTTCCAATGTGTTTCCCTGCTCATTATCACCGTTTTTTAAACCAGAAAAACAGAAAAGTAACAGGAATTCTGTAACTGATGGTCAGTAAAGTGTGCATTAAGTTATATCGATTGTAATGCCAGAAAATGGTCGCTAAACCTTAATCCGAAACCATCTCAGACCTATATTAGACCCTATGATGAGGCAGGTGAGGCCTTATTGTTGGTGCCACCACCAGAGGCTGCCCTGTTGGTGTTGATCTGTGACAGGGCCTTTTCAGTGGTGGTTCCCTAGTTGTGGAATGTCTTTCCTAGTGAGATGGGACTGTCTCCATCATTGTTAACTTTCAGGAGGAATTTGAATACGCCACTTTTATAACATTTTCAGTATGTTTCCGAGCACAATTCAAAGTGTTGGTGCTGACCTTTAATGTCCTAGGCCTAAACGGCCTCGACCCAGTATATCTGAAGGAACATCTCCACCCCCATCATTCTGCCCGGACAAGTGAGGTCCAGCTCCGAGGGCCTTCTGGCAGTTCCCTCACTGCAAGAAGTGAAGCTACAGGGAACAAGGCAGAGGGCCTTCTCGGTAGTGGCGCCCATCCTGTAGAACACCCTCCCACCAATTGTCAAGGAAATAAACAACTATCTGACATTATTATTAATAATAATGTTGCTGTTGTTGTTGTTGTTTTGTTGTTGTTTTGTTGTAGTACCAGTAAATGCTTTTAGATGTTTTTAATTGTAATAGTTTTTAGAATGTTTTAATCCATTTTGGAATGTTTTCATTTTTCAAATGTGTATCTGTTTACCATCCTGGGCGCCTTGAGGAGGAAGAGATGGACATAAATTCATTCCATCAAGCAATATTGCACTGATTTTCAGTAGTAGTTAATTATGTGGAATTGCTGTGATTCAGGGGAGGGTATCCACAGTGCATCCACTTCTTAGGGTCTTGGGCTCCAATTCACTGCAATTTGCTTTCAGCCCCTTGTAAGTGTAAGGGCTCCTCTTCCCATATGGAGCAGCACAACCTGCATGAAATTCTCCACTTCTTTCAAAAGAGGAGGCACCAGGACTGGTGTATCCATGAGGCAAGGTGAGATGACTGCCTTAGGCAGCAGGGTCCGCGAGGGCAGCAGATCCTGATTTCCTCCCCCCCCTTCTTCCCTGTCAGGTAGGGGAGCTATTTTGGGGTCCGCCTCAGGTGCCAAAAGGTATTGGGCTGGCGCCCTGAGGCATCTTCATCCATGCAAAGGATGCCCATGCAGAGGGTGCTCTCTCCATTGAAGTGAACGGGAATGTCTGCAAACACAGGAGCATTGCACGGTGTGCAGAGAACTCAATGTTCCACTTTGACTTTTAAGTGATGGGGAAATTATTCCATTTTGAATATGGTGAATTGTATAAGCATTAAACAACCATAAGAAGAATGTCAGAAAAACACTCCTAGGGGGTTATTTCATTACCAACATTGTACACAGGAATACACATCAACATATGGAAATCCATCTTTACTTCCACCTTGTAGCCTTAATCCAAAATAACATGTTATTCTTATTCTAGAAAGAAAAAACACAAGCTGTCCACACAAAAAAAGACTGCAAGAAAATGAGAAATATATGGCCACAAATCAAATTACTGTGCCTATATCTCTGTGCCTTTGTAACACTGTGAATCTTCTTCATAATTAATTGTACAAACAATTATAAGCTTTTGTGAATTTGGGATGATATCTTTGCAAGAACCAATGCAGCTCTTAGGACATGGTTGCATTTTTGTATTTAAGGAACTTACATGAAATGTTAATATCCTCCCCCAACCCAATATTCTGACAAAATAAGGTAAGGTTATTAAGAATCCATTTAGATCCATTCCGGACAAAATATATAAAACTGTTTCTAACCCAATATTAGTTCAGTTTTGCCTTTGTTCTAGTTACTTTTTATTCATGTGAATGTGTTTTTCTTGTGTACTGATCCTAAAGTTTGCTTTGTGTGTGCGTTTTTAATTGCAGTGTACAACATAAAGATGAGTGTATGTAGACTCCAAAAGTCTTGCTCTCTGATCCTTACAATGCAATCCTATGCAGGATTACATATGTTCAGGGGTGCTTACTCCCAACAAAGTGTACTTAGGATAGCAGCCTATATGTTTACTTACACAAAATTACTCCAGCCCTAAATTAATAGATACAGGAAGTTTGGATATAACACACACCATTAACTCTAGACGTTGTGAAATAGCTTGAGATGAATAAATGCAGCTCATTGCTACATAGAGGTCCCTGTGACTGAACAGCTCTTACTTTCAAGGCTGCAATCCTATATTCTCTTACATTAGAGTAAGTCCCATTGAACTTACTGGGACTTATATCTGAGTAAACATGTAAATGAAAGATGAGCGCTTCCACCTTTGGGCTGATGCCATTTTTCAAATATATATCTATATTTTTAGGAAACCACCCAAATTGTTGTGCTTCCCCCCCCTTTTTTAAAGGAAAAAACCAAAAGCTGTTGAGCAAAAAAATAAAATTGTGATTTGTGATGCACTTCTAGAAACCACATTGCATCTGGCTCCTATATGCTAGTCATTATTATGTGTTGAGATACACAGAATGGATAGAATATCAGAAGAGATACTGTGTTACCAGTAAAATGAGAACAGTATATATTGCCATTCTACCAGCAATAAATCCACTAACAATTCTAAAAAGGCAAAACCATTCTTTTTCAAGTTCTATAGAGTATGTGCATTTTTAAGCATTTGTGTGTAACACAGGGAAACACAGTAATGGATACAGCTTTCCCAGTACATTCACTGCCTTCTTCCTGCACACTCTGATCTAAACAGTTGGTCCATACTTCTGGACAGCAAAAAAAATTCAACGTCAGCAAATATCTTCAGCATCATTTTACTTGTCCTTATGGACACATCATAGCACACAATGTACACTAAAATATATTTTAAAAATCCATTGCATACTTATTAGACTGTGCAGAAATGGCTATACTTGAATAGATTTGGAGATTTCACCCCAGTAGGCTATAATTATTTCATCAGTAGAACCCAGTGCATGTCATACAATATTTCCTGCATCTATCTTTCATTTTACTTACTCTTACTCCTACCGTTACTAAGATTATATTACTTATATAGCACCACTGTTGTGCATGCTGCTTTAAAATGTAGAATTTAACAAATACAGAAGAGAAATTTGTGAGAATTTGAAAGTGGCTACTAACATTCCAATCCTAAACATTTGCACTAGCAGTTTAGCACTGCAACACCAATGCAACTAGCTTGTGTTATCCTGGATGAGTCATTCCTATTGGTACAGAGGCATGCATCTTGAGGTCTTTTCATTTAATCATAAAATTGTAGAATTGGAAGGTGCCCCAAGTGTCATCTAGTCCAATGCAAGAATCGCAGCTAAAGAACCTCTGACAGATGGCTATCCAACCTCTGCTTAAAAACCTCCAATAAAGGAGAGCCCTTCGTCTTCTGAGATGGCCCATTCCCTGCCAAACAGCTCTTACCCTCAGAAAGCTCTTCCTAATGTTTAGTTGGAACCTCCTTTCTTGGAATTTAAATCCATTGCTTTGACTCCTGCCCTCTGGAGCAGCAGACACCTTGCTTGCTCCATCATCATGCAACAAAACTGAGAATCCACTCATTAGGTGAATCCTTCTTTCATAGAACTTACATATAAAACACAGTGTATATGACGTATCAGTAAGACTATGGCCACCACACAATGTGAAAGAGACTTCCATTTTTCTGCCTCATTCTCTGGGTGTTTGAGAATGTTTTTTATTTTTTTGGATTTTGGCTGGTACAGGGTTTTGAACTTCCCTTACCATTGTGAGGTGGTCACGAGGGGTGTTTGTGGTTTTCTTCCCAATGAAAAACTCTCTAGCCACCCTGTAGCCTCCCTAGCTGTTCACACTTCTTGATCTGAAAGAAAAAGTCCATTGGAGCAACTGATTCATGATCATAGAATCTTAGGGACCCAAGGATCATCTAGTCTAACCCCCTGCAATGCAGGAACCTCAGCTAAAGCAACCATGACAGGTGGTTACTGTCAGAATTTCTTTCCATATGTCTAGCCAGAATCTCATTTCCTGCAACTTAAAGCCATTGGTTCGAGTCATGCCTTCCAGAGCAGGAGAAAACAAGCTTGCGCCATCCTCCATGTGACAGCCCTTCAGATATTTGAAGATGGCTATCATATCTCCTCTCAGTCTCCTCTTTTCCAGGATAAACATACATAGCTCCTTCAAGCATTCCTCATAAGGCTTAGTTTCCTTCAAGCATTCCTCATAAGGCTTAGTGTCCAGACCCTTAATCATCTTGGTTGTCCACCTCTGCACATGTTCCAGCTTGTCAACACCCTTTTTAAATTGTGGTGCCCAGAACTGGACACAGTATTCCAGGTGTGGTCTGACCAAGGCAGAATAGAGTGGTACCATTACTTCCCTTGATCTGGACACTAGACTTCTGTTGATGCAGCCTAGAACAGCGTTCGCTTTTTTTGCTGCTGCATCACATGGTTGATTCGTCTTAAGCTTGTGGTCCACCAAGACCCCTATGTACTGCTAGTAAGCCAGGTGTCCCCCATCCTATATTTGTGCATCTGGTTCTTCCCACAACAAAGCAGGTAATCAAACACGGTAGAAATATTGCCCCACTTTGACTACATCACTAAAATATTACCTGGTTTCAGATATGAGCAATGTACTTCAGTACATTGCTATACATTTGTTACTTTTTATTTTATAATAAACAGGAAATCACTTTTGTCTTCCTGCTTGGTGAACCTAAAGGGAAAACCCAAACCCAATAATAATAATAAAAATTCACCTGTTGTATCAAGTACCCCATAGCAAAACCAGAGATTAAGCATAGAAAGTGGGATTCAATCCCTATTTGGCCATAAAGTTCAGTGGATGATCTTAGACCAGTCCCTGCCTCTCAGCCTAACTTCCCTCACAGTGTTGTTGTGGCGATTAAATGAGAAGGCAGAGAACCATGTATACCACCTTGAGGTCCTTGGAGGAAAAGGTGCGATACAAATGCACCTTTGGACAAATGAACTGCACAGGTGGCATCCTAGACAGTCTCGCATTATAAGGCTGAGCACCAGAAAGTCTAGTGTGAAAATGCAAAATTGTGAAAATGTACAGGTAAGAATATACCCTTGGACAAGTTTTTAAGGTAAGAAGGAGGGAGAGACAAATACTCATTCCCCACTCCCTCAAAAGCATGAAACTACTATGGATTGTGGAGGAAAGTGAATCCCTTTTACTTCCCCTACAAAAGTCCCTGGACTGGACCTCATTCTCTGCCATTACTCCACTCTAGAGAAGCTTTGTGTCTGTAAATTTCATCCAATTTGGTCAAAAGAGATAAAAATTATATCCATTTTTGTATTTCCCACTTGTAATGACTGAGGAACAAAGTGTTTCATAGAGCCTAAAACACAAACTGAAGCAGAGAGAGCACAAACTGGCTCAGAAACACATCCGAATATTTAAAAATGTACAGATGCCAATATAGTGCCAATCTTTCTACCTGCACACTCCCCTAGAGTTTATTGTAACCCACAGCGTGCAGTCATTTCATCACAAGTAATTAGATTTCCTCTCCATTTTGCAGCAATA